>JAFMOC010000109.1:1075000-1350000 GCA_019802505.1 Corydoras sp. C115 | reverse complement strand
AAATGCCCTCACGCGCTCCTGCCCTCATTTGTTCTTTCCCAAATGCCCTCATGCGTTCTTGCCCTTATGCGTTCCTGCCCTCATGTGTTCTTTCCCAAATGCCCTCATGCGTTCTTGCCCTTATGCGTTCCTGCCCCATGTGTTCTTTCCCAAATGCCCTCATGCGTTCTTGCCCTTATGCGTTCCTGCCCTCGTGTTATTTTCCAAATGCCCTCACGCGCTCCTGCCCTCATGCGTTCTTGCCCTTATGCGCTCCAGCCCTCATGCGTTCTTTCCCAAAATGCCCTCATGCGTTCCTGCCCTCATGCGCTCCTACTCTCATGTGTTCTTTCCCAAATGCCCTTAGGCGCTCCTACCCTCATGCGTTCTTTCCCAAATGCCCTCATGCGTTCCTGCCCTCATGCATTCCTGCCCTCATGCGTTCTTGCCCTTATGCGCTCCTGCCCTTATTTGTTCTTTCCCAAATACCCTCATGCGTTCTTGCCCTTATGCGCTCCTGCCCTCACGCGTTCTTTCCCAAATGCCCTCATGCGTTCCTGCCCTCATGCGCTCCTACCCTCATGCGTTCTTTCCCAAATGCCCTCATGCGCTCCTACCCTCATGCGTTCTTTCCCAAATGCCCTCATGCGCTCCTGCCCTCATGCGTTCTTTCCCAAATGCCCTCGTGCGCTGCTTCCCTTATGCGTTCTTGCTCTCATGCCCCCATGCGTTCTTGCCCTCATGCGCTGCTGCTCTCATGCGCTTCTGCGTTTTTGCCCTTATGCCCTCCTGCCCTCGTGCGCTCCTGCGCTGGTGTTTTCGAGCTGAAGCAGGTGTCTGATGAATGAGGGGCGACGCGGCCCCCCAGCGGCTTTCCCTCTCAGCTGCAGGATTTCATTCAGCTTTAACGCGCAGAAAGGCCGCATGCGCACAGACACCGCTCACAGAACCTGCAGCCGTTTCCAACGTTTCCTTAGAACATTAAACTGCATGGTATGTGTCGCGAGCGGGGTGTGTTTGATTAAAAGCCCCTGAAGATTTAAATTTGAGCTGTTATGTTTATAATTTATTATTTAATCCATTATTAATTAATTCAGTACACTAGATACATTGGCTGCACGGTGGCTTAGTGGTTAGCATGTTCTCCTCTCAGCACTAGGGATTCCCAGTTCGAATCCCAATCTGGGTGGAGTTTCCATGTTCTCCCCTTGTCCACATGGGTTTACTCCGGGTTCTCCGGTTTCCTCCCATAGTCTAAAAACATGGATCAAGTCAGTTGAATTCTCCAAATTGCCCCATATAGTGTGTGTCTGTGTGAGTGAGTGTGTGCCCAGTGATAGATTGGCGCCCTGTCCTGGGTGTATCTGCCCAGGGGCAATTTGGGGAATTCATTTCACTTGATCCATGTTTTTGGACTGTGGGAGGAAACCGGAGAACCCGGAGGAAAACCACGCAGACACGGGGAGAACATGGAAACTCCACCCAGATGGGGATTCGAATCAGGAAATCTATATGGCAAGTGAAATAGACAAAATGGACAAGGAGTGGAGAAACAAGTGAGTATACAGTACATAAATATAATGCAATGTTATGTTATTTTTGTAATGTGCCATAAATCTCTCCCTGTCTGATGAACCCAGAGATCCGGAGCTGTGCCCACTTACTGCTGCTAGAGTAGATGAGCAACAGTTTCCACAGGTTGTGCTTGTTTTCAGCAGCTAGGATGGACAGGGTTCAGTCAACACAGCTCCCTGGTGACCAGGCTGGCAAACACCCCTGCTATTAAACAGGATACGCATACTTTTTGAGAAAAACATGTGTTCCCTAGTACAGTAATAAGATTGAGAGTGTGCCACCTAAGGGATTTTTTTTATTTATTTATTTTTTTTATTTATTTATTTATTTTTTTGATGTAGGGTCATGTGGTCATTCATTTAACACTATGGGTAGGATGTGCACGTGCCCTCAGGTACGTTTATATTGCATTTATATTTATTTAAAAACATTTTAAAACTATTATTTGTCTCTTGTAGTTTTCATGTGATTGTGTCCAGTTAATTTTATTGTGATTTTTTTTTTTTTTTTTTTTTTTTTTTTTTTTTTTGCATCTACATTATTAATGCTTATAAAACTGAGCAATTAGTTCTGAATGAGATAAAAAAATAATAATTTCTGTTATTCACTGTTTGAATTATTAAAGCTATCGGTTTGTAGATTTCATATAAGCTTTAATGGCAATAATCATTGAAGTATGAAATGTGTAACAGGAGTTTATTTCTGTCCTCCAAAGTACAGTACTCCTATATGTTAAATTATTGAACCTCAGTTAAGTATTTGTGGACCAAAAAGGTCAAGTACTATAGAAGACACTGCGCCAATAATCCATTTTATTCCTTTTTATTACAATAATGTACTTTTATGTTTGTGCTGGATGATGGAAGACTTAATGCTTTTCATCTTAACGTTTACAACACAGTAAAAACCTCAAAGCCTTAATTACAGTTTGTTAAAGCTGGTCTAAATATCATTCATCATGAATGGAGGGCAGTTGCAATAGAGGCCTGGGCTGAACAAAACCACTGTTGGTTAATATGAAACCAGGAGATTAGCAGCTTTAATAAAGCGCTTTCTTAAGACTATCATAATGAGTGTTTGGCTGCTTTCTCCCTTCAGGTCTTCTTTCCTCTAAGCTCTATAAGAGAGTTCATGGACAGGTCGGGTGCCACAGTGTTGAATTATTCGGTTGTGACGCTCTCATGTCACCATCTGGCTAATGCGAGAGTGCAAGTGCAAACCCTTGACCTTTGCATATTACAAGTAGGTGTGTTTCTCCTGCTGAGAAGGACGGCAAAGTAAGTGGCAAGTGTCATTTAACCCCTTTAAGCTGTAGGAGAAAAACTTCGAGACCGTGACCTGGACAGACTTATCTTGTTTCTCAGAATTTTTATTTAGTTCATTTAGCTGAGGAAAGCAAAGATAATCCTGAATACAATGCTATTCATATATATATATATATATATTTTTTTTTTTTTTTAAATCTCAGGGTTAATTAAATCTCTCTCTCTCTCTCTCTCTCTCTCTCTCTCTCTCTCTCGGAGCGTCTCTCTCTCTCTCTCTCTCTCTCTCTCTCTCTCTCTCTCTCTCTCTCTCTCTCTCTCTATATATATAGTAATGTTTAATTAACCCTGAGATGAAAAAAATGCAGCTGGACATATATAAATACAAATCCCAGTTCTAAAAAAATATTATTATAATAACATATAATACTTGTAATACTAATTTAAAAAAAAAATACAAATAATTAAAAATAAATATAAAATAAATACAAATAGAAAACAAGAGAAAACAGCAGGTTTATCAGTGTAAAATTGTCAAATGTATTTTCAGATTCTAATCTACAGTTAGTCAGACTAAAAAATCTGAAAAGCCTGAAATTGTAGAGTAATTATCGACATTATTAATAGTTACATTAGGAGCCACACGCGTCGATCAGAGTGGCTTGTTTTTTGTACCCATACCCCCCCTGGTGGACCTTCAGGTCACCGTCCGTCACTGGTAAGCTGCCGCGCTATGCGCATGCGTATTAGATATTTCAGTCTGTTTGCATATTATAAACAAAATATTTGTACATAATACTTACTAAACATAAAATTTAACTAGAACTGTTTTATTATAAGTCTTTTATGTATGTATGTCTAAATGTATTAAATTATTTTAAAAACATTTTAGGTGTGCAAACTGTCAATAAAAAAATTGTACATATTTGTTGCTCGTGGGTTTTTTCTTGACAAAACTTAAACAACCAAACATCAAACCTAACGTGACACGGTCAGTTCTTTTTACAAACTATATAAGCCGTTATTCGAACCACCAGGGGGTGATAAGAGGCCAGAGGGCACTTTGTGACCGAAGTTTACAAAAATATAATGTTACAACTCAAACGAAACAAATAGCCAATGATGGAATTTTATTTATTTATTTATTATTATTGTATATAGTACTATTAATGTCAGGGCAAGAAAAGGATTTCAGATTACCTTTTTAAAAAAAATTGCTGGTTAAACAGTAATTTCATTCATTATCTCCCGCTTTATCCTCTATTAGGGTTGCGGTGGGGTTCCCCATGCCCATCCAGGGGAGATCGTCTCGGGCGCTGGGCAGATACACCCAGGACAGGGCACCAATCCATCGCTGGGCACACACTCACTCACACAGACACACTCTATATGGGGCAATTTGGAGAATTCAATTGACTTGATCCATGTTTTTGGACTGTGGGAGGAATCTGGAGAACCCGGAGGAAACCCACGCAGACACGGGGAGAACATGGAAACTCCACCCAGATGGGGATTCGAACCGGGAATCCCTAGCGCTGAGAGGAGAACATGCTAACCACTAAGCCACCGTGCCGCCTAAACAGTAAATTATTTATGGTAATATTTAAATTACAGATTTACGTTCCATTCTTAGTGGTTTTGGGGTCAGAACGCAAGAGGGCAACAGATGGGGTAACAGCTGTTAGTTCTATTGGTTATCCAGAACATGCATGTGTAAGATACGACACTGCTGGCCCACTGTAAGCGCTGACAAACTGCATGTAAGACAAATGTGGTCATATGAAAACATTTATATTGCCCCTACGTGCCTCTATATTGCTTTCTATATTCCTAATAATGTAAAAAAAATAATGTGGTTCACATTGGGTCATTTAACAGATGTTTTTATCCAAAGCAAAGTACAGGCATCCCAACTTCACGGTTTGGGCCGAAATACAGATTCGAATACAGCCCCCTCTGGAGCAATAAGGGTGACAGGCCTAGGTCAAGCACCCAGACTAGTAACTTCAGAGAATTTGGGTTTGAAACCTCAACATTCAGATTGATTGATTAAAAATTATTATTTAAAAAATTAAATAATATCCTTAGTAAAAAAAAAAAAAAAAAGAAAACATGTAGACACAGGGAGAACATAGACACTCCACCCAGACTGGGATTCGAACTTGCATCACCAGCACTGAGAGGTGGACATACTAGCCACTGCACCACTGTTCAATGCAAATTAGACATTCAATGCTCCAGGTTTGATTTCCGATCTGGAGTTTCCATGTTCTCTCTGTGTCCGCATGGGTTTCCATGTTCTCTCTGTGTCCGCATGGGTTTTTTTTTCCGGTTTCCTCCCCCAGTCCAAAAACATAGATTCAAGGTTAAAATGTCCCCCTTTCTAAATTGCCCCTATATAGTGGGTGTGTCTGTTTGAGTGTGTACCCAGCAATGGATTGGCAACCTGTCCTGGGTGCATCTGCCCAGTTACCAAAAAAATTCTTCCCTGGATGGGAATGGGACCCCCCACGACTCTTGTCCCTAGTGCAGGATTAAGCGAAAGATAATGAGGTAATATTTCACCTTTTAATCCCTCCAAAAAATCCTAAATCTTTTTTTTTTTAAACCCTTGTAGAGGATTATATGGAAGAAATGAAGTTCCATCTATCCATTATCTTCCGCTTTATCCTATTTTAGGGGAGGGGGGAGGGGGGGGTTCTCCATGCCCATCCAGGGGAGAACGTTTCGGGCGTTGGGCAGATACACCCAGGACAGGGTGCCAATCTATCACTGGGCACACACTCACTCACACATACACACTCTATATGGGGCAATTTGGAGAACTCAATTGACTTGATCCATGTTTTTGGACTGTGAGAGGAAACCAGAGAACCCGGAGGAAACCCACGCAGACACGGGGAGAACATGGAAACTCCACCCTGATGGGGATTCGAACCGGGAATCCCTAGCGCTGAGAGGAGAACATGCTAACCATTAAGCCACCATGTCGCACTGAATTGAAGTTATGATGGATTTATAGGTTAAATGCTACCCATCCATCCGTCCATCCATTATCTTCTGCTTTATCCTCTATTAGGGTCACGCGTGGGGGGGGGGGGTGTTCCCCATGCCCATCCAGGGGAGAACGTTTCGGGCGCTGGGCAGATACACCCAGGACAGGGTGCCAATCTATCACTGGGCACACACTCACTCACACATACACACTCTATATGGGGCAATTTGGAGAACTCAATTGACTTGATCCATGTTTTTGGACTGTGAGAGGAAACCGGAGAACCCGGAGGAAACCCACGCAGACACGGGGAGAACATGGAAACTCCACCCAGATGGTGATTTGAACCGGGAATCCCTAGTGCTGAGAGAACATGCTAACCACCATGCCACCCTGAACTGAAGTATTTGAATTGAATGTTAAACGCTACCTAGATTTAAAAACAGCCCAGTGATAGAGTGGCACCCTGTCCTGGGTGTAACTGCCCGAGACATTCTCCCCTGGATGGACATGGGCATGGGCATGGGACACACCCCCCCCCCCCCCACCCCAGTGACCCTAGTAGAGGATTAAGCGAATATAATGGATGGATGGGCAGATTTAAAAACATGCTTCAACCCCATGCTCCGTTGTTGCCCTCTGATCACAGCAGATCATAAGAAAGTGCGCTCGCGCGTCAGTAAAACAGAAGAATGGGTCATTAGGTCAGTCACAGCGGGGGGGGGGGGGGGGGGGCACTGTGGGGGGGGGGGGTGGAAGTCGCGGTCAGCACAGACTTCCTTTCTCCAAGGTGTCAGACGTGCACAGGAAGAGGGGCTCCGCCAGAAGAGGAGGAGGAGGAGGAGGAGAGGAGGAGGAGGAGGAGGAAGGGGGTGTTTGGAAGAACTAAATTTGAATGTCTCGGGAGTTCCAGCGGCACGGATCTCGTTAAACATCTACTATTATGCTTTAAAAGTCGTAAATTTGCGTGGTGTTAGAGTGACTTCATTAACAATGCACGACCCAGCGATGGATGACAACGTATCAGGTAAGAAGCTTTTAAAAGTTTGTTTATTCTAAAGTTTGAGCTTCTAATCTTCGGTGATGCGTCCTGTAACTCAGCGACAACATGGGCTACGTCCCAAACCGCACGTCTACACTCCCCTGGTCGAGTCTACTACTACCGGCCGCAGTATTTTCGGGGGGATTTGAAGTGGGATAGTTAGGGAAACTTGTGGATTCCTAAAAGTCTATTGGAACACTACGGTGGATTGGTGTTTATGGCGTGAATTATTGAGTGTTTGGTAGGAATTAAGTTAAACACTTAAAGAACTTATTCTTAATAAAGTCAAATGATTTCGGTAACTTTCTGGTTAGTTTCTGAAGAACGCTAAGTTACAAATCAAGCCGCTTTTCTAAAGTGGGTTTAACTACTGCGTTGCCAGATTGGGCGTTTTCCCGCTGGTTGGCCACCATCCGCCCTCCGCGTTATTAGTGTAATTACATGGTAGAGCTGTGAATTGTGAGTATTAATGGTGTTTGGACGTGAAACACGCGTGGTGTTTGAGTTTAAAGTGATGGATGTCCTTTAAAATAACACAGAGCACCGCATGGAGTGATCGCGGGGCAAAGCTTTTTAAACGACTCTTGATTCTATAAGGCGAATCGATTCGGATCTAAAAGAAATCAGTAGCTTTGTAATTAATTAAATCTTAAGTCTATATTTTAATTATTTTTCTCCTGAAATCTGTACAGGCGTTTAATAGCTTTGTGCAGACCTATTTAAACACATTTTACATGACTTAAATGTCGGTTATGAAAATAGTGATCCGAAAACTCAGGGTTATTTAAATGTAAACAATTCAAAAACTAAAGGCAACGATTGTTTTTCAATAATAATATAGCGGCACGGTGGCTTAGTGGTTAGCATGTTCTCCTCTCAGCACTAGGGATTCCCGGTTCGAATCCCCATCTGGGTGGAGTGTCCATGTTCTCCCCGTGTCCGCGTGGGTTTCCTCCGGGTTCTCCGGTTTCCTCCCACAGTCCAAAATCATGGATCAAGTCAATTGAATTCTCCAAATTGCCCCATATAGAGTGTGTTTGTGTGAGTGAGTGTGTGCCCAGCGATGGATTGGTGTCCTGTCCTGGGTGTATCTGCCCAGCGCCCAAAACATTCTCCCCTGGATGGGCATGGGGAACCCCCCCCGACCCTGATATAGGATAAAGCGGAAGATAATGGATGGATGGACAATACAGTATAATTAAGACAGTTACATTTGGCTAGATTCAAATTAAGTGATTTATAAGATAAGATAAGCCTGTATTGGTACTACCATGGGGGTAATTAACTTAATCACAGCAGCAGGGGACAGTAAGTCCATTATCCATCCATTATCTTCCGCTTTATCCTCTATTAGGGTCGGGGGGGTTCCTCATACCCATCCAGGGGAGAACGTCTCGGGCGCTGGGCAGATACACCCAGGACAGGGCGCCAATCCATCGCTGGGCACACACTCACTCACACAGACACACTCTACATGGGGCAATTTGGAAAACTCAATTGACTTGATCCATGTTTTTGGACTGTGGGAGGAAACCGGAGAACCCGGAGGAAACACACGTGGACACGGGGAGAACATGAAAACTCCACCCAGATGGGGATTCGAACCGGGAATCCCTAGTGCTGAGAGGAGAACATGCTAACCACTAAGCCACCCTGCCGCCCGGGGGGACAATAAGTAAGAACCTAAAATACACAGTTATGTATATGACTGATATAATACACCCAGGACAGGGCGCCAATCTATCACTGGGCACACACTCACTCACACACACACATACACACACTATATGGGGCAATTTGGAGAACTCAATTGACTTGATCCATGTTTTTGGACTGTGGGAGGAACCCGGAGGAAACCCACGCAGACACGGGGAGAACATGAAACTCCACCCAGATGGGGATTCGAACCGGGAATCCCTAGTGCTGAGAGGGGAACATGCTAACCACTAAGCCACCCTGCCGCCCGGGGGGGGACAATAAGTAAGAACCTAAAATACACAGTTATGTATATGACTGATATAATGCCCTCATAAATGCACAATATTGCCGCTGAATCATCGCACAACACACAAAAGAGTTAAAAAATAAACAGCAACAAACGCTTCCACACAGAATGGATGGATTTCGAAAGGTTGGAGTAATTTCTATTTCGTTTTTATTTATATTTCTGTAAATATAAACGACCTTGCGCGAAGGAGTCGATTCGCTCGAGCAAGTGAGTCGAAGCGCTCGTTTCCGAACGGCGCAGCGTTTTGTCACGTGGTGCAGCCGGTCGGCTCTGCAGCAAAAAGTCGGCGCATCTTGGAGCCGGCGCCGTCATCATCCTCATCCTCATCCTCATCATCCCAGGTCAAAGCGCAGAGAGGTAGGCAACAGCACGCACGATCAGGGCAAACACACGCGCTATCACGGCATTATCGGGGCAGAAATGTGTCGTCTGCAGGAATGAAGCATGCGCTTTCGGACGTTGCGACTTTCTTGCAGTGTGGATGCGGCGGGCGCGTTAACTGCAGGGTGGAGGAGAACTTCACTCTCAGGATTTGTGGTAGCAAAAAAAAATCCATGGGGCAAACGATTGTCCTTTGGAAAAGGACACCCAGAATACTCTAGAGGTTAAATTTCACTTGAGGGATGATGCTGATACTGATGATGATGCTGATGTTGTTGATGTGTTCCCTGCATGAACCGTAAACGCTATGCCAACGAGAGGATGAGCCATGTGCAATCTGAGAGTGTGCATTAGAACCTCGACTGATCGATCAGTACCGCATGCGGGCTGTTGTTAGAAGCGGCGCACCTTGATTTAACCTTGATGACGCTGCATGCCGCTTTATTCACACACTCAACCAATTGTTTGTCTAAAAGCCTCATTTGGCAAAAGTGAAAGCTCCAGGCTGTTAACATGAAAGCGTAAAGTCATCAGCAGTCCATGGGCTGGACGTCAGGCCTGCTAGATGTGGTGGAGAACTGGGTGGGGGCAGCTGGGTTCTGTCCTGTCTGTCTGTCTGTCTGCTGGGATGTACAGACACAAAGAGAAACACACACACACACACACACACAAATCCCAAAACAGTCATTTCATTCATCACTTAAGGCAAATGAGCAGAACATTCATTCATCCATACATTATCTTCAGCTTTATCCTATATTAGGTTCGCGGGAGGGGGGGGGGTTCCCTATGCCCATCCAGGGGAGAACGTTTCAGGCGCTGGGCAGATAGACCCAGGACAGGGTGCCAATCTATCGCTGGGCACACATTCACACACACAAACACACTCTATATGGGGCAATTTGGAGAACTCAATTGACTTGATCCATGTTTTTGAACTGTGGGAGGAAACCGGAGAACCCGGAGGAAACCCACGCGGACACGGGGAGAACATGGAAACTCCATCCAGATGGGGATTCAAACCGGGAATCCCTAGTGATGAGAGGCCACCGTGCCGCCCATGCAACAACATTCATTCATTCATTATCTCCCGCTTTATCCTCTATTAGGGTCGCGGGGGGTTCCCCATGCCCATCCAGGGGAGAACGTCTCGGGCGCTGGGCAGATAGACCCAGGACGGGGCGCCAATCCATCGCTGGGCACACACTCACTCACACAGACACACTCTATATGGGGCAATTTTTAGAATTCAATTGACTTGATCCATGTTTTTGGACTGTGGGAGGAAACCGGTGAACCCGGAGGAAACCCACGTGGACATGGGGAGAACATGGAAACTCCACCCAGATGGGGATTCGAACCGGGAATCCCTAGTGCTGAGAGGCGAACGTGCTGACCACTAAGCCACCAGGTTGTATTTGATTTTATATAAATCACTGTGATTTATTTACAATGCATGCCCTCTCATGTGTGTGTCCGCATGGGTTTCCTCTGGGTTCTCTGGTTTCGCCCTGTGTTATTTTAGTCTGGGCTTATTTTTTGAAACTTTACAAATGTATTGCAGGTCTGCTTTATGTGTGGAGTTCTAATGATCTTTTTGTTCCCACTTGAAAAGCTGACACATGCTTGCTAGCTGTCTCTCTCACATACACCGGAGCAAATTGGACTTGACCATTTGGCGCTGTGTAAATCTGTGAATGAACTCACTTTATGCTGTGATTAGGCAAAATCCCATATGTCTCCCTGGTAGATTTGTTGTTCACTACCTTGTTTCATCTACACTGACTTGTGCTGTTGAAGCTAATATGTCAGTCTCTTTGTGGTTCCTGTATAGACAAAGCGGAATGCAATCAGAGCTCCAGTTTGAATAAAGATGCCAACAGCAGAAAAACAGCCCCCCTGTTTCCCACGGTGCCACGTTTAGACACCGGGCACAAAGAACCCCTTTGTTCTGGGGAATGATGGCCTCCAAACTGTGCATACCCTTACATAGTGAGTGAGAGGTATGCTGAGGTTTGTTATGTAAGGTGGTACAGATATTTCAAATCTGGAGGGGGAGGTTATGTGGATGGTAAATGTGTTTAGTAAAGTCACATTTAAGGAAATTAGTAAATATTCATGGCAACTTGTTTATCACTCTGGCAGTTGTAGTTAATTCAGTTAACAGCTTGATTATTTCACCAAAGTACAAACCTGATCTCCATTTAATATTTTTGAAAATTGGATAAAGTGAGGTGGCACAGTGGCTTAGTGGTTAGCACGTTCCTCTCTCAGCGCTAGGGATTCCCGGTTTCGAAATACTTTCACATGTTTGTTGATCACCCATTTGATATATATATATATATATATATATATATATATATATATATATATATATATATATATATATATATATATATTACTCCCAAAGCCAATTACACATTTTGTAACAAAATAGTATGATTATTGTATAAAAAATTATCACAATTATATGATTATTATGCAATGATTAACAAAAGAATACCAGAAATTACGAGAACAATGTATCTTTTCTGTACAACAAAATAATGTACAACTTTTATTTGTGTACAATACCGCATATTTTTTTTGTGTGTTTTTGCTGCTGCTTAATGATTTATATCTTCAATGCGGTGTTCAGTAACGTGTTGCTAAAATGTGCTTAGTCCAGCAGCGGCGTGTTGGACATTGATCTGATGCCAGTTTTCGCCACAAATCTAAGCACGCTGTCACTCATGTGGGTAGAGTTCATGGTGGTTTTTGTGTTACACTTGGTGCCTTTTGAAATGATGCCATTGTTGCAGCTAATCCATCAGGAGTCCTGTTATAGTGTTAGCTTTTTACGGGTGTTGAGCTAAAATCAGCATGCCGTCTATGGCTGTTTAATCACTGCCAAGTCAGCAAGTGTGAAGGGTCATCTCTGCAGAAGCGCACCGCAGACTCACACTGACACAAAGGCGATCACAAATAGGTGTGCTTGCATGGGTCTGTGTGTGTTTGTTGTGTGTAGGTACAGAAACACACATCGCGGACCTGCACAGTTTTATCACCATAAGCAAGCGCATGAACTGAACAACCATGAAGACCCATGCTCTGCTGTACACTCAAATCATTAATAGGGTGTGGCACTGGAGAGCATCCTCTGCTCTATGTTTTTTTTCTTTCACCCCCCCCCTCATGCTTTCTGACATTGCAGTCAGGCATTGTCTCTCATATGATCTCAGGACTCTGCATTTTCTGGCATTCAGCTTCAGTTTCTGCATAAGTTGTTATTTGGTGTCTCCTTTTTTACATCATAGAGTTTGCAAATATTCCATTTGTGTGATATTCAGGTGTACGGCACATTTCGATTAGTTTCTAGTTTATTTGTCATTTGTGCTACATGTTGGGACATGTGCACATAGAAATTCTTAAGGTGAGGCATCAGAATATACACTCTACATAGAAGATAAAATGAAATACACAATGTTTACTCAATATTTTATCAATATACATATGTATACGCCAAAAAATATATTCATTCATTCATTATCTTCCGCTTTATCCTATATTAGGGTCGCGGTGGGGTTCCCCATGCCCATCTAGGGGAGAACATTTCGGGCGCTGGGCAGATACACCCAGGACAGGGCACCAATCTATCGCTGGGCACACACTCACTCACACAGACACACTCTTTATGGGGCAATATGGAGAATTCAATTGACCTTGAGTCATGTTTTTGGACTGTGGGAGGAAACCCACGGGGAAACTCCACCCAGATTGGGAGTCGAACCGGGAATCCCTAATGCTGAGAGACAAATGTGCTAACCACGAAACCACTGTGCCACCCCTGCTCCAAATCACCCCTATCTAATTTGCCCCTATGTAGTGATTGTGTGTTTAGTGATGGATTGGAGCCCTATTTGTTCAGCACCCAAAATGTTTGTCTCCGAATGGGCAAGGGGACTCTGCATGTTGATAAAAAGGAGTGGTAGGTGCTGTAAGTGAAGCAAATACTTCCGTTAACAAATTCTAAACAGCTTAATGAATGCCTAAATTAGGAATTATAATTATACTATAATTACATATATATATTACACTATAATTAATAATAAACATTATAAACATACTTGCTGTTTTTTGCAAATCCTAACTCTAGTATCCATGGGGACTGGCTCTTCCCATAATGTAATCCACATGTGTGTAGAATATCAGCTGTTAAAATAAATGTCGTTATGAAGCAATCTAATAAGACTACATGTGGCCTGCAGACCGTAAAGTTGAATCCCGGATTAAAATAACAGCATATAAAATATTTTACTGCAGAAAAAATGAGCGATCAAATGAATTATGATCAAATCAAAGCAGTATAAAAATGTATACAAATCCTAATGCATAAAGTCTTTGCTTTGCATTAAACCTTGTGTCTTCTGATAACAGACGCTTTTACATAAACACTATCTGCTTGGAATGCTGTGTTGGAAAAAATAAATATCTACGTGGGACGCTGCACCCTTGAATTTTAGTTAGTATTGCTTTATATGGTTGGCTTTTCCTCTTCGCTGAAAGGAAGCGCACTTCGGCTGAGATGCTTGCCATTGCACAAGATAATCATTTCCACCTGTGCAGAGTTTTCATCGGTTCGCGCTGTGTCCACAGGCTTCCTCTGGCTGAACCAGTTCATTTTACCTACTTTCTTAAACTATCTGTGTTGGTGGACTGGCCCATGGTGCAGGAATAAAGAATCTGACTGGTGTTTTATTAAATGCAGCAAATAATGGGATGGAGAACAAAAGATACACCACGAACAGGGTGCAAATCTTTCACTGGGCACTCACTCACACACACACACAATATAGGTGCAAATCAGTGCAGCCAATTTACCTTAAATCCATTTTTTGGACTGTGGGTGGAAACCAGAGAACCCAGAGGAAACCCATGCGGACACGAGGAGAAAACATGGAAACACATGAGAGGGCATGCATTGTAAATAAATCACAGTGATTCATATAAAATAATATACAACCTGGTGGCTTAGTGGTTAGCATGTTCTCCTCTCAGCGCTAGGGATTCCCGGTTCAAATCCCCATCTGGGTGGAGTTTCCATGTTCTCCCCGTGTCCGCGTGGGTTTCCTCCGGGTTCTCTGGTTTCCTCCCACAGTCCAAAAACATGGATCAAGTCAATTGAGTTCTCCAATTTGCCCCATATAGAGTGTGTCTGTGTGACTGTGTGTGTGCCCAGCGATGGATTGGCGCCCTGTCCTGGGTCTATCTGCCCAGCACCCGAAACGTTCTCTCCTGGATGGGCATGGGGAACCCCCCCCCCCCCCCCCCCGCGACCCTAATAGAGGATAAAGCGGAAGATAATGAATGAATGAATGAATGAATGAAAGAAAATACAACCTCCCATGTCTTTGCTTTTATAAAACTGTTATAAAAACACTGCAAAAAAATAGCTTTAATCCATAAGGTGTTTATTTAAAAAATGTAAATAATGTTGTCTTCTGTGACGTAATTATGTTATTTTAAGGTGAACGTTTATTGCTGAGTAATGGTTTTGCCAATCATCGGAACTCAGTTTGTTATTATTTTAATAGTACATGTTGAACCACGTTCGCAACTTTCATGCATTGATATGAATGTAAAGCGCTCAGAGGTGTGTATTGTTATCGAGCTACATATTTTTGGTGAATATTTGGTAATATTTTAGAATTAATATATCTTATAGTTTACTGTATGTTTGGGTAAGAGGCTTCATTGTGACGAGTTAGAGAAGGAAAGGAAAGCCGGTGGAATGTCGGAGGGATTCTACAACTTTAAGAAAAGCTTGAGCATTCCTGCATTGCATCATGGTTTAGGTATTAGCAGAAGTTGATGGGACAAAAAAAAGGGGGAAAAGAGAAAAAAGGAGGGCAGAGAGAGACTCTAAGAGCAGAGGGAGAGGATGGGAGATTATTATTCCCATCCTCCCATCCTCTTCCCATTATTCATTCATTATCTCCCGCTTTGTCCTCTATTAGGGTTGCGGGGGGGTTCCCCATGCCCATCCAGGGGAGAACGTTTCGGGCGCTGGGCAGATACACCCAGGACAGGGCGCCCATCCATCGCTGGGCACACACTCACTCACACACACACTCTAATATGGGGCAATTTGGATAATTCAATTGACTTGATCCATGTTTTTGGACTGTGGGAGGAAACCGGAGAACCCGGAGGAAACCCACGCGGACGTGGGGAGAACATGGAAACTCCATCCAGATGGGGATTCGAACCGGGAATCCCTAGCGCTGCGAGGCGAACGTGCTAACCACTAAGCCACCGTGCCGCCCGACATATTTTTATTCGATTTAATTTCCCCGGTTGAAAAGCTGGTGACAGTACCATACTGGTTCTGGCAGGCTTTAAACCTGAAGCACTTAGTGCTGGGTATGCAGCTTATCACAAGGTTGTTACTACGCGAGTGATAAATAGTTTAGAGTTTAACTTGACCTCTGTCTGCCACCCATTTGAGTATCTTATGCTTTTTCATTTTGATAAATCTCATGAATTCTCATTCCTGGGTCTTCAGGCTTTTCAAGTTGCTGCTGAAAGGAATGCAATCTAATTGCCTCCATCTCATCTGAAATGACATTTACTAAAAAGAACTGTTAAAGTGTTTATTCAAACAAACAAAAAACAACACCAAAACATGGCATTCACTTTGCCCAATAGCAGAACATTTTCATCTGTCATCTTCATACAATCTGTATATTTTTTATGTTTTTACCAATTTTACCAAATTCTAAGTAGACTGGTCCAAATGCCTCCCACTGCACTCTTCAATGAACACCTCACTCTTAATGGTTCCGCTTACACGATGAGTGGCAACCCATTTTTTTTATTTTACCAAACCGTGTAGAGGATTTAATAATAATAATAATTCATTCATTCATTATTTTCCGCTTTATCCTCTATTAGGGTCGCAGTGGGTTTCCCCATGCCCATCAGGGGAGAACGTTTCGGGCGCTGGGCAGATACACCCAGGACAGGGCACCAACTATCGATGGGCATACACTCACTCACTTAGACACGCACACATACACACTCTATATGGGGCAATTGGGAGAACTCAATTGATTTGATCCATGTTTTTGGACTGTGGGAGGAAACCGGAGAACCCAGAGGAAACCCACGCAGACACGGGGAGAACATGGAAACTCCACCCAGATGGGGATTCGAACCGGGAATCCCTAGCGCTGAGAGGAGAACGTGCTAACCACTAAACCACCGTGCCGCCATAATTCATTCATTCATTATCTCCCGCTTTATCCTCTATTAGGGTCGCGGTGGGGTTCCCCATGCCCATCCAGGGGAGAACGTCTCGGGCGCTGGGCAGATACACCCAGGACAGGGCGCAATCCATCGCTGGGTACACACTCACACACTCAAACACACTCTATATGGGGCAATTGGGAGAACTCAATTGACTTGATCCATGTTTTTGGACTGTGGGAGGAAACCGGAGAACCCAGAGGAAACCCACGCAGACACGGGGAGAACATGGAAACTCCACCCAGATGGGGATTCGAACCGGGAATCCCTAGTGCTGAGAGGAGAATGTGCTAACCACTAAGCCACCATGCCGCCATAATAATAATAATAATAATTTTATTTATATAGCGCTTTTAAGGACCTCAAAGACACTTTACAAAAACAGATAAAGCAGTATATCTTTAAAACACACAAGACATTAAAAATTAACTATAATAACATATCTAATGTACTGCTTATAATCACCTTGGCTTGATGTTTTTGATGATGAAAACTACAAAGGTTAATAAAACTAAGGCATTTCATGAATTGATAACTATCGTTTAATTTACAGTAGCAGTCAAAAGTTGGGACACGGCCACTTGTTGCTCAATTATCTGTTTCCTCCACTTACCATATAGATGGACTTTGTAGTTTTACAATTTCAGACTGTAGTCCATCTGTTTTCTTTGTTTTTGTTAGTCCCATGTTGGTTCTCTGTTGGTCAGAAGCATCACAGAACAGGTATCATTTGGGTGGTGGATTGTTTATTGTCAGTTCTGCAGTGACACTGATGCAGTGAGGGGGTTTTAGTGCAGCAGTGCTGCTGTAGTTTCATTTAAACACCTCAGTGACACTGCTGGGATAGGAATAATGCACCAACCAAATAATACCTGCTCTGTGGTGCTACTATTGGGCTCCTGACCATTAGAGAACAGAGTAACGGGGACGTACACAGTATGTACTGTAGTACATACAGCACTGCTGCACTAAAACCCCCTCACTGCATCAGTGTCACTGCAGAACTCACAATAAACAATCCACCACCCAAATGATACCTGTTCTGATACCTTTACATGTATACAGTTCTGTGTACTCTCTCTATACATCATACTGTATATAGTATTAGAAGGGTCTTTTTGCTGTAAGGGTATTTAAATTTCATTTTTCTGCCCTAATAAATGCTAATGGCCACGTTAAGTGGTGTAAGGTACCAGATCCTCCCTAGTGAGTCTAGCAATGTAAGACTGTAATACTGCTGCCTGAAAACGCGCGCAATTCCTACAATGTGAGCTGGTCAGCTGTGTGTCTGAATGAGTGAAGTAACACATGCCACAGCTAATAGCAGAGCTGGAAATAGATGAAAGGAATACCATCTGGTATGAGGCAGTGATGTGGAGGAAAAGCTGCAGGAATTCCGCAAATACACCACTAGCTTTACTACGGTTTCACAGAAACACATCAGCTTAGCAAAGACATGCAAAGAGAATGTATAGAAACACAAAGTTCAAGTCCTTTGGCCATGTCTTTAATTCGTGTAACTGTTCTAGCATGACTGTGCCCCAGTGCACAAAGTAAGGGTAAAAAGGCGTGGGTAGGTTTTGTGTGGAAAAACGAGACTGGCCAACACAGAACTGCTTAATGCTATACTGGGGTCGTGGGGTGGGTGGGGTTGGGGTGCCCTCCAGTGAATAAGAATAGGAATCTCATTAATTAATTCATTCATTTTCCGCTTTATCCTATATTAGGGTCGCAGTGGGGTTCCCCATGGGGTTCCCCATTTCGGGCGCTGGGCAGATACACCCAGGACAGGGCACCAATCTATCGATGGGCATACACTCACTCACACAGACACGCACACATACACACTCCATATGGGGCAATTGGGAGAACTCAATTGACTTGATCCATGTTTTTGGACTGTGGGAGGAAACCGGAGAACCCAGAGGAAACCCACGCAGACACGGGGAGAACATGGAAACTCCACCCAGATTAGGATTCGAACCGGGAATCCCTAGTGTTAGGGAATCCGCTGGGCAGATAGACCCAGGACAGGGCGCCAATCCATCGCTGGGCACACACTCACTCACACAGACACACTCTATATGGGGCAATTTAAAGAACTCAATTGACTTGATCCATGTTTTTGGACTGTGGGAGGAAACCGGAGAACCCGGAGGAAACCCACACGGACACGGGGAGAACATGGAAACTCCACCCAGATGGGAATTCGAACCGGGAATCCCTAGCGCTGAGAGGAGAACATGCTAACCACTAAGCCACCGTGCCGCCGGAATAGGAATCTCCACCATGTCTATTCACAAGAGAACGTTACGGGCACTTGGCAGATGTACCTAATAAAATGTAGACGGGGCAATTTCGAGCATCCACTTCTCCTTAAGTCTATGTTTTTGGACTATGGAAGGAAACCAGATAAACCCAGACTGGGATTCAAACCTGGATCCCCAATTCCGAGAGGCAGACGTGATAACCACTAAGCCACCATGCCGCCTCCAGTACTGGTGTTATATGTTTGTGTCCCAGTGTATTTGTCACATAGTGTATGTTATGATTCTATAAGTTCTCATAAGAAGTTATTTTTTACTGAATGATGCTTGAAATCTGTCAACACGTAGAATAAAGGTTGGAATTTCATTAAAATTACTTAGATCTAAAATCTAATTTAGTGCAAGCACTGCATTATAACCTCCGGGTACAGCAGATAAAGATCAATTTAAAGAAAAATACTGACACATTCATTTAAGTGTCATTTCCAATGCGCAGCAGATGGATGGCCTTCACTCGCTTTAACGATATTTATACAATTCATACATTCCTATAAAATGATTGCATTTCCACCAGACAGCACTTAGATTTTTATTACATGAGACTCACATTCTTCGAGTCCTATATTCTGTAAGAACTAGCCAGAGTGATTTGAAGTAAGTCTAAATTATTGCACATTCTTTAATAATTTAGATCCCTTTCCTAAATCCGTCTACTGCCATTTCTTGTGCATGTTTAAACGGACGAGTCCTCTGCATGTGGCATGATGAGAAACCACATTTCTGAAACTGGCATTTTTTAAGAGCCAACGGTTCCGTCGGAGGGAAATTAATACTCATTCATCATGTTGGTACTGATTTTCTGGGAGATGGTAATGGTGCTAAATAAATCATTTCTGTTCTAGGTAAAATTAAGAACCAAAAATTTGTCTACGTCTTATAATTACATATTTGATAGATGGATCCAACAGAACCGAATGTTAGATGGACAGTGGGGACAATCATATATCAAACTACAGCGAATGAATGATGCTGCATTAATAAGCTCTGCCACCTTGAGGATTCTTAAATCAGGGTTTCTTATTGCCAAACTTTTGGCATTCAGAGTGATAAGCCCTGTTTTTTATTTTTTATGGAACAGAGGACGCTTGTGGAGAACTAATAGAGAACCTAAGAAACTGCATTATGCATTTATTAATTAATTCATTCATTCATTCATTATCTCCCGCTTTATCCTCTATTAGGGTCGCGGTGGGGTTCCCCATGCCCATCCAGGGGAGAACGTCTCGGGCGCTGGGAAGATGGGCGCCAATCCATCGCTGGGCACACACTCACTCACACAGACACACTCTATATGGGGCAATTTTGAGAATTCAATTGACTTGATCCATGTTTTTGGACTGTGGGAGGAAACCGGAGAACCCGGAGGAAACCCACGGGGAGAACATGGAAACTCCACCCAGATTGGGATTCGAACCGGGAATCCCTAGCGCTGAGAGGAATCCCTAATCCCCGTGCCGCCTTATTAATTAATTATCTATTGTTAATTTAACACACTGTAAAAAAAAAAGCACATATATATATATATATATATATATATATATATATATATATATATATATATATATATATATATATATATATACGATAAGGCACGAGAGTAAATTCATTATTGTGGATAAATCACGAGAACAAGGTGTTATTAGACCCAGTTTGAAGTGGAGTAATTAAAACATTACAAGCACACTATAATAAAGGAAACATGATTTGATTCATAAATGCGTTTATTGTGAACAAAATCCTTAATAAACTGCTCTTCCGTGTCGTGATCTAGCCCGATTTTTAAACACTGATCGCTGAGAAACAGGACACTGGTTCTCCATCAATCAAAAACTGCCATCTAGTGGCCAAATACCTGTTTCCTGGTAAGTTTGTGTTAAATATCAGACTGAGTATACTTTGTATGGTTTAAGTCTGGACTGTGATCAGGCCAAAAGTTGGAAAGATGATTTTCAGACGTCAGTTGGTTTTTGTAATGTAGGCTGGATCACTAGTTTAAACAGGTTTCCAGTCTAACACAAAACAAATACATTTCTGCATACAATATATAACCTTTATATACTCTTACAATCAAACGTTAAGTAAAAGAATTGTGGTATTTAATAGATGTAGTATTGTATGTATTCTCTGGGCTGCAGTGAGCATTGTGATCACGCTCAGGTTACTGTACTGAGGAAGAGATGAGCACCGGCAGGTAACGTGAAGCAGCAATTTATTAATGTCAGACTGAAACAGTCAGCTCAGCAGCACAAAGCAAAGTGGCAGGTTAAGCAAAAGAGTGAGGAGCAGGCAGGTAAATAAACAGGCAAAGAGAGCCGAGGTAGTTGCAGAGGGCAAAGAGGGCAGCAGGCAAGCCAGCTAAGCAGATGATCTTTAGGATATCATAAAGCAGCGTGAAGGCAGTAAATCAACCGAATGCTAACATACACCAAACCAAAACCAAACCAATGAGAAGACTGGAGAAGAACAACATACACCAAACCAAAACCAAACCAATGAGAAGACTGGAGAAGAACAACATACACCAAACCAAAACCAAACCAATGAGAAGACTGGAGAAGAACAACATACATCAAACCAAAACCAAATCAATGAGAAGACTGGAGAAGAACAACATACACCAAACCAAAACCAAACCAATGAGAAGACTGGAGAAGAACAACATACACCAAACCAAAACCAAACCAATGAGAAGACTGGAGAAGAGCTATAAATAGGGAAGACATGGGGGTGGATTCAGAATCAGGTGAATTGGAGCATCCACAGCCAGGAGAGCAAAAGGAGCAGTCCATCCATCCATTATCTTCTGCTTTATCCTCTACTAGGGTGGTGGGGGGTTCCCCATGCCCATCCAGGGGACAACGTTTCCGGCGCTGGGCAGATACACCCGGGACAGGGCGCCAATCTATCACTGGACACACACTCACTCACACAAACACATTCTATATGGGGCAATTTGGAGAACTCAATTGACCTCAATCCATGTTTTTGGACTGTGGGAGGAAACCGGAGAACCCGGAGGAAACCCACGTGGACACGGGGAGAACATGGAAACTCCACCCAGATTGGGATTCGAAGCGGGAATCCCTAGCGCCACCGTGCCGTCCAATAAAATGCCTTAAGCATTCAAATTAATCGCCTTATGAAAATCTTCTGAGGGATTTTTAACCAATGCAATCACAATCGCTTAAAAGCTCTCCATACATGTAGTTTGTAATGGATCCCATGTGGATGCTGGTAAAGTAAACTGACCCCTCTTAAGTGGACTGACATGTTGACCACTGGATTGACCAGCATCTTGTTATATAGTAGACATATGATCGTGTAGCCTTAACAGCCAATAACCTCAAGGTTTTGGTAATCTGATCTGTGCTACGGCTGGTGGAAAATACTGAATTTCTCCTACATCATTTATTATGTTATGGATTTTTACTTCATATCAGGCAGATTTATAAGAACATGCTGCTATTTACCAATAAAAAACATAACATGTTAGTTAGCATCTAATATTAATATTAATAATAATACAAATAATAATTTTCATATGGGCATTTTCATGAAGATGGCTTAGTGGTTAGCACGTTCGCCTCTCAGCGCTAGGGATTCCCGGTTCGAATCCCCATCTGGGTGGAGTTTCCATGTTCTCCCCGTGTCTTGCGTGGGTTTCCTCCGGGTTCTCCGGTTTCCTCCCACAGTCCAAAAACATGGATCAATCAATTGAATTCTCCAAATTGCCCCATATAGAGTGTGTCTGTGTGAGTGAGTGTGTGCCCAGCGATGGATTGGCGCCCTGTCCTGGGTGTATCTGCCCAGCGCCCGAGACGTTCTCCCCTGGATGGGCATGGGGAACCCCACCACGACCCTAATAGAGGATAAAGCGGCAGATGATGAATGAATGAATGAATGAATTTTCATATGTAGCAAAGCTCAAACTGCTTACAGTATAAAAAGATGAATTTAAAGAGATTAAATTAATTGAATTATGCCAACAAAATTTAGATTCTTTTTTGGTCATATTTCTAATATGTTTTTAGTCCTTTTTCCAAACAATCGATTGTTTGACCCTTAGATGGTCAGGCAGGACATTCCAAAGATGTGGGGCTGCAGAACAAAAGGCACCATCACCCATGGTGCTTTGTTGTGTTTGGTTCTGATTGGGAGAAGACGGTGGAGATGCACAGATCAAAGGGCTCATAGATGTGTCTATTCGAGGGAGTCTCTGTCACAGGAAACCCTTGCTCTCTGGAGACATTTACTAAAGAACCCCAAAGAAAGAGCATTCAGTCGTCCAGCCTTGACAAAATGTAGCACATTGTAATTGTAAAACTACAAAGTCCAACTGTATGGTAAGTGCACAAAAGAGACGACGGAACACGGGGTGTGTCCAAACTTTTAACGTGTACTGTATATAGAGGAAGAGGCGGGTGTATTGTATTCTGAATGAAATGAGCTCAAACAGAGGCCTCAAACCTCGTACAGGTTTTCTCTCTCTCTTTCCTCAGAGTCTTGCAGTCTGTGTTTTTGTTTTCTCCTCCTGAAGAGATTTATTATAGTGTGCCTTATTAAACATTTATTCCAATTCAATTCATAGGCTTTCCTGTAATGGGTAGTAAAAGCGTCTACGATACACCACAGGAGGAAGATTTACAGAGACTTTTCAGAGAAATGACATTATTTCTTTCATATTTCATCAGCGCCAGACATTTTTTTACAAAATCACTTTTGGAATTTTCTTAGACTCATGAAAGTAACAGCCTTCTTACTTACAAATGAAAAATAAGCCTAAAACCAAAGTATAACAAATTATCATCCTGACATACAGTCTGCTAAATGACCATAAAGAGGATGTGCATACTGGCTCTTCTGGGTGTGGTGGATATGGTGTTGAGCTGTCAATCTAAAGGTTGGGGGGTCAAATCCCAGGTCCACTAAACATACCACTGTGGCTCCTTAAGCAAGATCCTTAATCCTCATAGCTCCAGGGGAAGCACTTGTATGTCCATCCATCCATTATCTTCTGCTTTATCCTCTACTAGGGTCAGGGGGGGGGATGGGTTCCCCATGCCCATCTAGGGGAGAACGTTTCGGGCCCTGGGCAGACACACTCAGGACAGGACGCCAGTCTATCGCTGGGCACACACTCACACACACACACACACACAAACACACTCTCTATATGGGGCAATTTGAAATTTCATTGTAATGAAAATTATAATGACAATAAAGGTGATTCTGATTCTGAAGAACTCAATTGCACAATGATCTAATATTCATTATTCATTCATTCATTCATTCATTCATTATCTTCCGCTTTATCATCTATTAGGGTCGCGGTGGGGTTCCCCATGCCCATCCAGGGGAGAACGTTTCGGGCGCTGGGCAGATATACCCAGGACAGGGCGCCTATCCATCGCTGGGCACACACTCACTCACACACACACACACACACACACACACTCCATATGGGGCAATTTAGAGAATTCAATTGACTTGATCCATGTTTTTGGACTGTGGGAGGAAACCCACATGGACACAGGGAGAACATGGAAACTCCACCCCGATGGGGATTCGAACCAGGAATCCCTAGTGCTGAGAGGAGAACATGCTAACCACTAAGCCACCCTTGATCTAATATTAATATACATATTATATTATGTTTTTTTGTCAAGGTGGTTGTGTAACCAAGAAATATCATTTACTAGCACCTTCTCAGCCCAGAGATATGCAAGGTTCCTAGGATTAAGTATTTCAAATTAGATTTGTACACACACACATACACACACACACACACACACACACACACATATATATATATATACAGACTTTCACCCTTAAGCTAAATCTTTACATTTAATGCAGAAATGGTGAAATTCATTTTAAATAACATTTAGATTTAACTTTAATATAAGAGTCTTTTATGCGTGATGTTTTTTTCTCCAACCCCTGGTCTCTCTTCTCCACTCTCACATGTGTAAAATATCCTATGTAACCCTTATATGAAGTTATTTCCCACCAAGTAACCCAACCTCAGCCTCAGTGAGGCAGAAAATCGGGTAGAAGAAAAGAATGTTTCGTTTTTTTCTTCTTGAATTGTTGAAATTTTCCTGCTGAACAGCCATCAGTCATCAGTTTGTATGTACGCATTTATACTGTTATAACAGGGTGCGATAACATGTCCATTAAATAATCAGAAAACCACAATTAATCAGATGAAATTGAATAGTTTTGTTGTTAATTTTAGGTCTACTTAATATTCTATTAAATGTTAATAGTCTAGTTAAATGTTTACATTTCGGTAGAGTGTATATTGCTTTATTGTAGCTAAATCAACATAAGAAATAGAACAATAAAAAATTAAGTCTTAACATAAAAGTCTTAAAAGTAAAATTAGATTTTTAACAAAGATCAAAAGTAGGAGTGTATAAATATTTATATATATTTATATTCTATATATATATATATATGTGTGTGTGTGTTTGTATTATAATAAAAAATATATATATATATATATATATATATATATATATATATATATATATATATATATATATATATATAGATACTATACAGATGGACTAAATTATATATATATATATATATATATATATATATAATTTAGTCATCTGTGCTGTGAAACACACACACACACACACACACACACACACACACACACCGGAGCAGTGGGCATGCCATAGTTCTTGGTGGGACTGGGCATCGAACCGTGGACCTTCAGATCACAAGGCTGGTTCCTTAACCACAAGCTTTACATTTGTAATGCATATATTTACAACAATGCACTGTGCATTTAAAAGTATTAGGCAACATATCCGTTGAGTTTTTTTTTTTTCTCTTATCCACTTTCTAATTAGGTTTGTCTGTGTGTGTGTGTGTGTGTGTGTGTGTGTGTGAGAGTGTGTGTGTGTGTGAGAGTGTGTGTGTGTGTATGGGGGGGGGGGGGGTTGCTGCAGCCTATTCTTTTGTTCATGCAGGAAAATACTTTGATCAGGTCACCGGTCCAAATTAATTTAGTTAGGAATTAGCATTTAGAAAAAATAAATATTATACATTTATATATATAATATTTTTTATTCACGTTTCGTAACAATACCATCAATAAAATAAACAGGTATAGAATGATAAACCGTCATTCCTGTAGATTTAGATTTTATTGTATTTATTTATGTTGCTCATGGACATTGTTATCACACATAAAAACACTAACGTTTACATGTTGTGCGGATAAGCAGCATCAGAATCAATAATCTTTTATGTTGCACGAACCTGTCAGTGTTTTTCAGAATAAAAAAAAATCATTATATTTTCTGTCCCAATTTCATCCATGATGTTTGTGTAACACTGACTCTGTGGATTCAAAAGAAACATGATGGTAATTTGCAGACAAAGACGGCTCGTAATGAGCTCACTAATCAACATTCGCTCAATCAGCTTTTAAAAGCGCCGCTGTCGTGTTTTCACCATTGTCATATAAACAGACTTCACTTTCTTAACCCGCAAACTACATCAATGCTCGGGACAAATGGGGACATCATCAGAATAATGCCGCACTTACAGGAGTTTATCATTATCGACAGTCATTTTACACGTCCTCTGTTGATTCTGATGTTTTATTGTGCCTTTTTTTTCTAAATCAATAATGGCATAGTTGACTAGTTGTGAGAGAGCGTCGAGCTGCAGGTAGCCAGTCTCTCAGGCCATAATTATGAACTGAAGAGGGTCCTGATGAGTGTCTGTACACACTTTAGCGCAGTATGGGGCATACTGGGAGAAAAAGGGACGAGTGTTGGGGGGTAAAAAAGTGGCGAGATTACGAGGCCTCCTGCCGAGTGATAAAACCGCAGTGACTCACTTTGCTTCTATTAGACTGCACTAATGAGAATGATGGCTTTTTGAACAAATACAGGCTCTAATTCGATTCAAATGTCACCGCAGAGAAGAAATTGCCTGCATTAGCTGGATAAAGCTTTTAAAAGATTGGATTCTTTTTATGGTCAGATAATCTCTAACGGCAAACTTAAAGCACTTTAATGAAAGTCATGAAGTGTGGTCTTCCTCTTTGATTGTATTCTCTGGTTGTCCCACTTGTTGTCTTGGAAATTTTAAGACGGTCTTTCAGAACACATCTGAATAGATCGAGAAACTGATGAAGTATTTTGACAACCCTCCTAAGGCTTTGAACACTAGTTATAGTGAAGTGTAATTGAAATGCTTATATAGCTTTACCAAGCTCCTATTTATAAAATTATATATATATTCATTATATCCTATCCATTATCTTCTGCTTTATCGTATATCAGGGTCGCGGTGAGGGGGGGGTTCCCCATGCCCTTCAAGGGGGAGAACGTTTTGGGTGCTGGACAGATACATCCAGGACAGGGCGCCAATCTATCGCTGGGCACACACTCACTCACACAGACACACTCTATATGGGGCAATTTGGAGAACTCAATTGACTTGATCCATGTTTTTGGACTGTGGGAGGAAACCGGAGAACCGGGAGGAAACCCATGTGGACACAGGGAGAACATGGTAACTCCACGCAGATTGGGATTTGAACCGGGAATCCCTAGTGCTGAGAGGAGAACATGCTAACCACTAAGCCACCATGCCGCCATATATATATATATGTGGTGAAGGAACCAGCCTTGTGACCTGAAGGTCCTCTGTTGGATTCCTGGTCCCACCAAATGCTATGGCTGAAGTTTTTAGATGTCTGTAAGTACACTTGGCCAGTCGACAATTCACTGCAGAGTGTATTCATAATGACTTTGTTGTGAGCTACAGTGTGTATGTGTGAGTGAGTGTGTACCCAGCGATGGATTGGCGCCCTGTCCTGGGTGTATCTGCCCAGCGCCTGAAACGTTCTCCCCTGGATGGGCATGGGCATGGGACCCTAGTATAGGATGGGGCGGAAGATAATGGATGGATGGATGAATAAATGGGTGTGTCCATGTATCATTTGCATCCATGTAATGTCTGTTTTATTTATTTATTTCACATTATAGATGCAATGGCTACTCCGTCGCCAGCAAAGAGTATTGGTGACCCCGGCATCACACCTCTCTCTCCTTCACACACACTGGTAAGCTTTATAGTATTTCAACTTTTCAAAGACTAGAACAGAATCTTTTTGAGGAATTCCAATATAGTTGTGATTGAATTAAGTATTAGATCTAAATCCAGCCTAATTTCATAATTACTTCCTATACGTTTGGAATAAAGTCACATATTAATGCCCTGGATTGCACAAAACATGACTTTGTTTTTTTTCCTCTGCAGAAGGATTCAGATCAGAAAGAGCTTGAAGGTCACTCGTTCGTGGTGGTGGTGGCTATTGATTTTGGCACGACCTCCAGTGGCTACGCCTACGCCTTCACTAAAGAGCCAGAATGCATCCACACCATGAGGTGAATGCCCCCTGTGTCACATTTACTGATTCACAAATACAAATTTTCACTTGCAGAAGTAAAGTCAAAGTTATGTGAACACCCGTCGTGGCACGGTACCGTAGTGCATAGATGAATTCAATTAATTTAAATTCATGCCCATCCAGACACACACACACTATATGGGGCAATTTATGATTTATTTATCCATGTTTTTGGACAGTAGTTTAAAACTCCACCTGGATTGGGATTCGAATCTGGATCCTCAGCGCTGAGAAGAAAACATGCTAACCGCTAAGCTACTGTGACGCCCAAAAATTAAATTAAATTAAATTAAATTAAATTAAACGCTACATTTGTTATGTTGTATAATAGTTTGCTAAGTTCTTACCAGTTAATAGTTCTCAGTAATAACTTTAGGTCGGCTGCACGGTGATTAGCACGTCCGCCTTGTAGCGCCGGGGATCCAGAAATGGAGACTTGAATCCCCATCGTTTCCCTTTCTCCCACAGTCCAAAATCATGGATTCAAGGTGAATTGGCTCCTCTGAATTGGTCCTATCTAAATTCATTCATTCATTCATTCATTATCTTCCGCTTTTATCCTCTATTAGAGTCGCGGAGGGTTCCCCATGCCCATCCAGGGGAGAACGTTTCAGGCGCTGGGCAGATACACCCAGGACAGGACGCCAATCTATCGCTGGGCACACACTCACTCACACAGACACACTCTATATGGGGCAATTTGGAGAACTCAATTGACTTGATCCATGTTTTTGGACTGTGGGAGGAAACCGGAGAACATGGTAACTCCACCCAGATGGGGATTCGCACCGGGAATCCCTAGCGCTGAGAGGAGAACGTGCTAACCACTAAGCCACTGTGCCGCCCCCTGTCTAAATTGCTTCTATATATTGTGTATGTGTGTGTGTCTGTGTGTGTGTGTGTGTGTGCGCCCAGCAATGAATTGTATTGTTGCCTTGATGATGTTCAGCACCTGAAACGTTGGGGCATTTTTTCCCTTTTTATCTAAACATTTTTTTGATCGAGGTCTGATGTAGCTGGGGGCAACTTTCAGGTTGTGCGTGTATTTTAAAACCTGTAATGTAGGTCAGTTTCCATATCGGCTGAAGCATATTACAGTTCTCTCGTGACCGACTGGCATAGTGGCTTCTCTGACTTGCTCTGATTTCCTTGCTCCCGTGATGGAAACCTGTAAATAATTTAGCATGTTCAAGAGTGTTCTCTTGGCCTCGTAGCTACTTTTATAATGGTGTGTGAGCACCGAGTGGAGCAAGTAGCATTCTGACTCGTTTACAGTTGAAATTAGCACTTGAAATGAGAATTTTGGATGAAACCATATTTTTATATCATTTTGTAAGTGCACTTAGGTGTGTCTGAACAACACTGCACAGAGATTCAGCATTATTCCACTGATATTCTATTAATAGTACTGCAAATAGAATTTAATTTGCATACTATAATCAAATATAATCAAATAGTGGGCGTGGTAGCTCAGTGGTCAGGGTGTTGGGCTCACAATCTGAAGGTTGGGGGTTCAAATCCCAGGTCCACTAAAGTTACCAATGTAGGTCCTTGAGCAAGACCCTCATTGCTCCAGGGATGCTGTATTAACCCTGTGCTCACCTTGTAAGTTGTTTTGGATAAAAGCATCTTCTAAATGACCAAATGTAAATTTGCATAAATGCAAAGTTGAACTCCATGAGGATGTTAAATCTTTTTCATTAGTGATTTTAGTCATTAACTTCTTATGTGTTTATGGACATTGTTACCAGAGAGATTTGTGGAGCTTATGGACCATGATACTGTCACAGGGTTCCGCATGCTGGTGAATGTGGGTATCCCGGACCCAACCATTCCACCTGTTGCTGTATATTATCTTGCAGATTACACAGCTGCTTAAAATAATCAATAATTTGATTAAAAACATGCAATATCAATTTTATTTATTTAAAGTGACTGTGATGCTTTAACAATATTGCAATGAGGTTATGCCATAATTGACCAGTCAGAAGTGAGTATTTACAGAGCTGTGTAATTGTGATTGTAAAGCAATGTTATTCTTTTCAGAATTGGAATATTCAGATTGGAAGTGACAGACAGTCAGATCATTAAATGCATGTTTGTTTTTAGACGTTGGGAAGGTGGAGATCCAGGAGTGTCCAATCAGAAGACACCAACCACTATTCTGCTCAGCCCAGACAAGAAGTTCCATAGTTTTGGTTATGCAGCCAGGGATTTCTACCATGACCTGGATCCTACTGAGTCGAAGCAGTGGCTGTACTTGGAGAAATTTAAGATGAAACTTCATACAACTGCGGTTAGTATGCACAGACAGAGGCGTACGGTGCAATTACAGCTTTAAAAAAAAAACTTAAATTTAGACTGACAACTGACTATTAAGGGTACCTTTATTGGGGATGGGGTAACAAAAAAGGATGACATAATTATTTCCTACATGTTTTACTCCTGCAGAGCCTCCCAGCTGATTTGTATTTTGTTTTTGTGAGTGATTAATAATAGTGTCACAGGGCAGGACATGGTGGCACATGTGTGGTTAGGTCCCACAGGAAAGACAACCACAGAAGACAAAAAAATACATAAACAGAAATTAAATTAACATTATTAAAGCAATATAAAATCCATCAGAGCACATAACGTCAGATTAGTGCATGAACCCTACGGCCCAAACCAAACATCATACAGCACACTACTCTTACTAACGCACATGTGCAGAAGATGTTCATTTCAGAGAGCATGCACACCATCCATCCATTATCTTCCGCTTTATCCTCTATTAGGGTCACGGTGGGGTTCCCCATGCCTATCCATGGGAGAACATCTCGGGCGCTGGGCAGATACACCCAGGACAGGGCACCAATCTATCACTGCGCACACACTCACTCACACAGACACACTCTATATGGGGCAATTTGGAGAACTCAATTGACTTGATCCATGTTTTTGGACTGTGGGAGGAAAACCGGAGAACCCGGAGGAAACCCACATAGACACGGGGAGAACATGGAAACTCCACCCAGATTGGGATTCGAACCGGGAATCCCTCGCACTGAGAGGAAAACATGCCAATCACTAAGCCACCATGCCACCCATCCGTGCACACCCTTCACAAAATAAATAAAAGAAGCAAAAGGCAAAAAGAGTGCTGACCATTCTGACTCCGCCTTCCCCCCAGCACCGCTGCACCTCTGCCACAATAGTCTTATTATTTTAAGATCCATCAGGTCCAAACTTTAACCCTTTACTTTTTAAAAATGTGTTGCAAAAGCCATCATTCATTTTTATTTCATGCTTTAAAAAAAAAAAAAGAAAGACAATGTTTTTTTTCCTCCTTTGCAGAATCTGTCCATCGACACAGAACTTCATGCAGCCAATGGGAAGAAAGTGAAAGCTCTGGATATATTCGCTTATGCACTGGCCTTCTTCAAAGAACAGGCTCTCAAAGTACCGTTACATATTCCTCATTATTTAAATCTGTTATTTTATGTTTCAAGCATGTTCTTTTCTGACTTATGTTCAAGTTTAAGTTCAAGTTATTTATTTATATAGCGCTTTCTACTTTTTGCAACAGTACATCGTCACAAAGCAGCTTTACAGAATGAAAAGCCTTTAAACCCCCAAAGAGCAAACCGAAGCGACAGTGGCAAGAAAAAACTCCCTCTTATGACTCAGTGGGGGACTCATCCTCCCATCCTCCTCCTATGTTGTTTTCTTAGCTTTAGTTTATTTATAGTGCTTGTTTTTAGTTGATTTCTTAGTTCCCTTAGTTGTTAAAGTCCCTTTTATTATTTTAGATAATTATTTTGTAATGCACTTTATCTTTTATAACATTATGTTGATTTTTGGAAATGATATGACTGCTTAACGACGGATACTGGATGAAACCTGGATATTAATTGGACTGGCGGTCCTGCAGGACCCCCTTAATGGACTTACATTCGAATCCCCATCAGAGTTTCCATGTTCTCCCCGTGTCCACGTGGGTTTGCTCCGGGTTCTCCGGTTTCCTCCCACAGTCCAAAAACATGGATCAAGTCATTTGAGTTCTCCAAATTGTCCCATATAGTGTGTGTCTGTGTGAGTGAGTGTGTGCCCAGCGATGGATTGGCGCCCTGTCCTGGGTGTATCTGCCCAGCGCCCGAAACGTTCTCCCCTGGATGGGCATGGGGAACCCCCCCGCGACCCTAATATAGGATAAAGCGGAAGATAATGAATGGATGGATCTCGACACAATCTGTACATTAGTATCCTACACTGTTGATGCTGCCCGGCCACTCAAAGAGGATGAGTCCCCCACTGAGTCTTGGTCCTTCCAAGGTTTCTTCTTTAAAATAACAACATAACAGGGAGCTTTTCTTGCCACTGTCGCTTCGGCTTGCTCTTTGGGGTTTTAAAGGCTTTTCATTATGTAAAGCTGCTTGTACTGTTGTAAAAAGTGCTCTATTAATAAATTACTTGAACTTGAACTTAACACTGTATTCCAATTGATTATAGGAGCTGAGCGACCAGGCAGGGGCAGAATTTGACAATGACGATGTCAGATGGGTTATCACTGTTCCAGCAATCTGGAAAATGCCAGCTAAGCAGTTCATGAGGGAGGCAGCATATAAGGTACATGAAAACATTTTACATTTACATTTACATTTGGTCATTTATTAGACGCTTTTATTCAAAGCGACTTACAAGGTGAGCACAGGGTTCATCACAACATCCCTGGAGCAATGAGGGTTAACACTGGTTTCCCTGGACCCTTGAAATTCTGAGGACAACATCCCCCCTTTTTTCGAACCATTAAGGGGTCACCAGGCAGCTATTCATATGCATAACGGCCTACAGCCCAGCCACCCCCTCTGCCTCACAGGTGTGAAACGCTAGGTAAAAACTTCTTTTCAGTTGAAATTCAGAACTTTTCCTGCAAACTGTGTTTGTACTCCTGAATGGGGACATGCATATATATAGAAGTCGTACTTTATTTTAGTTAGTATTGATAACGCAGTAATATCCAAAGGTGAACATCCCTGGAGCAATGAGGGTTAAGGGTCTTGCTCAAGGACCCACATTGGTAACTTCAGTGGACCTGGGATTTGAACCCCCAACCTTCAGATTGATAGCCCAACACCCTAACCACTGAGCTACCCGCCCTTTACATAGAAAACATAGTGTATGCTTTTTTGTGTATGAATATGAATGTTTAAACTACATTTACATTTTTACAGAGAATTATATGAAACAGAACACTAGTTTAAATACCACAAAACAGTCCATACTGTTTTGAAAAATTTAAGCCTGGCCTTGTGCTTGTTTACATCAAGTCTAAACAGTTATGACAACTACTGTTTAGTGTGAACGGAGGTTTCACACTAAACAGGATTCGTCAATATGAACAGTTTGTCCCACACAGTTAAAATTACTCTTTGTATTAAATAAATTATATATAGGGGCAATTCAGAGCATCCTATTCACCTCGAATCAATCAATAATGCTTCATACACACACCAGAGGAAACAAAGCCTTACCATGACTGGTGTGAATTCAGGTTAGATTCATGTTTATTCTCTCTTCTCCCAAATTCATTTACCACAGACTTAATTTATTTAACACGCTGTCTCAGACTGGCTAAGACATTTGGTCATTTTTTTTTTCAGAAGGCTGGAAGGAGGGCGGGTATGAAAGATGAAATGTTAGAACATTACCAGTAAATTATTTAGCTTCAGAGAAAAGGGGTGTGAGAGTGAGGAGCCTCACAGTTCTAATAGAATAAAGCAAAGGAGAGAGGGAAATGCAAGAGGGGGAAAGAGACTTTACAGACAGTGATCTCATCCTTTAGGGACTCTCACTTACTAACACACACACACACACACACACACACATATACATACATTTAAACACAGTTAAAAACTGCATCCTACTTAAACATGTTATGCATAAGGTGCAGTGTAGTACTTGATCTAATGATGAAATGAAGTATCATATGTTTAAAATATTAATTCTGTGACACAATAAAGAAAAAAGAATGGTTCTGCTTATCAAAGTAAAAATTAATAATAATGTTTGATATTTTGTCATGAATACGTTTGGTATTATATTATTAATAAATATTATTAATAAACCCGGCGAGTTAAAGGAAATGCCATTTATTGTTAGGATTTGAAGGATTTTAAAGCCGTGTCTGTGTGTGTTTGTTTAAAGCTGAGTATGTGCGGGTCTGGGAGAGAATAATGGCAGTACAGGAAGCAGACAAGGCTAGAGCAGAGGGGAATACTAAGCAAGAATGAAGAGGGCGGAAAGGATTGAGAAAGCTGACACTGTATCTCCTTTTTCCAAAGGACAGGACAGGATTCTGTGCAGCCATAAGCATAAACCATCAAACCACAAACTTCCCTAAAACCTGGGAAAACTCCTCATATCGTGACATGGATATTCCTGAGGTTCACACCCACAAAACAAAACAAACAGTTTGTGCCTCAGTTGCAGTGCATAGATTTACGCAATGACATTCTACACTGGTGTGCTGTTTTAAAGAGATGCTGTCATTAAGGACAAATGTCTCAACTGATAAAGTGATTTATTTTACCTGCAGATCACACAGAGAGGTATCAGTCTTTCACATTTAACCCATCCGTGCAATGAAACGCACACATATATACACACTGAGTGAAGTGAGTGGGCAGCCCTGTATACAGGCTTAGGTGTCTTGCCCTAAAGCGGTTCAGCAGTGCTAACTGGAATAGAGAATCGAAATGGGGAGCACTAAGGTCAGTAGAAAACTAATAAATGGTGGAATTCTGAAGCTTTAAGGTTTTCCATCCGTCCATCAATTATAATAATAATAATAATAATAATAATAATAATAATAATTTTATTTGTATTGCGCCTTTCCTAAAAACTCAAAGCGCTTAACAGCAAAGACATACATACAAACAGAAGAAAAATACAAATAAACAGCAAGTAAAAATAACAATAGCATGGAGTAGAATGTAAGAAAAGTAAAAAATAGAACAAAAACATAAAAGATATGTAAAAGAGATTGTAAATGCCTACAAAAAGATAAAAAAAAGAACATGGTGATGTACAGTAGGATGAGGATTCCTGATAAAAGTAAGTCAAGCGCTATAAGCGTCCCTAAAAAGATGAGTTTTTGCTTTATATATATATATATATATTTTTATTCCGCTTTTTTTTTTTTACCCTCTATTAGGGTCGTGGGGGGTTCCCCTTGCCCATCTATGGGAGAAAGTTTCGGGCGCTGGCCAGATACACCCAGGACAGGGCTCCAATCAATGGCTGGTCACTCACTCATTCACACAGACACACTCTATATGGGGCAATTTGGAAAATTAATTTGACCTTGATCCATGTTTTTGGACTGTGGGAGGAAACCCGAGAACCCGGAGGAAACCCACGTGGAGAACATGGAAACTCCACCCAGATTGGGATTCAAAGCGGGAATCCCTAGCGCCACCGTGCCGTCCAACGCGTGGGGCAATTTGGAGAACTCAATTGACTTGATCCATGTTTTTGGACTGTGGGAGGAAACCCACGCGGACACAGGGAGAACATGGAAACTCCACCCAGATGGGGGTTCGAACCGGGAATGCCTAGTGCTGAGGGGTGAACGTGCTAACCAATAAGCCACGTGCCGCCCGCTTTAAGGTTTTTATTTGAAAAAAAATCTTTTTTTTTGTTAAGGATCCTTAATAACAATGTTATTGTATTTACACTGTTTTAAACAGGCAGGACTAGCTACACGTGAAAAGCCCGAACAGTTGATCATCTCTCTTGAACCAGAGGCAGCCTCCATCTACTGTCGTAAACTCCGTCTCCATCAGATGGTCGACCTCGATTCCAGAATGTCCATTAACGGCTATAATCCGACTGAAAACGTTGGGACTGGAATGACACAGGGTGAGTACTGGCCATGCCTCACTCTCACTCACATTTAGATCCAGAATGTTGACATAGAGTGAAAATTACTATTAATTAGTAATGAATTCACTGTTTTAGTCTTAAGTCTTTACTTTCTCCATCCCATCTTGTTTTTAATTAGGTTATTTACCTTTCATAATGTTACGGAGCGAGGTTAAGCTGAGTCAGGTTGTAGGTGCTGATCTCAGGATTGACCTTCCAGACCTGATGGCATCAGCAGCTCTGTGAGGTTTATGGTTTGTTAGAGAAATGCTGTGTCACCTGCACCTGAGATGGGCACATTGATTTGGAGGTGTATATATCACCCGGCGCTGCAGCACAGAACAGAGACGTGTGAACGAGAGAACGCCGAGTTCCAGTAAAGCCCCAAAATAACATTTAGACTTCTATATTCTTATTAAAGATTCAATTGATCTCGATTAAAGATTTTCCAGCACTCAGCAGCTTTACTTTGTTGTCTATATTCGTGTGCTGTTGTTCGATTTAGTCATTCAAGATTCAACGATTCAAAGCTTTTATTGTCATATGCAAAGATGGAACATGTTTCCCTGTGCAATGAAATTCTTACTTTGCCGTCCTCCCTGGATGAGTAAGAAATATAAATAAATATAGTAATAATAATGAAAATATAAATATATAAAAATCACAAAAATATGCACACACTCTATATACATATTGTAAGGTTATTTACATTGTGCAAAGCTCCATTGTATTGCAAATAGTCCGAAGGGGAGTATAGAATTTTAGTGCAAAAATGCTTTAAGTCTATGAGGTGGTCATCAGCTCAGCTGTTCATGAGTCTGTTCATGATCAGCTAGCTTTAATTCCTTGTTCCTGGAACGTACAATATTCTCAGTAGGCTTATTTATCATGTCACAAATGTTTTTCCTGAAATTGCTTACATTTACATTTAGTCATTTGGCAGATGCTTTTATCATACCCTTGAGCATTGAGAGTTAAGAGCCCTGCTCAAGGGCCAGCATTGGTTACTTTGCTGGCCTTGGTATTTGTGGTCGAATATTTAGACTCGTCAGTATCTCAGTGAACTGTGTTTGCGGATATTAATTTCTACAACAATAGGCATTTATGTGCAGTTTTCATTCATTCATTCATTATCTTCCGCTTCATCCTCTATTAGGGTCGCGGTGGGGTTCCACATGCCCATCCAGGGGAGAACGTTTCGGGTGCTGGGCAGATAGACCCAGGACAGGGCACCAATCTATCACTGGGCATGTGCAGTTTTCATTATTATTTAATTGTTAATACAAGGGCTGTTTGAAATGTAATGGCCCATCTTATTTTCTGAAAATTATTTCTCATCTCAGGTGGCACTAGGGCTGTATTCAAAGATTTTCGTAGTCGAATCTGATTCGTCAGATTTTCCCTATAGTCGACTGATAGTCGAATCAGTTAAAATTTCACCAGGATGGCGCTATAAGCATAGTTTTTAAAAATGATTTTTTAAAATATATTTTACTTGTTTTTCTAACAAAAGAAAACCTTTTTTTTTGTTTTTCTTTTTTCTTTTTTTTTCTAGAAATTATGATGATTTTATTTGACAAAAGGCTATATATATAACGAAAACAAAGACATTTCATGTAAAAACTAATGCTTAGCAGCAGCCATGGACACCCCCATGTGGTCAAAATGGTACATTCGACTATGAGGTTCATAGTCGACTACGGTTCTCCGAATCGAATCGTCGAATCAGCGAATATTGCAGCTCACCCCTAGGTGGCACGGTGGCTTAGTGGTTAGCACGTCCGCCTCTCAGCACTAGGGATTCCTGGTTCGAATCCCCATCTGGGTGGAGTTTCCATGTTCTTCCCGTGTCCGTGTGGGTTTTCTCCGGGTTCTCCGGTTTCCTCCCACAGTCCAAAAACATGGTTCAAGTCAATTGAGTTCTCCAAATTGCCCCATATAGTGTGTTTATGTGTGTGTGTCTGTGTGAGTGTGTGCCCAGCGATAGATTGGCGCCCTGTCCTGGGTGTATCGGCCCAGCGCCCGAAACGTTCTCCCCTGGATGGGCATGGGGAACCCCACCGCGACCCTAATATAGGATAAAGCGGAAGATAATGAATGAATGAATGATTGATTAATTTTCACCTCATCTCATTATCTTCCGCCTAATCCTCTACTAGGGATGAGACTCATGAGGGTTCCCCATGCCCATCCAGGGAAAACGTTTCGGGTGCTGTTTTCTATTTCTATTATCATTATACGAAGTATTCTTCCATTTGTAGCAGCTTGTACGCCCCCATGCCAACATCAAACAGGTGCATGTTTTCCCTGCCAGGACCAGCTCTTGACCTGTTTACATAACCGTGTTCTCGCTGCATGAATTGCACTCTCATTATCTTCAAAGTCTGTCCAACACAAAGCATCTTTAAGAGGCTCTGCGAGATAAAAGTCCAGGGGGCCCGGCGAGGGCTGTATGGTGAATGAGGCTACACTGTCCGACCCAATTTGGTTTGGCCAGTTTACTACAGCTCTGCCATCTACTGGAATCATTTTAAACTTCATACACAGAGAACCAACATTTTCACAGGTTTTCCAGTTTCCTCCCATAGTCCAAAAACATGGATTCAAGGTGAAATGGCTGCTCTAAAATTCTAAATTGCTCCCATATGATGTCTGTGTGAGTGAGTGTGTACCCGGTGATAAATTGGCACCCTGTCCTGGGTGTATCTGCCCAGCGCCCAAAATGTTCTCCCCTGGATGGGCATGGGTAAATCCCTCTTAATGCCCGCTAGTATGAGATGAAATGAGACACAACCATTAGATTAACAATTTTGCTTTGGTGCCAGACTGAAAGGTGATATCTTATTATCCTCATGAAGAGAGGCCTTCTGGAGTATTGATTATGATTTTTTTTTTTACTATACTTTTCCATAAATGCAATTACCATGGGCATATCTGTTGCTGTGCTTTTTACTGCGGTGACTTGAAAACCTCATTCTATTGTCAGCTAAATCATAATCATTTCGAAAGCCTTTTAAACATTGTTTTCGTGTGTAAAATAAGATATTTGCATTTGAATCAATGCATAACAAAAAATAACTGGCTGCTATGACGTTGCTGGCTTTTAGTAGGGGCAAATGTAGCCTTCGGGATTATGACATAAGTTATTTAAAAAGGATGTGTATTAAAAAAAACAGGCGCACATGCTGTATTTGTGAAGTTAAATCGTTTTCTAAAGCTATTTTGCCAATAGTCACAAACCAGCTTAACAAAAGCTATTGTAGCCGAGTCTTTACATGAGCGCGATAAAGGCAACAGAAACCTTGAGAGAAAGCAGACTTCAAACCCCATCCTGATGGCAAATTGATTAATTAACGAGACCTTTTAAAGTGGAATATAATTAACAAACAGAATGAGATAAAAATAAATAAAACTGTCTACATATACACATGACGTAGGCGAAAAGGGACTGAAGTGGGAGCTGTTGAAAACATCTGCTGATAGTTTATAGTCACTGCAGCAGTTTTGGGAGCGTCTCTAATGTGCAGGTCCATCATGTTGATGTGTGGTGGTGATGAGCAGAGAGACATTTATGGACCTTCTGGAACATCAGTCAGTCATGTGATGGGACCTCAGGATTCAAGAAAATTTTATTATCATTAATATCACATGTGGTACATGAGACAAGAACGAAATTATGGGTCACAGACCCCAATTACCCTGTTCTTTAAAAGTTATAATTTAAATTTAAATTTTAAAGAAGAAAATGAGATAAAAATACAGTATATAGATATGTGAAATATAATAGAATATACAACTATGAATATATAGAATATACAACTATAAATATAATATTGAATATTTTAACTATAAATATATGTATATACAGTGTGTGTATACATATAGGTGTATACATATATATATATAAGTAGTATACATTAGATATAAGTATAAAATATAAATAAATATAGCAGCATATAAAATGTATATAAACGGTACATGTGAGATGAGGTAGATGATGGGGTATTTTGGTGAAGTGATGATAACATGTTGTGTAAATGACTGTTGTTAGATGGAGATTGTGAGTCTTACAGCTTCTGCTATGAAGCTGTTCCTCAGTCTTAACTTAACTTAACTTTTTACACTTCTTAACAGAGAGAGAAACTCAACAATCTGATTAAAGATTAAATGTCTCTGTGTATAATGCATACAGTGCATGTTTGTATTTTGGCTAGAAGTGAAAAGACGTGGAAAATATTAAAAAATAAAGGTACAGCATTATGATCTTCATTAGTGATCAGAACAATCAAATGAACCAGTCTCACATTGTAATACTCTTAGACTGTGCATGTTCATGTAGGTAAGCAAGGACAATTTAAACACTAAATAAATGCAGCTTTATGTTTCAGAAATGTATACACAATTCCACAGATTCAGATAATTTAACGAATATCTACAATGGTTTAATAGAAACTTTATACAAAAAGACGAAAATAAAAAATCCTTTTTAATATCACAAAACTAAAACAAGGCTTACTGTGATGATAACCTGCTTACTAACATCTTTCATTACTATACATCACTATACTGTTTACCACTCTTACGTTTTAGCTTTCAAGAACTTACACTTTGCTGCCTTTTGTCTGTTGACTGATGAATTTCCTGTTTTAGTTTGTTTTCCTCTCGAGGATCTATTTCTTTACCTCTCAGTACTTCAGTATCACCTCTGTTTGCTCACTTGTGACTTTGTCTGAGGCTGCATATCACAATATCTTTTGTTCGGGTGTCCTAAATTCCATTTATATTCCATTTATATTTAGTATTTTATCCAAAGTGACTTATAAATGAGAGAAACATAAATTGTGTAATGAATATAATGTAATTCATTGATTTTGTGATGATGTGAGGGTATATTTATATTTCCCTGTGATTTATCCTGAACTGAAGGGTCTAAAAGTATAGTGAGGGTAAGACTGATTCTTTACCTACCTGGGCTAATCTATTCTCTGTATATAAGAGGGAACAAATGAAACTTTATCATAAAAGTTTATCATATATGGAAATGTGTTCACAGTAAAATGATTAAATGGCAACGTAATGAAAAATTGTAAGGACATAATAATACACAATGTAATTTCATGTTGGATAATAATAATAATTATTGACAGTCCATTATTTTTTTTACCCCAGAATGTATGGCACATACCAGGGGTAGGGCATATATATATATATATATATATATAATATATATATATATATATATATATATTGGGGGTGTATTCAACTAAAGATTTTCATAGTCGAATCTGATTCGTCAGATTTTCCCTATAGTCAACTGATAGTCGAATCAGTTAAAATTTCACCACAAGAAGGTGCTATAAGCGTTTTTTTTAAAAAATATTTTTAAATATATTTTACTTTCTAACAAAAGAAAACTTTTTCTTTTTTTTTCTAGAAATTAGGATGATTTTATTTGACAAAAGGCTATATATATAACGAAAACAAAGACATTTCATGTAAAAACTAATTTAGCAGCAGCCATGGGCACCCCCATGTGGTCAAAATGGTACATTCGACTATGAGGTTCATAGTCGACTACGGTTCTCCGAATCGAATCGTCGAATCAGCGAATATTGCAGCTCACCCCTAATATATATATATATATATATATATATATATATATATATATATATATATATATATATATATATATATATATATATATAAAAGAATATAGATCGGTATGACTCTTCAGTCTTTGATCTGAAAGCTATTTTTTTTCTGATGCAGTAACTTTCGTCCAGTGTGCCAGTCTGTATATATATTTCTAAATAGCTGTCTGTAAATGGGGTAAAATAAAGTTGAAGGAAAAAAGGAAAACATCCCGCCCAGTCCGATTATTTCAGGATTTTTTTGACCGTTCTTCCTCCGTTACCCATAGAGTGTGTTCCTTCAATGTCTCTGCAGTACACACTCTAGCACAATATTTTACCTTTAAAACAATAAGGGAAGTTCTGCAATCATATTTCCTCAGTAAGCTCGTGAGAAAGACTCTCTGAGACTTCCATTAATAGTCTTGACCTCTGCAGAGGAAATTGCAGCCCAAAATAAGCCCGGATGTTGCTACTACTGACCCGATCTGTTCATTTAATAATGAGTCATTAGAAATTCCTTTAAACTGCTGGTTCTACTGAGTATGCACTGATGTTCTACAATGACATAATAGGAAGCTTTTAAGTAAAGTGCCAGCCGAAAGTTTGGATACGCCCCCTTCTGGCACCATTGTCTGTTTCCTCCACTTACTATATCGATGGACTTTGTAGTTTTACAATTACAGACTGTAGTCCATCTGTCTTCTGTTGGTTCTCTGTTCTCTGTTGGTCAGGAGCATCACAGAACAGGTATCATTTGGGTGGTGGATTGTTTATTGTCAGTTCTGCAGTGTCACTGATGCAGTTAGGGGGTTTTTAGTGCAGCAGTGCTGCTGTAGTTTCATTTAAACACCTCAGTGACACTGCTGGGATAGGACTAATGCACCAACCAAATAATACCTGCTCTGTGGTGCTACTATTGGGGTCCTGACCATTAGAACAGAGTAAATGGGACGTACACAGTATGTACTGTAGAACACAAACAGATGAACTACAGTCTGGTATTGTAGAACTACAAAGTCCATCTTTACAGGAAGTGGAACTGAGAAGATGGACAATAAGTGGAGCAAAAAGGGGGCGTGTCTAAACTTTTGACTGGTAACTCTTACAGTTTAATAAACAGAAAGTGTAATTCAGAGGAAGAGTGACTAGTTGATTTAGAAGATGCCTGATAATTCTCCTGTTATCTTGTTTCTCAGCCATTCCTTTGCCTTGCCCACTTTCAAATACACAGAATGCTCCACATGCACTTTATTTCCCCCTCCTCACACACTTCCTGTCTCTCTTTCAATAATTAGCCAAGGAGAATGTGCGACGCAACCGGCAGAGTCGCACCTTTCTGGTGGAAAATGTCGTAGGAGAGCTTTGGTCCGAACTCAGTGAAGGTAGAGTCAGCATCTCTTTCTTTCTCCTCTTTTCCTTCTGTTTCGTTTCTTATCTGAGTTTGAGTCTTGCCATGCCATCATGTCACTCATGCTTTTTCTAATACTCTGATGCTTGATGACTTGTAAATCAATTTGTGAATCAAGGCTTAGAGACTAGATTTAAATATAGTTGTTATACAACTAAATGAATACAGAAAGATTATAAAAGTAATGTATTGGTGGATAAAATTTCAAAATTTCTTTATAAAATCGTATTAATTTCTGGAAATGTCACCAGGTCAGTCTATACAATTTACTTTGCAACATTAAGGTGTTAAAATACACTTTGTAATTAGTCAATGGCAGTCTTCAACTTTTGGATCATTTTGGATTGTACACAAACTCCATCCTCAGAGTTTTCTACCATTAGACCAACCAGGGACATCCACCTGCATATTCTTTTTGAATATTTTATTTACTTTTTTAAGGGAAAAATACACACACCAGGGATACAGATGCATAAACCAACACAAATATGTTCAAAGCACTATCAACAAAATGATGGGAATATATTCATTCATTCATTATCTTCCGCTTTATCCTATATTAGGGTCGCCCATCCAGGGGAGAACGTTTCGGGCGCTGGGCAGATACACCCAGGACAGGGCGCCAATCCATCGCTGGGCACACACACTCACTCACACAGACACGCACACATACACACTCTATATGGGGGAATTTGGAGAACTCAATTGACTTGATCCATATTTTTGGACTGTGGGAGGAAACCGGAGAACCCGGAGGAAACCCACGCGGACACGGGGAGAACATGGAAACTCCACCCAGATGGGGATTCGAACCGGGAATCCCTAGTGCTGAGAGGCGCACGTGCTAACCACTAATGATGGGAATATAGATAACATAAATAGCTAAATGGTAACCAAAATCAAAATAGAAATAGGCTGTCGTGTGCACATATATACATGATGGACCAAACATAAATGCACATGTACATACATTCACACACGCATTAAACTTATGGATGTGAATAGCAATAGTATATTATTACAGTACATGTTAGCAGGGCAAAACTGGTATCAAATTAAAGCACCTCCAAGTACTTCAAAACATGACCCCAAACTTTTTGGAAGCATCCATGTGATTTAGATTCATGCATGTGATCCATTTTAATGACAATAACATTTCGTTGATCCACCTATCGAAGCAAGGCTTATCTGGTGATTTTCCATTTCAAAAGTATAACCTTTTTGGCTGCAACCCATCTGCATATTCTTAAGGTGTTTAGGGTTGTTTTCATGCTGAAACATGAGTCCCCTAACCAAAGCTGGTTTGCAGAGAACTGCTAGTTATTCACTCGTTTTGGGTGTATTGGTTATTGTTTTTACTTTTATCCTGAGCACCTGTCTCTCTGAGGAGATACAGCCCACAACATGATGTTGCCACCATCATGCTAAACAGTAGATATTGTGTGTTTTGTTTTGTTTACGTTTGACAGAGTTAACACAGATTTATGCTTTAATAATAAGTCATGGTTTATTTTCTGTTATTAAGGTGACCGATATGTGGTGGTGGATTGTGGCGGTGGTACAGTGGACTTGACGGTGCATCAGATTCGTATGCCAGAGGGACACCTGAAAGAACTCTACAAAGCTTCAGGTCAGTCATCGTTGACTCATAAATCCCATAAATCATAGAAAAGCATTACTGATGAATGACATATTTGTAAAAGGATTTAAAGTTCTGTTCTATTTCATATACTAAGATATAAGCCCATGTCCATCCAGAGGAGAATGTTTCAGGCACCCAGGACATCTCGCAATCCATTGCTGGGCACTTACTCACACTGACAGACACACTATATGGAGGCAAATCAATATTTTAGAGCAGCCAATTCAACCTTGAATCCAGGTTTTTGGACTGTGGAATGAAGCCGAAGAACCCGAGAATAAACCCATGCGGACACAGGGAGAACATGGTCACTCCACCCAGATCGTGATTCCCAGAACGTGGTTCCCTAATCAGAACCTAATTAGCTAAGAGTCCACGAAATACACAGTTCTCATAAATACCATCCATCCATCCATCCATCCATTATCTTTCCGCTTTATCCTGTATTAGGGTCGCGGTGACCATGCCCATCCAGGGGAGAACGTTTCGGGCACTGGGCAGATACACCCAGGACAGGGAGCCAATCTATCACTGGGCACACACTCACTCACACAAACACACTCTACATGGGGCAATTTGGAGAATTCAATTGACTTTGATCCATGTTTTTGGACTGTGGGAGAAAACCGGAGAACCCGCAGGAAACCCACGTGGACACGGGGAGAACATGGAACTCCACCCAGATTTGGATTCCCAGAACCTGGTTCCCCAATCAGAACCTAATTAGCTAAGAGTCCACGAAATACACAGTTCTCATAAATACCATCCATCCATCCATCCATTATCTTACGCTTTATCCTCTATTAGGGTCGCGTGACCATGACCATCCAGGGGAGAACGTTTCGGGCGCTGGGCAGATATACCCAGGACAGGGCGCCAATCTATCACTGGGCACACACTCACTTACACGAACACAATCTATATGGGGCAATTTGGAGAATTCAATTGAACTTGATCCATGTTTTGATCCATGTTCTCTATTAGGGTCGCGGGGGTGGTTCTCCATGCCCATCCAAGGGAGAACGTTTCGGGCGTGGGCAGAGACACCCAGGACAGGGCGCCAATCTATCGCTGGGCACACACTTGCACACACAGACACGCACACAAACACACTCTACATGGGGCAATTTGGAGAACTCACTTGATCCATGTTTTTGGACTGTGGGAGGAAACCGGAGAACCCAGAGGAAACCCATGGGGAGAACATGGAAACTCCACCCAGATGGGGATTCGAACCGGGAATCCCTAGTGCCGAGAGGCGCCCCTCATAAATACCACTTGATTTAAATATGTGTGTAAAAACATAGAAGCATCTAAAATGAACATGAATTTAATTTAAAGTCTAAATCATTTGGCCTTCTCACTTTAAATATACACTTTATATGTGAGTGCACTTAATGCTATAAATACGTTGCCCTTTCTGTCCTGTGTGTGCAACATTGTTAGTATTGATCTCTCGCTCTCTTTAGGAGGTCCGTATGGTTCGATTGGAGTTGATTATGAGTTTGAGATGCTGCTCTGTAAGATCTTCGGTCAAGACTTCATCGATCAGTTTAAGATCAAGCGTCCGGCTGCATGGGTGGACCTGATGATCGCGTTCGAGTCGCGCAAGAGGGCGGCGGCCCCAGATCGTTCCAATCCACTTAACATCAACCTGCCTTTCTCCTTCATCGACTACTACAAAAAATTCCGAGGCCACAGTGTCGAGCATGCGCTGCGTAAGAGCAAGTAAGTAGCTGTGGTTTCTGTGAAAAAGAGGCAAAGCTGAATTTTATTAAAGGATATTCTGTATAAAGAGATGAAAACATGGATGAGGACAGACGCACAGAGCAGCAGGTTGACAATAATTAGATTTCTAAAACAGGTTTCGGTCCTTAAACCTAATTGGCTGAGCCTTTTGTCCAGCATTATTATTATTATTGTTATTATTATTGACAATAACACACATCTCTGAGCGTATCACATTCGTATCAATGCGTGATATACAATACATTATTTAATTATTTAATGATCTATTAATTGTCTTGGTTGGACAATTTTGTCTTATAAATTGTCCATCCGGCGGCACGGTGGCTTAGTGGTTAGCACGTTCGCCTCTCAGCGCTAGGGATTCCCGAGTCGAATCCCAATCTGGGTGGAGTTTCCATGTTCTCCCCGTGTCCGCGTGGGTTTCCTCCAGGTTCTCCGGTTTCCTCCCACAGTCCAAAAACATGGATCAAGTTAATTGAGTTCTCTAAATTGCCCCATATAGAGTGTGTTTGAGTGTGTGAGTGATTGGCGCCCTGTCCTGGGTGTATCTGCCCAACGCCCGAGACGTTCTCCCCTGGATGGGCATGGGGAACCCCACCGCGACCCTAATAGAGGATAAAGCGGGAGATAATGAATGAATGAATGAATGAAATTGTCCATCAACCCTCATCTACCTTATCCGGGTCTGGGTTGCGGGGGCAGCAACCTAAGCAAAGAAGCCCAGATATCCCTATCTCCAGCTACCTCATCCAGCTCCCCAGGAGACACACCAAGGCGTTCCCATGCCAACCAAGAGACATAACGTCTTCTAAATTGTGTTCTGTAATGTGGCCACTAGATGGCAGTTATTATAGTAGATTGTTAGAGAAACCCAGAATTCTGTTACTCAGCGAGCATTGTTCACTTTAACCAAACTAGATGATAACCATACGTTGCGGAAGACTAGATTATTAACGACGTTTCTTTCAGTAAACACATTTATGAATCAAACTTTGTTTTTTAATTATAGTGTTTGTAACCATTTTATAAAATCAATGAGGCCCTCGAGGTTGTGTGGTATTATGAATAAATCATGGGAAAGATGTGTAACGTCGTTTCCTGTGATTTATTCGCAATAGTGCACAACCTCTCGTACCTTATTGCCTCATTGTCTCGCTTCTCACAATTAAGCACCATAGAGGTGGAAGCTGACTGTATAGGGTGTTGGGTTATCAATCTAAATTCCACCAAACCATGCCATTGTGGATCTTCAGCCGTCAGTGCTTGAAAAGTGTTGCATAATAAATGACCTTTGTGCTCTGACCCCATCCATCAAGTTGGAATACTTCTAAGTTGCTTTTTGCAGGATGTAATGATGATGTAATGATGGTAGTTAACCAGTGTTGGGTCAGTAGGTGCCTGTAGCTTTCATTTTTCACTATTCCCCACACAGTTACCACTAATTAGACTTTTTTTCAAAGCATTAGGCATGCTAAATGATTCCAGAACTCATTTTTGAAATAGATAACTCTAAATGGGTTAGTGAGCCAGAGTAATTCGTTTTTTTTTTTTTAAGCTTAATCCAGATCTGGGCATGATCTTACCCTGGGGTTACATCCAGCACCATGATGCCAATGAAAAAATAACAATCAAATTTAAATATAAGTATAGCTTATAAAAAACTAAATAAGTCACCTTCATAAAGTCAGCGCAGTTGTATTGTACTATATGCCATGAACATATGGCTTAAAACACGTTATAAAATGTTATGAATAGTTTATAAAGCTTTATCAATCAACAGCTCAGCCCATTTCAAAAGTATGTTTAATGCATTACACAAATTTCACTGTATTTAAATTAGATTACATTAAATAATGAAGGCCTAATGAGGGTAATGGGTTTCTGGTTACTGACCATGAGGTTATTAACCCATATAAGGCTTGTTACATCATCAAGCAGGCTTTTTAACAAATACACCAAGTCATTATGATGAATATTGTTTTCTCGAGCGTCTCAGGTCTCAGGAGATGTGTGTGATTGCCGGTAACAGGAAAAATAATATTAAGCTAAAATTCTGTTTTCTGTGCAGTGTGGACTTTGTTAAGTGGTCATCTCAGGGCATGTTGAGGATGAGCCCAGATGCCATGAACTCTCTCTTCAAGCCCACCATCGACCACATCATTCAGCACCTCAGTAAGTGTCTTTATTATGTAATGTATGTTAAAATACCAAAGAAATGTTTATAAATTCTTTATATTTTAGTATAAATTATAGCCAGTCTGTCCCTAATAAAAAAACTGATTGTAGATATTTATTTTATTTTATTTAAAAGGCCTAAAGCGGTTTAGCAGTACTAACTGGAATAGACAATCAAAATGGGGAGCACTAAGGACAGTAGAAAACAAATAAATGGTGGAATTCTGAAGCTTTAAGGTTTTCCATCCATCCATCCATCCATCCATTATCTTCCGCTTTATCCTATATTAGGGTTACGGGGGGGTCCTCATGCCCATCCAGGGGAGAACGTTTCGGGCGTTGGGCAGATACACCCAGGTCAGGGAGCCAATCTATCGCTGGGCATACACTCACTCACACAGACACACTCTACATGGGGCAATTTGGAGAATTCAATTGACCTTGATCCATGTTTTTGGACTGTGGGGGGAAACCGGAGAACCCGGAGGAAACCCACACGGACACTGGGAGAACATGGAAACTCCACCCAGATGGGGATTTGAACCTGGAATCCCTAGTGCTGAGAGGAGAACATGCTAACCACTAAGCCACCGTGCCGTCCTGCATAATATAATTTGAATGGTAATACCATAATGCCTTTTTTAAAAAAAAACACTAGATTTGGTCTAGAATGTAGGGAACTGTCTTTAAGGGCTGGGTAAAACCACACTGTGCAACAATTAGTGTCTAGAATGAAATATTGAAATATAGAATTGCAAATTGCATCAATATGGTCTTCAGAAATGAGAAAATGTACGATTATTGTTAAAAGGTTCAGGAAAAAATCAAATGGAAATACTCTATGATGTTGCATTTTTTTTTTTTTTTGACTTCGTCTGTTTATATATGCAGTTATATATCATTTTCCTTTCCTCTATATATTAATTGTATAGGCTTTAGGTACTTCGTAAATATACAGGTAACAGGGCTTCTTATGGCAATGTTTGTCAATGAAACACCTTACATTGATTTTTCTTCACCCCAACAGAGGAGCTGTTTGATAGGCCCGAGGTAACCGACATCAAGTTTCTTTTCCTGGTTGGAGGCTTTGCTGAATCACCTCTTCTTCAGAAGGCAGTGCAGGACATGCTGCAGGGCGGAAGTCGTGTCATCATTCCCCATGATGTGGGCTTGACCATCCTCAAGGGTGCCGTGCTGTTTGGTCTGGATCCAGGTGTGATCAAGGTGCGCCGCTCACCCCTTACCTACGGTGTGGGCGTGCTGAACCGCTACGTAGAGGGCAAGCACCCACCTGAGAAGCTGCTGGTGAGGGACGGCACCCGCTGGTGCACCGACGTCTTCGACACGTTCATTTCAGCTGACCAGTCGGTTGCGCTGGGCGAGACTGTGAAGCGTAGCTACACGCCAGCCAAGCCCTCGCAACAGGTCATCGTTATCCATGTCTACTGCTCCGAAAAGGAGCGGGTCGGCTTCATCTCGGATGCTGGTGTGCGTAAATGTGGCACGCTGCGCCTCGATGTCAGCGGGACAGAAAGCCCAGCTCCAGGGGTGCGTCGTGAGATCCAGACTCTCATGCAGTTTGGCGACACCGAGATTCGAGCAATGGCTATCGATGTGGCCACCAATCGTACCGTCAAGGCTAGCATCGACTTCCTCGGCCAATGAGAGAGGGACAAGTAGCAACCCACTTTCTGAAGATTCGTTCTGGCAGTTCCTGACAAGTATGCATTTAGTTTCACTGTGCAGCATCTACAAGCTCATTGATTTAAAGAATTTAGGAAGGAGACGAAGCTCCCACCACACAACCATGGAATGTATTACCAACTATTACATAGTCTGGTCTGTTTGACACTAGAGCATGGATCCCAAACCCTCATACTCTATAATAGGTCAGATAACTTGTCGCTCTATGTCTGAATTCTGTGTTATTTTTTAGTGAGATTTTCTTTTAGAGTTTTTTAGTACAAATTACTTTTTTTTTACGTGTTGCATAGAAAAGCCACTTCACCGTAAAACCTAAAATCTATATATAAACTATCCAGTGGGTAAGTAAATAACGGAGCATTAGAACAATTACATTAATAATCTATACAGATTATTATACAGATAATCTATACAGATTATTATACAGATACTTAAATACATTAATAATCTATACAGACCAGGCCTGGCCAATTAATTTCCCATAGGGGCCGTATGAGAAACTGGGATTGTTGTTGAGGGCCAAAACAGACTGAACATAATTCATAATAAAAGCAATGCACTTGTGCTGTGTGCAGAGTGTGCACTCCATGCCACTTGTACAGTCCAAGTGCATTCTTTTTCATTTCCATATCTGTGTCCATGCATTAGAAATGGTGTACATTATTGACATTTGATTTTTGGCCACATAAGGACAGCCACAGGGCCTGGTGTGGCCCAGGGGCCAAAAAATGCCCACTGTGAACGGTAAATCATTGCATTGCTTTATTGAAACTCATTCATTCCATTTAAAGGAATTGTTTTTGGGGAAAACATGAGACCAGGCTTAACTGTGCATTCATTTTTACCATCAATTATGATCCATTTTATAGTTTCATATTTATAACCACTAAATAATAATGGGGGAAGCACAGTGGTGTAGTGGTTAGCAAGTTCACCTCTCAGTGCTGGGCGTCCAGGTTTAAGTCTCTATCTCCCCACGCAACCCTAGTATAGGATTAAAGGGGAGATGATGAATGGATGGATATAATGAGTTGGATAATAGTTTATTAAGCAATAGTCATTCAAAATGATTCATTCAGTATTTTCTCATCTGAAAATAGTTTTCTGTTATGAAATGATAACATTGCTACAGGTTTCATACTGGCCCAAAGTTTAGAAACTGTAAATAAAACTTTGTAATCATTTAAGTGTTATACAGTTTCCCAAGAAATGCACCGCAGGAAGTCCAACCAATTCACCTTGAAGCCATGTTTTTGGAATGTGGGAGGAACCCGGACTAACCCCACACAGAGTTCCGAATCCCCAGCACTGAGAGGTGGACGTGCTAACCACTAAACCGTGGTGCTACACCATAAGTGAATTTCGATTTCGATTTCGATTTCGATTCGATTTCGAGGACACGACCAAACGCAGTTCTTTAGCAAGGCAATGTTAAACAGTAGTTTTCTGCAGTCTTAACATTTAAAAGGCAATTCATTTACTTTAAATGTGAGACTACTATATTAAGTTTTACTAAACACAGAAATCCAGTTGGTCAAAAAAGGGATGTGTATCTAAATATTATAGAAGTTATGAATATAATCATTTATCAGTGTGCTATATTTAAAAACCAGTGTTCAGTCCAGTGTTCAGAAAGACTGGGCTAGAAAGTGTCAGGAATTCTTGCTCATTTTGTATTTCTGTACACAAAAAAACAGGAGACATTCCTTAAAAAACAAGAAAGTCAGGTCGGGTTTCTAAAGAGTTATAAGCTCATTTATTTATGATCATGTCATCGTTACTTAAACCATTCAGAACAACGTTAGTGAAACTGATCCTCTTACCTGAGCAACTTTCATGGAATAGGAATGCTGTACCTGAAAAGCTTTTATTTTGACATATCGATCCTGATTTTTATTTATTTTTATTATTTTTTAATACGTTCTTGGTGATCTTGCTTATTCCAACTTAGGAAGCACTGGTATTTGGGACTAACAATGCGTTTTAACTGAACGTGAGCAATATGTGAAGGGGAGAAGGGGAGGGTCCCCGGGGAGCAATTGAGGTTAGGTGTACTGCCCAAGGGCACTTCAGTGCTTGTTCTTGGGTGCGGGAATCAAACCGGAGACCTTCAGGTTGCAAGGCTGGTTCTGTTACCACAAGCCTATGACCTTAATTTGCAAGCTGCTTATTCGAAGTCTCTGTCTAAAGTCTCATCCGACACACGTTCAGGTAAAACGCAGTTTAAAACACACTCGGTCGGGATGTTGTGTTGAAAGAATTCCAAAATCGTGAATCCTGAAATGTGAAATGAAGTAGCTTTAAAGAATGCGGTGTAAAATAAGCTGGCACATGTAGATGAAGAGTGACGTCAAAGATAGCCATATGCTTACGCAATACGCTTGTTGCCTTTAGCCTCGTTCAGGAAAAAAATCCAATAGAAAAACTCTAGATGACTCTACGTTTGTTTGATTTGAATCTTTTTTGTTTTGATACTTTTCATTTAGTCAAAGAGGCAAAATGCTGTTTGTTTTCTGTAAATACCATATTTAAAGATGTACAGATTTTTAGAGTTACTTTAGTGCTGGTTTAGCAGCTTGCTGAACAGTGTGTGTGTGTGTGTGTGTGTGTGTGTGTGTGTGTGTGTGTGTGTGTGTGTGTGTGTGTGTGTGTGTGTGTGTGTGTGTGTGTGTGTGTGTGTGTGTGTGGAGATGGGTGTGCAAGTGTGCTTTGAGTTTCTTTTCACTGTCACCAGCCTTTGCATCTCACACAGACAGACACGTATATTCAGTGTTTATTACACCCACTTGACTCTGTCGGTGTTTAGTATAAATATTTCATAGGGATAAGACTTGAAAAACATTTCTCTAAGCCCTTCCACACACACGGCTTTTCTGGTTGTGTATACTTACATACTGTGGCCTTTTTTATCAGGCTCTTCATCATGTATGCACACTTTCTCTGGCAAATCTCACAAAATTTGTCCATTAGTGAGAGTATAAGGCTTTATCCAACACTGAGGTTGAGCTGACATTTGTACAGTTAATTTGGTTAAGAGTCCTGTGTGATGTGTTTAACGTTTGAACCTATTGAACTCTTCCAAGTTTTGGGACAATACTGTGCTTCCGAATAAGCGCTTATAGGATACCAAGCTTTTACGAGCTCCAATAATTCCTCCTTTACACTCACATCATAAGGACACAGCCGTGATGACACCGGGAACGAAACTTGAACCACCGCACCACTTGTATGCGCTTTCTTATTTTGTTTTGTTCCCTTTCTTAGAATCCTGTGATCACATCCTGTATTTAATTCATTTAAACAATCCATGTTGTGTTCATACACAGATCAACTTACACCGGTAGGGATGAGACGATCATTTCCTTAAAAAATAATCACCAATATATGATTATTATTCAGCAATCAAAAAAGACAGCTTTCTGCTGATCATCAGCTTTTGCTGAATATTAACACAATATTACATTGTGCTGTAAAAATTAAAGGAAAAATATCTGTGTCCATTAAAGTGCATGTCCATATCCATTTAAAAGAAAACTTGGGTTTTCCTATCAACCTATATTTCTTATAAATTTCACTCTCACCATAAATTAATTGTAAAAATGATTGATCGTCTTATCCCTACACACCAGAGATGTTTGGAAGCAGACTGAGACCCACCTGTCACATGTAGGAATGGCACATTTACACAAGCTCACACTAAACGAGCATACATTGTGTTATATCCGAACCAGACTTCCCAGACTGCCGTTATATTAAACTTTTAAAATTTTATTTTAGTCCAAATAGTGGAATTTCTGTTGCTCAATTTTATATCATTATTGCTGGTTGATAAAAGTCGAAGCTTTACTGTGTACAAAATGGAGGACGAGCCGTGAAACATTGATTATTAGCGTTATTCAGTGTTCTTTGATGGCTGGAGATAAACCGAAATTATGTTTCGCGGTGGAACATAAATACATAATGGTAACATCTGTAGAGAAAAGAATGGACTTGAGCTTGGTACATTATTAAAGATGGATCAGCTACAAAGACTGCAGAGGCTAAAAATAAGCAGACTGGTTCTATTTAAATCCCAGTTCTCTGACCTTAATACTGCTCTCCTTTTTCATGACAGAAATCCTGCTGTGATGAGAATAGTGCAGCCCAGTTTGTACTTCCTTTTCTCATAGAGCTCTTTAAAATCTGTGGAACTCGATGTGTGGAACCACTGTCCTCCATCCATCGTAGTACGGTATGATTATTACATCCATGTGTCCCACTGTGACCCAGTTTTGGGTCGCGCCCCACCAGATTTAGGTTTAGATTTGGAGGCATCCGTGCTCTGGTCAACATCATTTTCATTTTTAATTTAGTAAAACCCTAATAAAATATTAAAAGATAAGCAATAAGGCATTGCAACAGTCTGCGCAGTGCTGTTGTAACATCTAGGTACATATGAGACGAAATATCAACGTTAGATGTTCATTAGTTGCACATTTGTGTACCGATTGCATAAGCCAGCATGAGAGACCTCGTCCTCCATCACATGTCACATTTCATATTAGTATTACGAACAAAGCTGCTTTGAATTTGCTCTCGGCTTCTTAAAAATCTGTATACGCTGATATTAAACCGTGAAACCTGCGTATTCCATAAACCTTATTAAACGTTCTTTCAGATGAGACGACGACATACTTGAAGATCCTAAGCTACAATTTAGGCCGGATACTGATCTTAAGTTAGGTCGTGTCTCTGGTTTACACTGCTTCGGAACTGAGTAATAGCAATCAATGCATTGGCTTAGCCGCTGATATTACTACTGCCTTTCCTGTCTCGCAGACCTGCACTATTCCGCATGACTGACTTTTAAGACAAGAAAGTCTGTTTTTAGCTCATTAGCTGTGCATGCTAACCTGGAAGTCAGGTAGATGGCTTAATCATGCACTCACACACTGCTCACACGGAAGCAAAGTTGTGCAAGTCGGATGGCAATTGAAGATTTCAAATGAAAAACGAAAGAAACGCGTGCTTTTCTGAACCACTGTGCTATCGTTGCTCTCAGTGTTGCTAACGGCTTTCTTCTCCACTCTTTCACTCTTGATATGATACTATATATCCTGCCATGTTTGGGTCTAGTGTATTATTTTCACTCGCAAAGAAGAAAATGTGGATTAGAAAATAAACTGCGGATGGATAAGGACTCTTTTATGCCAATACTTTTATTTCCCCTCCTGTTAGCAGCGCATGCTAAACTGGAGGTAGAGACATTAACCAAAAAATGTACTTCCACTCACTTTGCACCTGCCTTTAATCCAACAGCTTCAGCAGTCATGGATTTAAAAAGACGTTTTTTTTTTTTTTTTTTTTTGTTTTTTCCGAGCGGACCTGCTCAGTGCACCTCTGTAAACATGCTGTGGATTCGGGCTAACACACCGTGTATTTCCTTATCACACTATAGCTAATGCAATGATACTTATGCTATTAAATAAAAGCATTATAAAGCTGCTGTTTACATTTTGTTTCAAATTGTGTTTTCTTGATATTGTTGAGGTTTTGGACAAAAGATATTTTGGTAACAAATGATTTCAATGGAGGGTCTTGTGAACCTTTGTTTCTGACTGGTAAATAAATAATATGAAGGAATCGCGGCACGGTGGCTTAGTGGTTAGCATGTTCTCCTCTCAGCACTAGGGATTCCCGGTTCGAATCCCCATCTGGGTGGAGTTTCCATGTCCTCCCCATGTCCGCATGGGTTTCCTCCGCGTTCTCCGGTTTCCTCCCACAGTCCAAACACGTGGATCAAGTCAATTGAGTTCTCCAAATTGCCCCATATAGAGAGTGTGTGTGTGAGTGAGTGTGTGCCCAGCGATAGATTGGCACCCTGTCATGGGTGGGAGTATCTGCCCAGCACCCATTTTAATTTAAAGGTTTTTTTGTTTGTTTACATGTTTAAACTTCTTATTCACAAATCAGAACCGTTTCTCCCACATTTACTGTTCTGGAGAAGATTAAAAATTTCATAATCGGGAGCCGAGCGAAGACTCATTTCATTAAACAAAGATGTCAGATTGTAAGTATGATGGATAAACCCATCCTTCCATCCATTATCTTCTGCTTTATCCTATATTAGGGTCGCGGTGGGGTTCCCCATACCCATTCAGGGGAGAACGTTTCGGGCGCTGGGCAGATACACCCAGGACAGGGTGCCAATCTATTGCTGGGCACACACTCACTCAAACAAAAACACTTTATATGGGGTAATTTGGAGAACTCAGTTGACTTGATTCATGTTTTTGGACTGTCGGAGGAAACCCACGTGGACATGGGGTGAACATCAAAACTCCACCCAGTTTGGGATTCGAACCGGGAATCCCTAGCGCTGAGAGAACGTTCTAACCACTAAGCCACCGTGCCGCACTGATGGATAAACCATTGTTTGTAAATGAAACGCAAGAGACTTGTAACAATCCGCTGCACAAAACCAAGATGAGCTGCTTATTTTGCCGCGAGGAGAGAAACGATGGTATTTGTCTAGTTCCTTTCGACTTTTGCTTTAGTTCAGTGACAGGTTGAATTGTATAAAGGCAACAGATTTCGAGATTTAAACACGTTTTTTTTTTAAATAAGATGTTTTGCAACGCATCAGGACCCTCGAGTGCATTGCTTTGTGTAGGAGCAACAGGGCCCTTCAGTTTTCGCTTTGTTTGCCTCAAGTGTGTTTTAGGCTCTTCAGCGGCGAGAGGTAATGTATTAGACATTGAACTGTAACCTGTTCGGTTCAATGAAGTTTTTATGTAGCTCGCTGAAGTGTGGTACTTAACTCTGGTGTCCTGTCAAAACATGTGATTCAATTTTGCAAGATGGACACCATTGTTTTTCAGGAGGAATGTGTACATATCTCTGTGGTCGAGCCGGCGCCATGGACCTTGGTGCATCTTGAAGTTGGATTGCAACGAAAATAAGAGGTGAGGTACGTTTTTTAAAGGACGTTCGGGATGTAAACAATTTCACGCTTATATTTCCATAGTCTTGGCTTCCAGGGGTGTGGACGGGCTCTTCTATCAGGCGTTTTAGGGTGAGTGATTAGAAGCGGCAACACTGCCCCCTCGTGGACGAACCATGCGTTGAAATCAGTTCTAGCTGTCATACACTAACATTTACAAATGTACTACTAATGTAAATACGATTTAATAGTATTTCAAGTTCAAGTTAGATAAAAAATGTTTTAAAAAAGTGTCATGGCCAACAGATTATAAAGCAGTAAATCAATAAACAGCAAGAGAGGAGGTTGTTGGCAGCATAATATCGTGTCACTTAATACATTATTGTTATTCATTCATTCATTATCTCCCGCTTTATCCTCTATTAGGGTCGCGGTGGGGTTCCCCATGCCCATCCAGGGGAGAACGTCTCGGGCGCTGGGCAGATAGACCCAGGACAGGGCGCCAATCCATCACTGGGCACACACTCACTCACACAGACACACTCTATATGGGGTAATTTTTGAGAATTCAATTGACTTGATTCATGTTTTTGGACTGTGGGAGGAAACCGGAGAACCCGGAGGAAACCCACGCAGACACAGGGAGAACATGGAAACTCCACCCAGATGGGGATTCGAACCGGGAATCCCTAGCGCTGAGAGGCGAACGTGCTAACCACTAAGCCACCGTGCCGCCATTATTGTTATTAAATGTTTCATTTTAATGCATACATTTTATAATCATCCATCCGTACATTATCTTTCTCATAATTCTATGCTAGGGTTGTAAGGGGGTGGGTGGGTTCCATGCCCATCCATCCAAAAATGTTTTGGGCATTGGGCAGATACAACCAGTACAGGGTGCCAATCTATCGCTGGGCACTCACTCACTCACTCACTCACTCACTTACACACAGACACTATATAAGGGCAATTTTGGGCAGCCAATTTCCCTTTAGTCTTTGGACTGTGGTAGGAAACCAGAGAACCCGGAGGAACCCACGCAGACACAGGGAACTAAAACTAAAGGTGTATCTGTGTGTATATGTATCTGTGTGTGTGTAAAAACTAGATTTTTTTTTCCAGTCATTTCCTAATAACAGTTTTGAAGAAAAGAAAAAAACCATAGGGTCAGTTTTTTATTTAATATAGAAAAATACATTTCATTTGAATCTGCTTTTTCATTGTACAGTCACTTTGTGCATACTAGAAAGTACTTTATTCCCTGACTCATCTCCATTCTGTGTGTGTTAATGAAATGGTTTAATGTAGAAACTGTGCAGTAATTAGCAGCAGAGTGAAGCACCCTTGCTCAGCGCTCCAGCAGGAGGACGCACACACACAGATTGGATTCAATTTAGACAATCGACGCAGGCGGCACTGTTATTTTAGCAGAGGACAGAGTGGAGGACCACTCGACCTCCAAACTGACTGTGTGTTGTGTGTGTGTGTGTGTGTGTGTGTGTGTGTGTGCGTGCGCACATATATTGTTTTGTCCAATTGTGAATGTGAATACCTATGTATCTAGGTTATGTTGACAAGGTGTGTGTGTGTGTGTGTGTGTGTGTGTGTGTGTGTGTGTGTGTGGTGTGGTGTGAGAGAGAGGCCATATCCACACTAATACATTTTCATTTCTCAGTGCATTAAATGTAGACTTTCAGTGTGAAAAAGAGGATTAAAAACGATGAAACCCATTCACTTATCATTTTATACCGGAACCCAAACGTATTCTGGGTTCTGGGTTTAGTGGTTAACTCGTTTGCCTCTCAGCGCTGGGGATCCAGGTTTAAATATCAATCTGGATGGAGTTTCTATCTTCTCCCCCTGTCTGTGTGGGTTTCCCCCAGGTTCTCTCTTTACCTCCTACAATTCAAAAACATGGATTAAGGTGGCATGGGGAACCCCCTGCGACCCTAGTAGAGGATAAAGCGGAAGATAATGGATGGATGGATGGATTCAAGGTGAATTGGTTGCTTTAAATTGACCCTATGTGTGTGAAGAGTAAATGACCTTAGTAAAATATTAGGCAGAAGATAATGAGATGAGATTTGAACTTAACATAAAACACTCCCGGGCGGCACGGTGGCTTAGTGGTTAGCATGTTCTCCTCTCAGCACTAGGGATTCCCGGTTCGAATCCACATCTGGGTGGAGTTTCCATGTTCTCCCTGTGTCCATGTGGGTTTCCTCCGGGTTCTCCGGTTTCCTCCCACAGTCCAAAAACATGGATCAAGTCAATTGAATTCTCCAAATTGCCCCATATACTGTAGAGTGTGTATGTGTGAGTGAGTGTGTGCCCAGTGATAGATTGGCACCCTGTCCTGGGTGTATCTGCCCAGCGCCTGAAATTTTCTCCCCTGGATGGGCATGGGGGACCCCCCCCCCCCCCCGCAACCCTAATATAGGATAAAGCGTAAGATAATGTATGGATAAAACACTCCCATTAAAACACATTCAATGCCCTCCTTATCATATTGCTACATGCAGTTAGAGAAGTTATGCAACAATTATATATTTTATCTTTCTGATCTTTTCACCTGCATTTAACTAAGCAAACAGGTAAGAGGCTCTCATTGGATAACTGCAGCATGAGTGATTATGTTTCGCTGCAACAATTTTATATAAAAAATAAATATTTATCCTAAACTGATGCAGTGTTATTATTATTACAATTCTCCCAAACATCCATCCATCCATTATCTTCAGCTTTATCCTATATCAGGGTCGCGGGGGTGGGGGTTTCCCATGCCCATCCAGGGGAGAACGTTTCGGGCGCTGGGCAGATACACCGAGGACAGGGTGCCAATCTATCACTGGGCACACACTCACTCACACAGACACACTCTATATGGGGCAATTTGGAGAACTCAATTAACTTGATCCATGTTTTTGGACTGTGGGAGGAAACCGGAGAACCCGGAGGGAACCCACGCGGACACGGGGAGAACATGGAAACTCCACCCAGATGGGGATTCTCCCAAACATGTTCATCCTTTTGTTTGACATTTGTATAAAGGCTGCAGTAAATAGAACTAAATAACCAAAACACATTATAGACACATCCTCCATGATGTACACACTGTACCACGCCAAAATTGTTTATTTGAATGTTTTCCAATGTTTTTTATGTTTTCCATACCTTCCTGCAAATCACCATTTGGTTTTAAAGTATCTGTTTTTGTACCCATCCCCCCCCCTTTATTCCCCCCAGGGTTTATTTTCCCTGATATCTTCTAAAGCCAAAGGACTCCATAAGACACCATCAAACCATCAACTGACCGTTGTAATTACTAGAATTAGAGTGCTATTTCATCATTAATGCTACTCTGAATGAAAGAAAGCGAGAGAGGGATGACTGATCAGATGTGACACTGGCACTTCGTTCTGCATGCGCGTGTTTTAATTCCATTTGTAATGCTATAATACGAGTGTGGTTTCCTTCTCTGATGGATATTGTGAGTGCTGATGACTGGAACGAGCAAAAAGTCAATACGGGCATAAATGCACCCCGTTAGCATCACTGTGAAAATGCCAACGTCTTATTTTCCTGCCACTGATTACAGGGTGGGTATTCAAATAAATGCATGTGGAAACAAAGAAGCAGCAATCAGCACTTCATAGAGCAGGGACAGAATAATGAGAGAGCTCACACACATATGCGTGCTTTGAGGCTTTTGAAATGACATTCAGGCGCGTGACACATTAGGCAGGGCTCGCACTTTGGGCCAAGACGTGACGCCAAGCGGCATAATCTTAATATGTAAATGAGTGCTGATTGGTTTTGGCACAAACCAGCCAGTCCCACCCCTGTCATAGCAACAGAGGGAAACACATCATTCCTGCACAATGCCAGTTGTCAGTTAATAGAGGTGCGAGCACTTGCACTGAACACGACTGATGAATTTGGAGTTTGATTAAGTGCCGTATATGGAGAAGTCAGTGAAAGTCAGAGAAACTCTTCAAAAGTTTGTCATTAAAAACACAGTGTTTGCTGAATGGAGTGACATGAATTGACGACCTACTAACTAATCATCCATCCATCCATTATCTTCCGTTTTATCCTATATTAGGTTTGTGGGGGGGGGGGTTCCCCATGCCCATCCAGGGGAGAACGTTTCGGGCGCTGGGCAGATACACCCAGGAAAGGGCACCAATCCATCGCTGGGCACACACTCACACACACAGACACACTCTATATGGGGCAATTTTGAGAATTCAATTGACTTGATACATGTTTTTGGACTGTGGGAGGAAACCGGAGAACCCGGAGGGAACCCACGTGGACACGGGGAGAACATGGAAACTCCACCCAGATTGGGATTCGAACCGGGAATCCCTAGCACTGAGAGGAGAACATGCTAACCACTAAGCCACCGTGCCGCCCTAACTAATCATAGTTTTATTAATAGTCTTTGTTGGCTGTAATTAGCATGAACAAAACTGAAAAAAGGTGGAGTAGTGGTTACCACCTTTCAGAATCCTTATCCATGTCCTCCCAGTGTCCTCATGGGTTTCATCTGGGTTCTCTGGTTTCCTTACGCAGTCCAAAAACATGGATTCAAGGTGAATTGGCTGCTCTAAATGGCCTCTTTATAGTGTATGTGTGTCTGTGTACATCAGTGTGTGCCCAGCGATGGATTGGCGTTCTGTCCTGGGTGTTTCTGGGTTCCACTTTGAACCTTGTATAGGATTAAGAGATCAAGATAATAAGATAATGACATCACCCTTATTATAATCAGAAGCTACGTATACCATGTTGTTTATTCTGCTAGATTAACAATTCTGCTTTTAAAGGCCGATGAGTTTAGTTTAGTATGCTTATGTTAGTATGCTTATGTTAGTATGCTTTTGTTAGTATTAGTATTAGTTAGTATTAGTTAGTATTTTTGTTAGTTACTATATTTTTTTTGTCACATAGAATCAAAAACAAAATACACAAGGCTCTGAATGATTGAATACTGTGGAAAAGACTGGTGGTCAGACTGTTATTTATTTATTTATATCAAGTACAAACTAGTGCAGTTTTTGTACTCTGTTAGAAGAAAATCCATTTTTGTCCATTAAAGTACAATTTAAACATCCTTGGTGGGGCAATTATAAATATTTCATTTTATTTTTGTCTATTTAAGGATAAAAATATTTATCTTTAAAGCGTGGCATAAATATAGCTGTTTCAAAAAATATACTAGGTACGTGTAGTACAGCTGGAAAGCAGAAATTGTCCAATGCTGCCCTCTAGCGTTCGTACGTGTACAAGCCCAGGAATTTTTTTTACTACACGTTTGGATTTTTCAAACTTTGTCGCGGAATCAGCAAAAAAGCTAATGACCTCCCTATTAATACTTTCATTCATTCATTATCTCCCGCTTTATCCTCTATTAGGGTCGCGGTGGGGTTGGGGTTGAACGCCTCGGGTGCCGGGCAGATAGACCCAGGACAGGGCGCCAATCCATCGCTGGGCACACACTCACTCACACAGACACACTCTATATGGGGCAATTTGGAGAATTCAATTGACTTGATCCATGTTTTTGGACTGTGGGAGGAAACCGGAGAACCCGGAGGAAACCCACGCGGACATGGGGAGAACATGGAAACTCCACCCAGATGGGGATTCGAACCGGGAATCCCTAGTGCTGAGAGAAGAACATGCTAACCACTAAGCCACCGTGCCGCCAATCTATTAATACTTAATACTATTATTTAATCTGGAAATAAAATCATAATTATTGTTTTTATAATAATATTAATTATCATAATTATTGTTATAATAATTTTAATAAAACGTGATGTATAAGAATAATTTAATGTGTCATGATAATGAAATCCATCTATTTAGTGTCATTACTTTTTTTGCCTTTACAGCAGCATTTTATTAAAATGAATGAAATGCTATACATCTTACAACTTTTAACTGCATCCTTAATCTAACAGGGTGGCACGGTGGTGTAGTGTTTAGCATGTTCTCCTCTCAGCACTAGGGATTCCCGGTTCGAATTTCCATCTGGGTGGAGTTTCCATGTTCTCCCCGTGTCTGCGTGGGTTTCCTCCCGGTTCTCCGGTTTCCTTCCACAGTCCAAAAACATGGATCAAGTCAATTGAGTTCTCCAAATTGCCCCATATAGAGTGTGTCTGTGTGAGTGAGTGTGTGCCCAGCGATAGATTGGCGCCCTGTCCTGGGTGTATCTGCCCAGCGCCCGAAACGTTCTCCCCTGGATGGGCATGGGGAACCCCCCCGCGACCCTAATAGAGGATAAAGCGGGAGATAATGGATGGATGGATGGATTAATCTAACACTGGTAGATTAAAAACACAATTTGGACACGCCCATTCTTGCTTATATATAGACTTATTGTCCATGTTCTCTGTTCCAATTCCTGTGAAGATGGACTTTGTAGTTCTATAATTCCAGACTGTAGTTCATCTGTTTGTGTTCTACAGTACATACTGTGTACGTCCCCTTTACTCTGTTCTAATGTCAGAACCTCAATAGTATCACCACAGAGCAGGTATTATTTGGTTGGTGTATTATTCCTATCCCAACAGTGTCACTGAGGTGTTTAAATGAAACTACAGCAGCACTGCTGCACTAAAACCCCCTCACTGCATCAATGTCACTGCAGAACTGACAATAAACAATCCACCACCCAAATGATACCTGTTCTGTGGGCTCCTGACCAACAGAGAACAGAGAACCAATAGGGGACTAACACAAACAAAGAACACAGATGGACTACAGTCTGTAATTATAAAACTACAAAGTTCACTATATGCTAAGTGGAGAAAATAGATGATGGAGCCAGAAGGGGCGTGTCCAAAATTTTGACAGGTACAGTATTTGTGAGAATTTGACTTAATCTTCTTTAATATGTCGGATAGAGCTTAAAATAATTATATGATAGACGTCCTCATAATGTTGCATCTGGAGTGTATGCATTAAAGGGGATATTCAGTTATACAGTATTAAAAATGGGCGGCACGGTGGCTTAGTGGTTAGCATGTTCGCCTCTCAGCTCTAGGGATTCCCGGTTCGAATCTCCATCTGGGTGGAGTTTCCATGTTCTCCCCGTGTCTGCGTGGGTTTCCTCCGGGTTCTCCGGTTTCCTCCCACAGTCCAAAAACATGGATCAAGTCAATTGAGTTCTCCAAATTGCCCCACAGTGTGTCTGTGTGAGTGAGTGTGTGTCCAGCGATGGATTGGCGCCCTGTCCTGAGTGTGTGCCCAGCGCCCGAAACGTTCTACCCTGGATGGGCATGGGGAACCCCACCGCGACCCTAGTAGAGGATAAAGCGGAGATAAAGAATGAATGAATATTAAAAATGACACCAATAATTCCTCACACAAGGAATCAGAAACGGAGTCGACTCTCCAATTTCCGGACTCGACTCGCCAAAATGAAACGTGCGACGCTTGCTGTTAAGTTATGGTAAGCTAATCGTGCTGAATAATTGTAATATGTTAAATAATTCAAAGATTTAAACTATGAAACCATACAAAGTGTGGTTTTCTTTCCCTTAGTTAACTTTGTAGGTCGACGGATTTGAAAGTCGGTCAGACCGGTTCAACTGTTGTATGTACAGCTTACTACTCTCATAACTAGGCAGCGTGTTTCAACTAGTTAGTTAAATGTTAAATGCTTTTCTCTAACTAGTTAGTTAAATGTGTTACGGCGATTATATGAACAATACGAACGTCAACGAAATAAAAACGTCGTGATTCGAACGTTTAATTCCGCGATTCTTCTGTTTAATTCTTTACGGTTGTGTTCCAAATCGGGCACACGTCTGTAATTATTGCTCCTATTCCATTCACACTACAAAGTGCACTCGAGTTTACGTAGTTTGAGGACGTCCCTACGATACGAAACCGAGTGTCTAGTTGTTTTTATTCATTCATTCATTCATTCATTCATTATCTTCTGCTTTATCCTCTATTAGGGTCGCAGTGGGGTTCCCCATGCCCATCCAGGGGAGAACGTCTCGGGCGCTGGGCAGATAGACCCAGGACAGGACGCCAATCCATCGCTGGGCACACACTCACTCACACAGACACACTCTATATGGGGCAATTTTTTGAGAATTCAGTTGACTTGATCCATGTTTTTGGACTGTGGGATGAAACCCGGAGGAAACCCACACGGACACGGGGAGAACATGGAAACTCCACCCAGATGGGGATTCGAAACGGGAATCCCTAGCGCTGAGAGGAGAACGTGCTAACCACTAAGCCACGTACCGCCTATCTAGTTGTTTTGAATACTATATTTCAGACAATATTTTTATTTATCAGTATAGGGATATAGCGCTAGGGATTCCTGGTTCGAATCCCCATCTGGGTGCAGTTTTCATGTTCTCCCCGTGTCTGCGTGGGTTTCCCCTGGGTTCTCCGGTTTCCTCCCACAGTCCAAAAACATGGATCAAGTCAATTGAATTCTCCAAATTGCCCCATATAGAGTGTGTGTGTGTGTGTGTGTGTGTGAGTGAGTGTGTGCCCAGCGATGGATTGGCGCCCTGTCCTGGGTCTATCTGCCCAGCGCCCGAGACGTTCTCCCCTGGATGGGCATGGGGAACCCCACCGCGACCCTAATAGAGGATAAAGCGGGAGATAATGAATGAATGAAAGTATTTTTTACACAAAGGAATTTGTTTCAGTAGATTTCGTCTTTCTGAAGCAGACTATACATTATATACACTACAATATCAAATAAACACATTTACACTAATGCTGTTATAAAAGCACAATAATGAAAAATCAACCAAGGGTTAATTTAAAACAAAATTATTACTACGCTGGTTTTCTGTGATGAAATCTAGTCCATTTTTCAAAGTAAAATGATCTACTTTTTTTACCCACTGTACTTTAAACACAGAAATGAATTTTTTTTACATTTAGCTCATCCATGCGGTCAAATGTACAGTATATGGCGCCCAGGAAGGAATTGGGGTCAGGTGCTTTGCCCGAGGGCACCTCAGCCAAAGTGCCTACTCAGTTCACTTAAAGTGGACATTGATTGCTGAATAACGAGTTACAGACTTGGCACTCATTGTGAAATTGCTGTTTATATTCATTCATTATATTCCACAATCCTCTACTATTGTCATGAGGGTTCGCCTCTCAGCGCTAGGGATCCCCAGTTTCCATGTTCTCACCATGTCCGCGTGGGTTTTCCTCCGGGTTCTCCAGTGTCCGCCCACAGTCCAAAAATATGAATCAAGGTCAACTGAATTCTCCAAATTGCCCCATATAGAGTGTGTTTGTGTGTGTCTGTGTGAGTGAGAGTGGGCCCAGCTATAGATTGGCGCCCGAAATGTTCTCCCCTAGATGGGCTCCCCCCCGAAACTGTCCATCCATCCATCCATTATCTTCCGCTTTGTCCTCTATTAGAGTCGCGGGGGGGTTCCCGATGCCCAACCAGGGGAGAACGTCTTGGGCGCTGGGCAGATAGACCCAGGACAGGATGCCAATATATCGCTGGGCACACACTCACTCACACAGACACACTCTATATGGGGCAATTTGGAGAACACAATTGATCTTAATCCATGTTTTTGGACTGTGGGAGGAAACCGGAGAACCCGGAGGAAACCCACGCGGACACGGGGAGAACATGGAAACTCCACCCGGATATGGGGATTCGAACCGGGAATCCCTAGCGCTGAGAGGAGAACGTGCTAACCACCAAGCCACCATGCGGCAAATAGTGGATTGGTGGATGGATGGCTGTTCAGCACATTCAGTTCTATTATGTAGAGCACCCTTAAGTTCTACTATGTAGAGCACTAGATAGTGGGCGCGGTGTGATTTGAGACACGGCGTGTTCAACATGGCTGGAAGCCGCTCGCCTCTGATTGGCTGATCGGTAAACCTGGGGAAAGGTTGCGCCGATCAGCTGCTCTCTGCGGATAGCGCCGCACTTCAGAGAACAATGTAGCCGAAGATCAGAGCGAGAGAACCGCACCGAGAACCGAGAACCGAGAACCGAGCAGAGAGCTGTTCCACTGTCGCCTCCTGTCTTTAGATCTGTCTGGAAGACGCGGACCTGTAGGTTGTGGTCTGCAGCGCCGCTGTCGGCAGGTCGATCACTGCTCTGTTTTTCCGCATCTCTCTCCCTCGTTGAATCCGTCAGCGATGCGCAGGAGGAATAACCTGCCGGCGGAGGAGCACGACAGCTCGGTCACCAACACGCTGCTGGACGCCGCCTTCAAACACAAGAGCGACGGAGACGGCGAGGCGGACAGATCGGATCCGACGATGGGACGCAAATTCAGAAGGTAAGACGCGAAGCTCCGAGACGAATAATCGGTTTAATCGCTGCTCGGTATTCACGAGTCGAGTGATTAATACTGTTTATTATAAGAGAGTGCGCGTCCTCACTTTGGAAACTATGGTAGAACGTGTCCATCTTTCTAGGTCGTTTACTGACTGTATTCCTTCTAATTGCAGTCTATTGCAAGTTCCTGCAGAGTTCGAAAATATTTTCAGTATTCGGTTTTATTCTGTCACATTGCTTTTATCCAAAACAAATCAGAAATATGGTTTAGGGTTGAAGCACTGGGTCAGCCATAATACAACAGCCATGGAGCAATGAGGCCTTGATCTTGGGCCCACATCTACAACTTGGGGTTTGAAAACTTCAATCCCTGGATTAATAGCTCAACACCATAATAAATCAGCTACCGCACCCCATAATAATATTTTGAAGTATATTAACCCAGTAGCAGATAACGCCAGATAATGGTATCATTACAGCCTCAGTATTATTATGTTTTGTTATTGTATATCCATAATAATATTATTGGTGTATATATATATATATATATATATATATATATATATATATATATATGGCGGCACGGTGGCTTAGTGGTTAGCACGTTCTCCTCTCAGCGCTAGGGATTCCCGGTTCGAATCCCCATCTGGGTGGAGTTTCCATGTTCTCCCCGTGTCTGTGTGGGTTTCCTCCGGGTTCTCCGGTTTCCTCCCACAGTCCAAAAACATGGATCAAGTCAATTGAATTCTCCAAATTGCCCCATATAGAGTGTGTCTGTGTGAGTGAGTGTGTGCCCAGCGATGGATTGGCGCCCTGTCCTGGGTGTATCTGCCCAGTGCCCGAGACGCTCTCCCCTGGATGGGCATGGGGAACCCCACCGCGACCCTAATAGGGGATAAAGCGGCAGATAATGAATGAATGAATATATATATATATATATATATATATATATATATATATATATATATGTATGTGTGTATTTTATTTATTTATTTTTTGCTCCACTTATTGTCCATTTTTCAGTTCCTGTAACTGTGAAGATGGACTTTGTATTATACAGTGGGTCTGGAAGTAGTTTTTTTTTGCATTTTTCGTGTGAATTAAAGGATCTTAACACACATACTTTTTGAGATGAGAGCCGCACAGACTCAGTTTGTAGTGGCTGGTGTTTGAGGGGCTTGATTAATAATTTCCTTATAGTTTCTGTGTGTTCTCTTACTAATTTATGAAGATGAAGTATGCTCCAGGGAGAGAAACGCAGGAGGCGGAGTGCAGCCCTTTCCTGTTTAACTGGTCCACTAGAAAGATGTTGCTGGGATGCAGAAAAGAAGCGGTTGGTGTTTTATGACAAAGTGGCACAGAGTATAAAGACCAGTAGTAGAAAAGTGATCAATGCGGAAAAAGATTATTTTTTTTAATGGGCTATGAAATATATAAATGTTTAACTGTGTTCTGTCAGTTAGATGTTTTTGTCTGCTGATGAGTGTGAAATCAAACAGTGTTTTTGCTGTTGGTATTGTGTGGCTACTCTGGCAAACTAAAATACCACTGGTTGAAATCAAATACTAAGCTTGGAGATTAGGTTCATTTCCAAATACCTTTTTGGCACAGTCGTAGGTTAAGAGACCAGCCTTGTTACATGAAGGTCCCTCTTCGATTCCTGGACCAATCAAGCACTATGGCTTAAGTGCCCTTGGGCAAGCATTCTAACACCAATTACTCCCTGGGTGTCGGATACAGAGCCGCTTACTGCCCCGGGCATGTGTGCTCACTTCACTCAGTGTGTGTATATGTGGTTTTTTCACTGCACAGTTGGGCTAAATGTAAAGGATAGACCTGAGGCTATTATCGACTACGTCGGCATTATCGATTACGAAAATACGTCAAATTTGCATAATTTACACAGTTAAGATCTGCTTTTTAAAAAAATTTATTAATTTAAAACAAAAAGTTTTTAACAATTCAAGTGATTTATGTTCTGTGAATCCAAGGTTAAACTATTGAGTGTGTTGGCTTTGTTTGTCAATTCCCTCTTTTTGTCAGCTGGATAGAGAGTTCAGAAGTCAGCTTTATGTAGGGCTGTAATCCTGGTAATCTTGTTTAGTTTAGCCAATGAAATTGCATTTGCTGATGTGTTTGTGTAAGTAACTTAAAACTTGTGTGGTTTTCAAGATTTGTCAATTAATCAGGCTTGAATAAACCTTTTTAAGAAATGAATAATTATCCAACAAGACCTTTGTGCACACATGACATTTAAAAAATGTCCAGGGCCGTTGATCGTATCGAGTTAGAAGACTGGATTAAATTATCAAACTGAATAACTCGACATGAATGTACACTTGTACCACAGCCTTTCTGTCTAAATCGAATTTCCCGTAATAGGCGGGTTGTAAATGCTCATGGTAAACATAGGCTTTGCTTTAGTCATGTGCTGTTGTTATGTCTTACATATTTCAGTGCGTAGCTTAATAGCTTTACTTGGCTTAAGTGCGATTCCAAAGTGTTTTAATTTGGTATTTAATATTAAGAATGTAATTCTAGGAGGCTAATCCACCTCATGCTTGCAGAACACCTTTAATTCTTTATGGAATGTCTGTTAAAACTTGGTTGGCTTTGAGGTAAAATACTTTTACTGCTTAGAAATATTCCACAGTGGAACATTTTTCACAGTAAATAATTGGAAGTCATTTTTTGGTCTTGTTAGGTGAGGCTGCATTACACTTTGCAGTAATCTAAAAGATAAAGCTGTTCTGTTTTTTTAATACAGCACAGTCATGGGAAGCGGAATCATGACAGCTCTTTATTTAGCTGTACTGAAGTGAAAGAAAAATTGTGTAAGCATCAGAGTGGCCTTTTTTTTAGCACTGGCATCATGGCTGCCTGAACTCAGCATGAAGACATTGCAGACTCAGCAGAAATGCTTTATCATCAGAACCTGGCAGAGGAGACGACTCTCGCTGCTTTACTGAGGAGGAAAAAGGTTCATTTACAAAATTGACTGTGGTTATTTTTTAATTACAGAAAGTAATTTGTCCTGACAGGGTGCTAAATGATGTGTTGGTTAAAAAAAAATCAAAGCTTCATAAAGATTGACTTCAAAAATGGTTTTGCTTTTAATGGGCACTTCTTAGGTGATGGAGCTATGTATAGATGGGTATTGCTGAAAAACGGCAAGTCTATAAATATATAAATATATATTTCAATTCCTGATGATAGCTTTGACACTTTCAAGAAAATAATAATTGAATAATAACAGCAAAAATATTTTTAAATGCAATAAATTTCATTTCCCCGTATAAATAGAGAGAGAGAGTGGTGTAAAGTGCACCATTGTTATATCATGTGTTACTCAGAATAGAACCCTGATATCCTGCATCTGATGCTGCAATCAATCCTGCTATGCCATATTTTTTTACACTGTTGGTCCTAGAGAAAAAAAATTGAGACGGGGCAAAGCAGAGTTCAGCTGAACCTGATCTATTGGAATAAATAAGAAGGTAAGACAATGAGTGCAGAATAGTAATTTAAGTCATTGAGATAAACTGAGTAATCATTATCTGACATAAACTTCAGAAAATAATAAATAATGGTAGACAGTGTTGGTCAAATAAATCAATTAATGTATGTATTTATTTTGCAGCTAATTTATGTACTTTAGTGCTTTATTGTGTTTAAACTACTGGGGTATTAAATAACGTTAAAATAATTTCGTAGGCAGTGGTTAGCACTGCTGCCTCACAGCATGAAGGACCTGGGTTTGATTTCCACTCTGGGTGGGTAAGACCCTTTCTGTGTGGAGTCTGAATGTCCTTCGTGTGACTTGGTGGGTTTTCTCTGGGTACCTCGGTTTACTTTGCTAGGGAGGTTACCTTCTGGAGCTCTGGTTTCTAGATTCTAATGGGATTTTCTGTATACATGTCTTTCTATGTGGACTTCGGACCAGTCCAGAATGTTTTTTTTGCCCTGTAAGTAAAGGAATAGGCTACAGACCCCTAATCAGGGTAAGTGGCTTAATTTTTGATGGCTAACCAAATCAAATCATTTGCATTGATTTTACATACTTTTTAAAGAGAGACCTGGAGAAAAGCAGCTGCTCTTGTTCCTCTTGTTCCTCTGGTTCCTCTGGTTGCTCTGCCTGCTGTTGAATTTGTCATAGTAATGTAAGGGCATCATTGCTTGATGCTGAGTCACTGGTTTTCTTCTAAACGCGTTCAGAATCGTACTTCAGACCTTCTATGTGTCTTCATTTTCCAGATTTTGCAATGTATTTCAGTTCTCTCTATTCTTGGCGAGCTGGGCCATGCCATCTCAGGAGATTAATCTTCACAAGAGGCTGCCAATTTTTCCTTCTTGAATAAAACAAGCTTCATAAATTGTGCAAGGAGTATTTTTCAAAAACACAAATTTGGATGCAGCCTGTATTTGTCACCTTCTTGTAAAATATATTCTTATCACAAGTTTTAAGTGTTGGTGTTCTGCTGAACTTTGTTCACTGTAAGGCCAAAAGTGTGTGTAGCCGCTCTTCATTATTTGTGGGTTTGGACTAATGCCCTTAGTTCCACTGAAGAGTGAAGGTAACTGTAATGCATCTTTCAAACTTTATGCTTTTTAAAGTCATGACAAATGTTCAGGGGGTGTGGTGGGGACACTTTTCTGTCTAGAGTGTCTTTGTAGTCAAAGTAAGCCAGTTTTAAATCCTTGCAAGACTGTAGCACATTATAAAAAAACTTTTAAAAATTATTTAAAGATGTTATCCGGAGGTAATAGGCGGCACGAGTGGCTTAGTGGTTAGCACGTTCGCCTCTCAGCGTTAGGGTTTCCATGTTCTCCCCGTGTCTGCATGGGTTTCCTCCGGGTTCTCCGGTTTCCTCCCATAGTCCAAAAACATGGATCAAGTCAATTGATTTCTCAAAATTGCCCCATATAGAGTGTGTCTGTGTGAGTGAGTGTGTGCCCAGCGATGGATTGGCACCCTGTCCTGGGTCTATCTGCCCGGCGCCCGAGACGTTCTCCCCTGGATGGGCATGGGGAACCCCACCTCGACCCTAATAGAGGATAAAGCAGGAGATAATGAATGAATGAATCCGGAGGTAATTTCCTTTTTTCTGAACTAGGATGTCATACATCTTCATATAGATGTGCTGTTTTGCACTTCTGGTCGCATGTTGTACTTTATTTAGAATGTCATGTTAGTGCAATCATACTCTACATTTAGTTAGTTCCAGCGGTTAAGGTTGTGTGGTATAATACAGTATGTAATATTTAACAAACAAGCATTTTTAGACATTTATTATGAGGTTTCCACACACTTGAGAATGGTTATGGGCCAGCGTTGTCATCATTTTGCTTGACAGTGTTTGTACGAGTGTGAAGGAGATTTCATTACTGCTGCATTATAGAGAGGCACAGCTCTAACTCAATCGGGCATCGCTGTCAAAACAGATACTCAACCTCTGGGGAAGCAGAGTCGTTCTTCATAGCGAGGATAACCAGACAGACAGACAGGTCAGTGAGATAAAGAAATATGAATGCGAGAGAAAGGCCAAATAAAAAATGTGCAGAAAGAACCGTTAGTGTGACCTTGAGAAGGAGATGCTGAGTTAAAGCCCAGAGGTCACGTAAAGCTTATTTTAACATGAAAAGGAAAAGTAGATAAGAGATTGTATGTCTTTCCGTCACCACATTCATGTCATAAAATATTGTGACAGCCGTGTTGACACCCCAGGGGCACCAGTGGAGGTTAGTTATAGGTTATTAATGCGATTTCCAGATGATTATTCATATTGTTAAACTGAAAATGCATATTATTTACTTATGGGATCTACTAAACTGACAAGTGATTAATATCTGCTTTTAATATTTATTTATATGAATACACTATTTCCATTTTCCCCACATTTTTTTAGACTTCATTAGACTTCATCAGGCCCGATTAGTTGCTACAGCAGCAGAGCTTAATCTCTTTAAAAAGTAATCTTCTAAATGTGGTGTGAGTGAAACTACTGTCATTCAGTATGGTAATTATGCAGGAGGGGTCATACAACTCCCAGGTTTCGCCTTATGCATAGTGAGCCATGTCTTTTGTGATCCATCGTCTTCCTTTTGCAATGTAGCTCTCTCACTTTAGCAATCCTTTTATTTTCTTTTTGTGTGGTTCAGCTGGTTGAATAAACCCAGTACATCAAAACAAAGCTGTGAAGAGCAGTGCAATAATACTAAATGTGTTCCATTATACTTTTAAAAAAAGAGTATAAATAATATTTTTCTTTTAAAATGAATGAAGCTGCTAATTAGTACAATCGCTTTTCAATACTTTAAGAAAAATATAAAAATTGCCATCCACTTTCCCTACTTCCAGTTCCTGTATAAACCATGTCAGCTTCCAATTTTATTTAATCAAATTGCATTGAGATGTATTTTGCTGGGTTAATATTTACAGATATTAATACTTGGTACATTGTGTCTGTTCATTGTTGCACATATTAAGTTTGCTTTTGTTCCTGCATACTACACTACTACAAAATGACACATTTTTATTGTTGTCATTATATGATATAATTATCTCTCAATGTGAAAAATGTAGTCTGTTCTGTCCATCTGCTGCAAAGGAACCTGATTACCCGTAGAACAGGTGTTTCTGCCCTACCACTTCATGTTCTTGTAAGGAGAAGTATGTGATGTATTGGCATAGTGACTTAATCAGGACCTGGCCTGAGGGGAGAAAAAAAATTATAAATATACACACACACACACACACATACATACATACACAACATACACATACATATATATATATATGTGTGTGTGTGTGTAATATATATATTATGTTATGAATACTGATGTTGCAGTAACTTGAGTTTCACAGGAGTGCATCTAAAAACCTGCTTTTGTTATTTAACCAACGTTTTCAAATTCCATGCTCTCCACCGCTACCTCTCCAACTCTCTCTCTCTCTCTCTCTCTCTCTCTCTCTCTCTCTCTCTCTCTCTCTCTCTCTCTCTCTCTCTCTCTCTCTCTCTCTCTCTCTCTCTCTCTCTCTCTCTCTATCTATATATATATTAGGGGTGAGCTGCAATATTCGCTGATTCGACGATTCGATTCGGAAAACCGTAGTCGACTATGAACCTCATAGTCGAATGTACCATTTTGACCACATGGGGGAGCCCATGGCTGCTGCTAAGCATTAGTTTTTACATGAAATGTCTTTGTTTTCGTTATATATATAGCCTTTTGTCAAATAAAATCATCCTAATTTCTGTTAATATTTTTTTGTTAAAAGTCCAGAACGGGGATCCCATTTACGGTGCTCTATTTTTTTAGAGTAAATTTTTATTATAAGTAAAATATTAAAAAAAAAATTTTTTTTAAAAACCACGCTTATAGCACCACTTGTGGTGAAATTTTAACTGATTCGACTATCAGTCGACTATAGGGAAAATCTGACGAATCAGATTCGACTATGAAAATCCTTAGTTGAAGACACCCCTAATATATATATATATATATATATATATATATATATATATATATATATATATATATATATATATATATATATATACACACACACACACACATATATGTATGTGTGTATGTATGTGATATATATACATACATACATACACACACATACATGTACAACATCTAAAAACCTGTTTTTGTTAGTTAACCAACACTTTCAAATTCCATGCTCTCCACCACTACCTGCCTCGCCTTCAAATAACCCACAAATAATAAGGGTTAGATAACCCGTTGATAACGATGATGATGATTAATCAATGACGGTGTTGGTCTTTAGCTTGCCGACCCCAAGTGCCAATGATCTTATCTCATCTCACGTAAGACACTTCTTCTGTCTGGCAACACCTACAAACAAGGCTGCTGAACCTGCTGGAGTTTTGGCTTAAGTACTTGGGGATTGTGCAAAACAACTCAAAACAACTGCCCGCTCTCCAGGAGGGCATGATGGATGGTTCTCCAGAGAACCACAGACCCAAACACATGATGCAGAACACCACAGAAGACCGAATGAAATGATAGTTAGTTAATTATCATTACATTTTTACCTCACCACATTTTACAGGAATGCCATCGAGTGTTCTAACCTGCAGCATCAACATCTGGCATGGCAGCTGTAATGTGGTCAACCGCAAAGGACAATAAGGACAGCTAAGAGCAATGTAGGCATGCTTCTCCCGTCATTAGAGGAAAAAATCTAGAATTATTAATGTCTACAGAGCAGCTATTACAGACAATTAAGCGTGTTATAAGAAAACAAGGACTTTATATATGGTATTTGTGCTTTTTAGCTCTATTAGTGTGCATTTTGTAAAGGAACTATCTTTAACACACTTTGTTATCTCGGCTGCATTAGATTTCCTGCACCTCAGCATTTTTCTGTCTTGACACAACATGTTAACACAATAATATGCAGTTAGCTGAGCTGGAAGAATCAGGGATGTTAGGAACAGCTAATAAATAACTATAGGACAGTGAGGCTTACAGATTTTGAAAAGACGTCCTTAAAATAATAGAATGAAGCCATCACAAGTGATATAGCTATTACACAATTTATTATAATTTTTTTAAATATATATATTTACTTGTGGAGTTTACCGCAGCACAATCATTATACATTACGTTCTCATTTAGTCTTTCAGCAGATGCCTTTAACTAAATAAGAGAACAACACATGTCAGTGCATTAAAGAGGAACAAGCTGGTTTCAATGGCTACATTTTTCCTCACCCTTCTTTTTAATTTTCATTATAGCAGTAAAAATTTTGCAAGACTTGCATACCAGTTCTGATTTGCCAGCGTCTGCTTTTTTCTTGTGTTATTTTATATTTTTATTAGGAGGTAGATCTTTATTACATTTAGTCTAATCAAACACACACACTCTACAAAGCTGTGCTTGTGTATGTACAAAGTAAGGCTTGGTATTTTATTGCTATAAAATACAATTTTGTGCAATTTTGTGGACCTAAGGAGTATATAGGTGGAGTTTTTTTTATAGTCTTTTGAATTAAATTTGAACTATTTTATTTTAATAAATGTACATAAAAAGAGATGGCCAAAAAAAATCACCTTCCAAACTTTGGGCACTAATGCACACCATACCATGACAGATGTTGGCTTTTGGACCAGTCACTGATAACTGTTTAGACAATCTATTAATTTAATGGCGAATTAAAGTTGACCTACATAGTAAATAAGGCTGAGGAAATGGAACAGTAATTGTACAAACGTACAGTATAGGTGATGTAATGTGCTGTTTAATGATCATTAAAATTTAAGACAGGACACTCATGAGTTGGATATGTATATGTGCAGTTATAGAAAAATCCATATGTTTAGGAAGCCATCAGTAACGGATCCCTCATAGTTGAAACATAAGTTCACATTTCTTGTTCATTTGATCTGTTTCCATTTTTGTCTCTTCCTTCTTTTATTATGTGTAGAGATGAATCATGTTGTTTAGTGCCCTCTAAAGAACCTTCTCTCACTTACTGTTTTCCCATCATCATCTTTTTATGACATCTTACACCCTTTGGCACAAGTTATAAAAAGAAGGTCATTTTTATATGCAAGGACTATGGATGTATTTGTGTATATATATATCGCATCAGCCACTTAATAGAAAAAGATCACACATTTAGTTTTCTGTACTTTTTTGTTGCGTCAAAAAAAATTTAAGTGTACGGTTTTGTTGTACACAAATAAAATTTAACAAAAGTTAAACGATAACTCATTTCATTCATTTTGCAAAGGCTGCAGCTCAACATGTCTCTTGGCTGTGCAGATGCTACAATTTGCATTTCATGTACCATATAATGTACCATGAAATCAAGTCAGTTTATTGCTCCTATTTTACTCTTTAACCTACATAAATATCCTTAATACATTTACATTTTGTTCGTGTCAGTTCTGTTTTACTCAAAGAGGAGCGACACTGAACACACTTTATTTTTGTATGGTGTGTTTTCCTTTTACAGTATTCCTAAAACTGCCCACAGGGTAGATATACCTGACATGAACAAAGCATAAATAAGCTAAATTGGATGAAATGTAAGCATTCTTAGAGGGATTTCATGTTTCAGATATGATGCACGCATATGTGTCTCTGCTTATTGAATACAGTGATGAGCTAAAGTATGCATGTCATTTGATCGTCATGTTTTACAGGACTGGTTTGATGTGGAGGTTGAGGAGGATCTTGATTTGGGTGTTGGGGATCTACATCGCAATCCCAGTTATTATCAAGCTCTGCCCCGCAATTCAGGCCAAGCTAGTCTTTTTAAACTTTGGTGAGTATTTTATGTAATTCTATTTCCACATCTTAATTAGTATTTTCAAAGCAAACAGTGCCCCAGGTATTGTTTGAACTCCTATTTGTATTTTATTAATGATATTTGGCGAAAGGAGAACAAAAGTGAGGGAGCAAAAGTCAGTTTGTTAAGAGTAAACAGCTGAACTTCTTCAGTTTGTCATTGCATCATTGTCTTTTCCCCTCAGTACACCAGGAATTGACATAAATACAGCTCAAGTAGGGAATTAATCCTTTTTGCAATTAATCGCAGAACGTTTCAATGAATTACAATTATTTTTATTTGGATTTTCACAAAATAGTTTTTCCCGTTGATATTCAGCAAAAACGCTGTATTGTCTCTATTTCAAAAACATTAAACATTAAGTAAATAATGAACATAAGAAACCGTGCATTGTTCCTGCCATTATTTTAGTGAAGTTATTTGTTGTTAATAATTCGAGTAATTGTTTAATCATGGTGGCACGGTGGCTTAGTGGTTAGCACGTTCGCCTCTCAGCACTAGGGATTCCCAGTTTGAATCCCCATCTGGGGATTTTTCCATGTTCTCCCCGTGTCCGCGTGGGTTTCCTCCGGGTTCTCCGTTTTTTTCCCACAGTTCAAAAAAGTTGGATCAAGTCAATTGAGTTTTCCAAATTGCCCCATGTAGAGTATGTTTGTGTGAGTGAGTGTGTGCCCAGCGATAGGTTGGCGCCCTGTCCTGGGTGTGTCTGCCCAAGACGTTCTCCCCTGGATGGGCAAGCGGAAGATAATGAATGTTTAATCATGATTATTTCTTGGACAATAATTATTTCATGCCATCAAAATCTGTAATCGTCTCGTCCTCATTCACAAGCAGCTATTTAAAGAACGCATGTGCAAGAAGTGAAATTAGACTGTTGCTGGTTTGTAAGATAGCAATGACGTGGTGCCGTGCCTTGTGCAGGGTGTAAGATAAGGCCTAAAGACTCTCGATATTGCATCTCCTTCATGGGAAGTACTCACTGGTTGCCGTGACATTAGACTCACAGACTTTGAAACACGCTGTGTTAACCTGAATGTATGGTTTGTTTATTGTCCACCGTCCAAAAGACCTTAAAACATTGGTTCCTCGTGTGATATCTCCTCCAGTCAGATGTGCCCCTCTGTCATGCCCCTGCCACCCCATACACTTTGTTTTTTTATTTTGGAGAAACGCTTGGTTAAACAATTTAAAGGAAGTGAAAGTGTTGTGCTTGTGTCTTTGCAGGAAGCTGTTTTTTGTACTCCACCGTCTTTGTGTTGACTCAGTTAATCTGTGTGCAGTTAAACAGTCATCAAGCTTTTAGTTTAACAAGAATTAAATGAAGTTCTAAATCACTTTCACTGTAAAACCAATTACAGTCACGGCCAGTTTAAAACCCCCAAGAGTGCAATTAATCGAATTTACTTTTACACGTGTGCTAAAACCCCTCTGATGCTCCCCCCCCCCCCCCATTCCTCTTTTTCTCTTCCAGTAAGGGTGCCATATTTTATTGACCTGAAGAAGCCACAGGATCAGGGTCTGAACCATACACACAACTTTTACCTTCAGCCAGAGGAGGGCATTCATATTGGAGTATGGTAATAGCCCTGTTAATCTGTGCTTTTTATAGATTTACAAAACCGTATACTTTAGAAATAAACATACTGTTAGAATCAGAATTTATTTATTATCAGAATAATATTTATTTTTGCAATTAAAAAAATCATGCAGGCGGCATGGTGGCTTAGTGGTTAACACGTTCTCCTCTCAGCACTAGGGATTCCCGGTTCGAATCCCCATCTGGGTGGAGTTTCCATGTTCTCCCCGTGTCCGTGTGGGTTTCCTCCGGGTTCACCGGTTTCTTCCCACAGTCCAAAAACATGGATCAAGTCAATTGAATTCTCAAAATTGCCCCATGTAGAGTGTGTGTGTGTGTGTGTGTGAGTGAGTGTGTGCCCAGTGATGGATTGGCGCCCTGTCCTGGGTGTATCTGCCCAGCACCCGAGACGTTCTCCCCTGGATAGGCATGGGGAACCCCACCACGACTCTAATAGAGGATAAAGCGGGAGATAATGAATGAATGAAAAAAAAAAAATCATGCTTGAGTTCGGAGTGCCAGTATGGCCATAAAAACCATTCATTCATTCATTCATTATCTTCCACTTTATCCTCTTTTAGGGTCGTGGGGGGGGGTTCCCCATGCCCATCCAGGGGAGAACGTCTTGGGCGCTGGGCAGATACACCCAGGACAGGGCGCCAATCTATCACTGGGCACACACTCACACAGACACACACACTCTATATGGGGCAATTTGGAGAACTCAATTGACTTGATCCATGTTTTTGGACTGTGGGAGGACACCGGAGAACCCGGAGGAAACCCACACGGACACGGGGAGAACATGGAAACTTCACCCAGATGAGGATTCGAACCGGGAAGCTGAGAGGCGAACGTGCTAACCACTAAGCCACCGTGCCGCCCCCATAAAAACCATGCTTTTGAAAATCATATAAAGATTTAAGCAAAAATATATTTCTCAGGCATACTGTACCAGCCACACTGTCAAAAGAGGCACTGGAGAAAGAGGGAGACTGGTACGAGAGTGTCCTCAAGTCCACTCACCCCGTCATGCTGTATTTGCATGGCAATGCAGGCACCAGGTAAAACAGCATATCATCATATAGTAAAACAGAGCAATATGCAGGAACTCTCTCTTACTTGGTTTCTTATGTATTCCAGGGGAGGAGACCACAGAGTGCAGCTCTATAAGGTAAATCATCAAGATTAAGGCCCTTTCAATTTGATTTAATACCTAATTTGGTAAATAAAATGATGACATGATTCAAATGTTTCTGATCCGCTAGGTTCTCAGTTCATTGGGCTACCATGTAGTCACTTTTGATTATAGAGGTAAGTTAAGTTCATCCATTGCCATTATAAAAACGTAACCCCTGCCTAAACACTATACACTGCTTTGTATTAAACATGAAAAGAATCCTGAATAAACATTAAAATAGTCACTAGATCATTTTAAATAAAAGAATGAAGTCATTGATTTCATTTTGGATTATTGTATATACTAACTAACTATAACTAGATCCATTTTGCCCTCCGGAAGCTTTTTGTATATTATATGGTCTTATGAAAAAGTTTGGACAGAAAGACCAGACTTACTTTATAGGAAACATAGAAATATTTTTGGACACTGTTACAGTGCTACAGTCAGATATTGCTTCTGCTTTTCATTACATATTATGCTTTTTTTTTTTTTTTAAATACCATGAACTTTGTATCAGAGTATATTAAGGCATAAACAAGCTCCTCCTACTACTATTACTTTTCTACTATTATTACTACTTATACAATAAATACATTTATTATCTAAATACATTTATTTTTTTACTTAAGTTGTAGCAAAACCTAAAATTGTTAACATTTTTATTTGTTTTTATTTATGAAATGAACATTAATAATTATAAAAAAGTTGGTATTTCTAGAGAATTTTTAAAAATGTTATTAAAGCATGTTTTTACATATTTAAAAGATGAAGTAAACACATCTGAAAATTCCTGAATTTATAAAGTATTAATGGAGTTGCCTAGAACGTATAGTTATTAATTATAGGGTTTACATCCAATCAAATACACACATGTTTATATTTATTTTTTTTATAAAAAATATCTACTCAAGTGACTAATATCTCAAATGTCTAGTCTAATTTCTAATGTTAAAGTGTGTGTGTGTGTGTGTGTGTGTGTGTGTGTCAGGTTGGGGAGATTCAGAAGGCAGTCCATCAGAAAGTGGAATGACGCATGATGCTCTCTTCCTCTACCGGTGGCTGAAGCAAAGGATCAATAATAAGCCTCTTTACATCTGGGGTCATTCGTTAGGCACCGGGTAGGTTAAGTTCTTTTAAATTGCACAGCTCTTGATTGCATTTACATTGTTTGTGCTTGTACTGTATGTACCCTGATTAATTATTTCTGACGTTTTTAATCGTGATTAATTGCAAACGTCACATCCCTAGTTTCAGCTGTAACGATTCAGCGCTGTGGTAAATCGATTTCTTACATGTTCTGTGGTCTATATCTTTCCAAACTGTTTGCATTCTCTTTAGAGCTAAGGTCTCCCATTGTTCTTTTTTTATGGGAGAGGTGGGTTGAAATTCTGGTCTGTTTTGTTGGTTAAACATACGGTGTTCTGTCAATGAACTATTTGTGTAGTCAACTCCTGTCGGCCTGGTTCAGTGAGAATTGGAAGAGACCTCTCAGAACTAAGAGCAGTTGCACTACATTAGTTTCATTGTGGTTGTGTTGGATTTGTGGAGGTGGGTACATTTTATACATCAGTAATATTTTTGTTTCTGTTTTTTTAGAGTGGCTACCAACTTGGCGAGACGTCTGTGTGACCAAGGTAAAGGTACACACTTGTTTTTACACTAACAACACTAAAAACATTTATTGTATACCTAATCAATTTCTGAACCTGCCATGAACTTTTGCCTTCGTACAGAGTTCACCTCTTCAGTTCTACACTCGTTGTATGTTTTCCAGTTCCACTGATCATATAGATGGACTTTGTAGTTCTACCATTTCATTCTGTAGTCCATCTGTTTCTCTACATACTTTCTTAATCTGCTTTAGTATGTTCTCTGATGGTGGATGACTCTCAGATCTTGTGCTGAGAGGTGGACATACTAACCACTAAGCAACCCATAGTATATTATCATCATCAGACAAGTGATCATTTAATAAGCTGTGCATCCTTCTTACAGGAACCCCACCTGATGCCGTTATTTTGGAGTCTCCATTTACCAACATCAGAGAGGAGGCCAAGAGCCACCCCTTCTCAATGGTAAGAGAGTTAATGAGTTATTTAGCAGTTTGGCCATTTAATACCCCTTTAATCATCACAATATCAATGGTTCTTTGTAGATTTACAGATATCTACCTGGGTTCGATTGGTTCTTTTTGGACTCCATCACTGCCAATGACATCCGCTTTTCAAGTGATGAGAAGTAAGTGCTTGTGAGGGGTGGGGGGGGGATAGTGCAGCAGTGCTGCTGTAGTTTCATTTAAACACCTCAGTGACACTGCTGGGATAGGAATAATGCACTAACCAAATAATACCTTCTCTGTGGTGCTACTATTGTGGTCCTGACCATTAGAACAGAGTAAATGAGACGTACACAGTATGTACTGTAGAACACAAACAGATGGACTACAGTCCAACATGGACAATAAGTGGAGCAAAAAGGAGGTGTGTAAATTTTGGACTAATACTGTGTGTATTTTTATTATATATTTATATATATGTGTGTGTGTGTGTGTGTGTTTGTATATGTGTGTGTATATATATATAATTTATTTTTTTCTTTATTTTTTCAGTATGTATGTTTATATATGTAGATTTAAATAAAAAGTTATTTTGTAGTTATTCTTTCATTCTTTTTTCAATATCTGCATTTTTGTGTCGTTATTAGTGTGAATCATATTTCCTGTCCTGTCCTGATTCTCCACGCTGAGGATGATCCCGTTGTCCCTTTCAGTTTGGGCAAAAAGGTAAGGCTTTTTAAATTTGCAGTTCAGTACTACTTACCCATAATGCATAGCCATTGTTTATTAAAACAGCTATTTCATTTTAATTGCCACCCGAATCCCATGATTCACTGTGATTCATTTTTAAGGGTTAATTTTCTTTCATCCATCCATGATCGTCCTATACTAAGATCGGGGAGGGATTCCCCATGCCCATCCAGTGGAGAATGTGTCGGGCACTGGGCAGGTACACTCAGGACAGGGTGCCAATCTATTGCTGGACACACACACACACACACACACAACACAGACACCATAAATGTGCGATTAAAAAATATAAGTGCCTCTAAACATATGGTTCAAAGTTCTGTAAATTTATTATATATATATACACGTGTATATACAAATAATACATTTTCTAAGCCCTGATTCTAAATTGGTTTGATGGAATGTACTAATTACGTATCCCAGTGCTCATAAGATAAAAGGTAGGCAGAAATGCTCTGGGCAGGGCACTCACAATTCCACTACAGTATTTCTGTAGTATTTCTCTCTCACACACACATACACAGTAGCAAATAAGTATCAGTTACTATGCATTTCTGTGCTTTATGTTATTATCAACTTTATGCTTTTAGCTTTTAATGATCCTCTTTCTCTTTTCTTCCCTGTAGCTGTACACCTTGGCAGCCCAATCCAAAAGCCTAAATGGACACAAGGTGCAGTTCATTCCCTTTCCAAGCACTCAGGGTTACAGACATAAGTTCATCTACCGCAGTCCCCAGCTTTCTCAGATTCTCAGGTAAATACAGCAGGTGCATCACATTCAGAATGTGTGGGTTTGTGTTGAAAACAAAAACACTGAGTGCGAGGCAAGTTCCATTTCCAATTAGTCATTTAGCAGAGGATTTTATCCAAAACGGTTTACAAATGAGAACACCACAAGTCAGTAGTAAAGAGAGAAAAAGCTACACTGTAGTTAATCAAACCTGATCATTATCCAATCTGCCTTCTAGATTATTATTATTAATTATTGTAAATAGTAGTTTTTTAAATCAGTAACCTAGTGATGACTTATTAATAAGTAAGAGAGAGACAGGAGTACTGTATTTGTATCTGTATTTTACTCAGCACTGATACAGGACTGATCCTTGATTTGCTGTCTGAACATCTTTAAGCTTTGAAGAGTTCAGCAATTTAATGTCAGCGCAGAACAGTTTGAATCTTAGTTGACCTTACAGAAGTTTTTTTTTTTAAGCAGGATATTTAATAGAGGGGGCAGCACGGTGGCTTAGTGGTTTAGCACGTTCGCCTCTCAGCACTAGGGATTCCCGGTTCGAATCCCCATCTGGGTGGAGTTTCCATGTTCTCCCCGTGTCTGCATGGGTCCCCCCACAGTCCAAAAACATGGATCAAGTCAATTGAGTTCTCCAAATTGCCCCATATAGAGTGTGTCTGTGTGAGTGAGTGTGTGCCCAGCGATAGATTTGCGCCCTGTCCTGGGTCTATCTGCCCAGCGCCCGAGACGTTCTCCCCTGGATGGGCATGGGGAACCCCACCGCGACCATAAAATAGGATAAAGCGGAAGATAATGGATGAATGAATTTAATAGAGGGAGTATTTACAAAATCACTTGTATTACATTCTGCTGTAAACAAATGCATTCAGAACCAATATGTTTGTTTCTGAGTACATTCTTCTTACATTATTGGATTCTCTGAATTGCGAGAGTATATACTAACAATATTAATACGACAATACTAACATTGTCAGCATGGTGATGGTGTTCAGCACGTCTTCCTCTCTGCATCAGATTTGAATCCCAATCTGAGTGGAGTTTCCATGTTCTCCACAGTCCAAAAGCACGGATTCATGGTGAATTGGCTGCTCTAAATTGCCCCTATATAGCATGTGTTTGTGTGAGAGTGAGTGTGTACCTAGCAATAGATTGGCACCCTGTCCTGCAAGTATAGGTATAGGATTAAGTGAAAGATAATGCGGAGATACTAATATTGCTACATGGGTATCATCACAAAACATATAGATCTTTCTTATTCCTTTTTCCAGTGACTTCCTCAGCACAACTCATCCTCATGTATAGCTGAGATCCACCTCACTGGACGTCCTCCTGCCTCTCACCTCATCACAGAAACACACCCAGCCGAAGACCGTGTACGTACACACTCACCCAGCCACTTCCGCACCAGCCGGTGTGACCCACAGTGCACCTGTGTAGTCCGTCGTTTAGCGTAACACATGACAAAAACAAAAAACAGCAATAGAACGAGAAAAATAATGGGCAGCTTGAGCACAACGGAGAAGAGGAACTAGACAAACACACACTATCTTAGTGATCATGAGCTCAGCTTGGTAGGTGTATGAGGCCATACTGCACAAGCATGATATTTATTAAGATATAAGACATGCTTCAGCGAGTGGTGGCTGTGACTGCACCAACTGCACTGAGATCCAGAGAACTGAAGTTTAATGGGCCTGTGAAATATAGTGTGATCTTTAATAGTTCAGTGTGAATTAAAGGGTCAATTTTATGTTATTATTTTCTATTATTCTGCCTGAGCTTTCGTTATTTTGACTTTCCCTTGGAATCATTTCACGTCTTGAATGCGTGCTACGGAGATCACAGTTCCAATCACAGAAAATCTGTTTCCAGAGTTAAACCTAGTATCGAAATTTACATTTAATTTATCGAGTTTATTATTGATTACGTGTGACTGCAGATTAGAAGAGGCCTGTTTTTCATTCCGGTGAAGTACTGAAGGTCATCGTTTTGAGATTTCAGCTTAATTTTTAACCTGTTCTAATACATTAATGAGGGTTTTAGAAATATTTTTGCTATTCTGCTATTTTGAAATACTTTACTTACTTCGCTAACTTATAAGCAATGTGTTAAATCCTTTAAATTATTCCATTAAAAGCCGCACATACAATGCAAAATCCAAAGCTGATGCATCAGCAGCTTTGATGTCTAATACTTAGATGTGCATTATTATTTACTTATTATTATTAAGTTATGGGTAATTAAACTGTATAATTCATTGGAATTATACAGTTTAATTACCCATAAGTTAATATACTTACATTATAAACAAACTATGACTACAGTTACACTCAGTAACTAAATAGAAAGCAGCTGTAACAGGTTAATCGAATAGAAATACATTTTTAGGGATTTGCTGTAACTAACTTATGACCAATTAATCATTGATTCGTCAGCAATTCATCAAAAAATCATTGTTAATTAGTGTTGCAATTTGTAATCCCTGTGTGGAGGGATTTCCTGACGGGTGGATTTAGAACTTTAATGACTGATTTAGGGCGGCACAGTGGCTTAGTGGTTAGCACGTTCTCCTCTCAGCGCTAGGGATTCCCGGTTCGAATCCCAATCTGGGTGGAGTTTCCATGTTCTCCCCGTGTCCGCGTGGGTTTCCTCCGGGTTCTCCGGTTTCCTCCCACAGTCCAAAAACATGGATCAAGTCAATTGAGGTCTCCAAATTGCCCCATATAGAGTGTGTCTGTGTGAGTGAGGAAGTGTGTGCCCAGCGATAGATTGGTGCCCTGTCCTGGGTGTATCTGCCCAGCGCCTGAAACGTTCTCCCCTGGATGGGCATGGGGAACCCCCCCGTGACCCTAATAGAGGATAAAGTGTAAGGTAATGGATGGATGGATGATTGATTTATAAATCACTGACCTTAATATTCAAATTCACTTACATAGTGCTTTTTCCTGAAACAAACCCCAATGAGAGAACAACCCAAAGAATAAAGCAGTAAGCCAATAAAACACAGGCCAGATAAAACGACCTAACAGTTTTGAGAGGACGTAGACTCAGAGGGGGTCAAATGATCTTTGCATGATTTGAGAATGCTGTAAAGTGAAAAGCATAAACGAGATGTAGTTCATCCACCTCAGTAGATCTCATTTTAATTCAGTTACGATGACGAGAATGGAATGGCACATGAAAAGATATGAGTTTCACTGTACCAGACTCTGACTCAGAGTTACAAAGTGACTCGCTTTAATGCACTGAAGTACAGATTGTGTTTTTTAAAAACATTTAAGGATTTATGTTTAACGCTATTTAAAAAGCTGTTTCGTTTTAGGCGTCATCCTAAATAATGCTATCAAACCATTTCACACTCACAACGAGTCATGGTACTTGTAAATGTAAATCTTAATACCACAGCCATTTTTCAGCTTTGACATGAATCTTTATTTATATAAGAATTATCTTTTATTATTCTTTAACATGTACATTATTTACATTACAGACTCTTATCTTTATTTGTAGTTTACTAAACATCCAGTTTTATAGGGAGCGAGGCAGTTCCAGGGTTCTTTGTGGAAGGAATTTAAATCCATATTACAGGGTATTCTGCTTGTACTTTGTGTTAAAATTGTTGCTTGATGCTGTGATTTTATGGATTTGTACATTTACATTTATGTTCCATTAGGGTTTAAGTAGGGACCGGTTTTAGGCAAACTTTACCGTGACTGCAAACATAAATCGAAGGTGCTTATTCTTCCTCAAATTTCAGTTATTTCATTCAGCTTTATTTAAGACCTACTGTCTCAGAGCAGCTGTACACAACCTGAGGCTTTAATTATGAGGAAGTTAGTTAACAGAAAGCAGAGAATGATCACTTTACAATACGTCATTTTGCAGACGTTTGTATTTAAATTGATAAGTACATTTACATTTGGTCATTTATTGGACGCTTTTATCCAAAGCGACTTACAACGTGAGAACAGGGTTAAACACAACAACCTTGGAGCAATGAGGGTTAAGGGTCTTGCACAAGGACCCACATTGGTAACTTCAGGGGACCTGGGATTTGAACCCCCAACCTTCAGATTGATAGCCCAACACCCTGACCACTGAGCTACCACTCCACACGAATAAGTATCCCAACTGATGGGAGTATACAATCAGCTACAGTTATGAAATGTAGCTATGATCTGTAACTTCCGCTGGACATTGGGTTTGAACCCCTAACCTTCAGACTGATAGCTGATCTTTACGACTGAGCTGTCACACCCCTAATCCCCTAAAAACCTGAAGCTGTGGAGGTTTAATTGAACTGTTCTGAGTAATCTCTATGTTGAAGCTCTTAACTTTTGTGATTAAAAGGAGATAATGATTCGACTCAAAGTCCCATTATTCAGAACCTTGTTTGAGTTTATCAGTCAAAACACAGAGCATCATCCATCAATGGTTTACAGAGTGGAGTAAAGGACTATAGACCTGTACTGGATGAATCTATAATAAATATGTGCTTTAAAATGTCTGTGTGATGACACAACGACATTCATAATAGAAATCCAAATACAGCAAATCGAATCAGCACAGTGAGAATCTCTTTGGTCACCACAGTTTGGAAAAAGCACATGGTTTAGAATCAAATATATAACTTAACTGTACATAGTGTCGTGGTGTGTAGGTTGATCTCATTAGTTGATTTTTTAAACTGCTTACAGTATGTATATCAGTAGGAGCTATTTTAATAACTCATGGACTTACACACTGTGCTATTTTAATAACTCATGGACTTACACACTGTGAACAATGGATGTTTGACATCCAATTTAATGTTGCCCCCCCCCCCCTTGCGTTAAATTACATTACATTAGGTCATTTAACAGATGCTTTTATCAAGTTTCCCAACTTGATGGTCAGAACGCTGACTAGAAATTAAACCTACAACCTTCAGATTGACAACCCAACACCGTAACAACAGAGCTTCCACTTTTCTAAAAGATATTTGTTTTGGAGTGTGTCTGGGAAATTTTTTTGCCCTTCATAAATGTGAGAAGTCAGGATGGATTGGCGCCCTGTCCTGGGTGTATCTGCCCAGCGCCCGAGACGTTCTCCCCTGGATGGGCATAGGGAACCCCACCGCGACCCTAATAGAGGATAAAGCGGGAGATAATGAATGAATGAAAAAAATAAAAAAACGTGAGAAGTTGCAAGTTCCCACATTGTTGGACTACTAGGGTGTGGTAGCTCAGTGGTTAGGGTGTTGGGCTATCAATCTGAAGGTTGGGGGTTCAAATCCCAGGTCCAGTTTTTGAGCAAGACCCTTAACCCTCATTGCTCCCGGGATGTTGTGATTAACCCTGTGCTCACCTTGTAAGTCGCTTTGGATAAAAGCGTCCAATAAATGACCAAATGGACTAAAAAACCTGGCTCACACTCTTCATTCTAGTTCATCATGAAGGTGTTTGACTTGTCTGGACAGAGCGCTGGCTTCAACCCCATCAAACACTCTATGCAGTCATGCTGAAACACAAAAGGGTCTTCCCTAAACTATTGTAAGCACACTGTGCTCTAGAATTTCTGGCTTTGAACCTGTGGTAATGGGTTTAAATGAAATACATGAATTCTGAGATTAGGAATCTAAATACCCCATACCTTTGTTCATAAAGTACATTGTGACCAGCATCATTGCACAAGGAGGCTTGTTGTGTGTTCTATAATTTATTGATGATGCAGGAGTTGCTTAGCAGTTTACGATACTATGTTTGTCTACATGTTGACGTTTTTCTATACTTCTACTTCTGCATAGATGTTGTGCATCCTTTAGCTGTATTAAACATCAGTTAGAATGTAGGGTGAATGTTTTATCTCATTGTAGAAGTCGTGTTGCTTTCTTTAAATGAATAGGCAGAGAGTTGATCTTGTGTTTGATGAAGCTGAGCTGTCTTGGTTCATGGAACATTTATTTAAAGCTTTAAACTGTTAATTCTGTTATTTGGAGGGGAGCTTTTTTTTTGCAGAGCACTTTGTGGAATTGATGCTTACTGCAAATTGGATCCTTCCACCACCCTTAACCATATGATGTACTGCAGATTAATCTGCGCAGAAGTATAAACCAAATAGAAAAAGCCCCAGGCTGTCTCACAGAAAAATTCCTTTTACACTTTTTTTCAAGAATTAGCTTTACTCACAGAAGGACAGAACTCCCGAACTGTAAACCATCTTGCCATCTATGAAGAATAAACAAGAAGCAATAGTTTAAAAGCTGGCGGTTACTTACAGAGGCTTAAGTTAAACGAAAAGCACTATATAAAATATGAAGAAAATATGCATTCAGGCTCGTGTGTGTGTGTAGTCCGTTATAGTGAATACACCTGAGAGTTCATTATATATATATAACAAAAAAAAAAAATAGATTTATTATTGAAGATTCGTGTTTCTATGCAAATGGAATGAGTTGGGTGTGATAATCATGGATTGTGGTGTTTTGCACAGCATGCTTTCCTTCATCTGTGCACGTTTATAAGATGACTGACCAAAGTCTTGAAGGGAGAAGGCATGAGCTACAAATGTAGGAATGCATTCCAGATTGAGGAATATATATATATATATATATATATATATATATATATATATATATATATATATATATATATATATATATATATCCCAGTGTACAGAGTCTGAGATGCAGTAGCAGTCAAAAGTTCCATTCCCTTCTGGCTCCTCCACTTATCATCTAGATGGACTTTGTAGTTTTACAATTAGACTGTAGTCCATCTGTGTTCTTTGTTTTTGTTAGTCCCCTGTTGGTTCTCTGTTGGTCAGAAGCATCACAGAACAGGTATCATTTGGGTGGTGGATTGTTTATTATCAGTTCTGCAGTTACACTGATGCAGTGAGGGGGTTTTAGTGCAGCAGTGCTGCTGGAGTTTCATTTAAACACCACAGTGACACTGCTGGGATAGGAATAATGCACCAACCAAATAATACCTGCTCTGTGGTGCTACTATTGGAGTTCTGACCATTAGAACAGAGTAAAGGGGACGTACACAGTATGTACTGTAGAACACAAACAGATGAACTACAGAATGGAATTGTATAACTACAAAGTCCATCTTTAGAGGATGTAGAACTAAAATCATGGACAATAAGTGGAGCAAAAAGGGGGCGTGTTCAAACTTATGACTGCTACTGTGTATATTTTCTCCCGCTGCCTTGGACCTAATTGACCAAACAAATTTTTGAGTAAATCTGTTGAAAGTTTACAGGACTTGCTTTTTCAATAGAACTGTATTGTTTGTTGTAATTTGTTCGGTTTTGATTAAGCTGCTATATATTACTACTGAACACATGTATGATATCCGTTTGTACAGAATAAAGGATTAAACTCTTGCAGACAGACTTTGTGTTTTATTTTTAACTCGTAACGTATTTATTAAGTAACATATCAATGAAACCAGTCCGTTGCACAATAAAAACCTTACTCCTGACTGATGTCTTTGAAAACCTAGTTCCATACTAAGTGGCTTAGTGGTTAGCATGTTCTTCTCTCAGCACTAGGGATTCCTGGTTCGAATCCCCATCTGGATGGAGTTTCCATGTTTACCCCGTGTCCACGTGGGTTTCCTCCGGGTTTTCCGGTTTCCTCCCACAGTCCAAAAACATGGATCAAGTCAATTGAGTTCTCCAAAATTGCCCCATATAGAGTGTATGTGTGAGTGTGTATGTGCCCAGCGATGGATTGACATCCTGTCCTGGGTGTATCTGCCCAGCGCCCAAAACGTTCTACCCTGGATGGGCATGGGGAACCCCACCGCGACCCTAATATAGGATAAAGCGGAAGATAATGAATGAATGAATAGTTCCATACTAGGTGGCTTAGTGGTTAGCACGTTTGTCTCTCAGCACTAGGGATTCCCGGTTTGAATCCCCATCTGAGTGGAGTTTCCATGTTCACTCCGTGTCCGTGTGGGTTTCCTCTGGGTTTTCCGGTTTCCTCCCACAGTCCAAAGACATGGATCAAGTCAATTGAATTCTCCAAATTGCCCCATATAGAGTGTGTCTGTGTGAGTGAGTGTGTGTCCAGTGATAGATTGATGCCCTGTCCTGGGTCTATCTGCCCAGCGCCCAAAACGTTCTCCCCCCTGGATGGACATTTGGAACCCCCCCACAACCCTACTAGAGGATAAAGCGGAAGATAATGAATGAATGAATAGTTCTATACTAACACTGTTCCAACTTCAGAGCGGTCCATTTCCAGAGAGCAACAGCTAAAAAGCAAAAGTCATGGGACAATTACCTCATATCCTGTGCGGTTATTGGCATGACCGTAGAGATGTATGATGGGGCTTCAGTACAATAAATAAATGAAACAGAAACGGCATCTTTCCTTTTTTTTTTTTTTTAATTTTCAACATTTGTTTGCTTTCACTCTGACACACGTGAACATGTGACTAAGTAATTGAAACCATTTGGCAAATGACCACCAAGTCAGTTATTTTTGTTAAAAAATACTGTAGGAAGTTATTTTTCTTCAAAAACGAACAGGAACGATGAGAACATTTCCTTAACTGTCCCCAGTGCTGGTTTACACCTGGGTCTCCGAGGGTAAGCGCTCAGATCCAAGCAAAGCAGCAGATGACCTGGGTCGTTCAAGGACAACTACAGGCTTGAGGAACTGAAGCTGTTTTATAGCTTGGTCACCACATCCCATCAAAGCCCGTTCCAAAATGAAGCGCAGGTTCTGGATCGAGCCGCACTCCCCAGCGGAAAGCAACGACTTGAGTGGTGACAGGTTGGACACCCGGCTGCGCGCGATGGTCCTCAGGTTGTTCTCTTTGATTGACCACTTGTGCCGATGGGCCCCACGCCGACAAGGAGGTGGAGGAGGAGGAGGATCGGCCTTATAACTGCGGTTTAGAACCACCACTTTGCGTACGCTGTCAAACTTTGGGACGATGGTCTTCTCCTTTTTCTCCTTAATGAAGGTCAGAAATGAGGACTCAAAGCCCATTGGTTTGTATGTGTCGAGGTCAAACACCTGTGGAGACAAGTTGGGCGTGATGACATCTGGGGCGGGAGGGTGAGTAGCGACGGGAAGTGGTTCCGAGAGCTCCGCGTTTTTCCATTTCAGTGGTTGACGTTTGAGGACGGGTTTGGGGTGGATGTAGATGGTGGCCGAAGCCACTGGCTTGCCCTCCCGTAGCGCCGGATCCAGCGAGGCACTGTTGAGATTAATTCTAAGACTTGACGGTGGAGCTAGGTCAAGAGGTGGCGGGGGTACAAGGGGAGGGGCTGGAGACTCAGCTGGTGCCGGTTCCCCCGGAGTCTGGCCTTGTTTCTCAGCGACCTCCTCTACATGCCCATTAGTTTCCCCATAAAGCACATCATCGGCGCCAATCAGTAAACTACAATCTGGAAGGGAGTCCCTTGACGGAGGCTCTTTCTGTCCAACTGGCTCAGATTTCATACAATGTAGACTCATCGGAAGACGTGACTCCCCCAAGAGCTCCGGTTTAGCCTGGTATTCCATTTTAAGGACCCCGTTGGGAGTCCTTGCTAAATCTGGTAACGCAGACACTGTGGATTTTTTCTGAATCAGCTCTTCCAGCTGTTCGGCGGTATAGAACAACTCGGTGTCGTTCTTGAGCACTTTGTTGGAAAGCATCTTGTGACACTCGACGTAATGGCGCCGCAAACTCCATTTACTGCCGACCACCGAGACGCAGTTCTGTACCATGCAGGGATAGGCGATGGGTAGGCAGCGATCTTGGCACATCTGCAAAGCTTCCTCGGGTGTTCGGAATACTAACTTACTTGAGGTCTTCGGTTGTTTTCTCTTCGCTGCCGATTTGGCTCCCGAGGCCTCGTCGGCAGAATCCTCTTTTTTTGAGCAGCATCTTGGATACTGTTTGCAGGGGAAGCTTTGAGAAGCTCTCTGGGATTTAAGGGAGGACGTGACGATGATTTTTTTTTGGCACCCGCTATTAGAGCCCTCTCGTTTCTGGGTACTTTGAAGACGTACCACAAGGGGGCACAACTGTTGACATTGTTTATAAGGCTCCTTCCTGCCATTGGGGTCGAACCTGATGTGGGATGATGGGGCAGGAGGTTTTTGCAGCGACTGATTCTGATGCACTTGGTTGGTATGACGCAGGAGGCTACTCTTCAGATGGTAGGTGGCGTTACAATCAGGATAGGTGCATTTGAATCGTGGAATGGGGTCCTCCGACACTTGATGGCCTAGACGGTGGTGACGGTTTAAGCTGGAAGAATGCCTGAAGCTTTTATTACACCCTTTGCGCTCGCAGTGGAAATCTTTCTTTACCAAACAATCCCCAACAACCATGGCGTGCGATTTCTTTAAGTGATGCAGCAGATTGTGCTGCTTCACAAACACAGCACTGCAGTCCTTATATAAACAGGTATAGGGTGAGTCCAAACACAGCTTCATTTTAGACATGGCCCGTTTACTCAGCCTCCTCTCCTGTGAGGCTTCAGTACCGGAGTGTTTAGACTCAGAGCCCCTTTCCGATGGGACGTGGCTTTGTTCCTTCATAACCTCGCCATTCTGTTTCTCCTCCTTTGCTCTTGGTGTCTGATTATGTTCCCTTACTGGTCCATCCTTCAAAGCAAGTACTTCCCTAGTTTCAGAAGTGGCCTGTGCGGCACGTACAGGACCTACATTGTCCCTGCCAGTGGTTATGGGACCAGAAGTTGGAGTTGAGCTGAGCATTTTCTCTACTTCCTCTCTATTCATGTCGTGTTTGAGGCAGTAATGAAGCTTAAGTTCCTTCTTTTCTTTGTAGCTCTTGGAGCAGGCGTGACACTTGAACGGCTTGAACTTCAGGGGGTTAAAAATGTCCATCTGTTTAACGTCCCTTTCCGAATACAGATGCTTTTTGACATAGTGCACCATAAGAGAATGACTAGTTACGCTCATATAGTTGCAGCCTGATTCTTTACAAATGAAAGGCTTGGGCAGATTTAGAACGTGTTTGCTTTCAGCTGGTTCTGTAAAGGATTTATGAGGCGATTCTGCCTTATGGGGCATCTCTGGCTTTAAGGGAAGTTTCTTTAAATCCACATTGGGTATCTGAGATCCTGGTGTGGTTTTGCTTGGAGATGTTTTAGTTTGAGACAGCATGGTTGGCGTCGCAGCCTTCACAGTAGGACAGGTCACCTGTGGCACTTTAGAGCCTGATGCACGTCTACAAGGATTCCTGTGAACGGTTCTGGTAGAATTTATGCTGAGCTGGCTAAAGCCTTTTACAATTTCAGCCAATGCTTCCCCTAAATCCAATGGACTAGAAGGAGACCCGAGCTTGATGGAAGCTTCTGCATCTGACGAAGACTCCCGTTCCTCACTTAGTTCTGAAGTTTGTTCTTCTTGACTGTTGTAGTCTTCAGCTCTTGGTTTATTTGTCAAGTGCTTTTCATTTTCTGTCATTTTTTTCCCTACGTTTTTCTTTTCCACTGATTCCTTTTTAAACAAGTCTGGATGGACAATTTTCAAGTGCTTTTTCATTTCTCGTGCTTTGCCAAAGGTTCTGCCACATTTTTCCAAACCGCAGGTGAACTTCTTACCGTCGAAACACACGGCCACACAAGTCAGCGAGCCCACGGATGCTTTGCCCTCCGCGTGTCGGGACGAGGACGGCTTCGTTTGGTTAACCTCGAAGTCGTCGGTGGATCCGGATGCCAGCTTAGAATCTGAATTCACCTCAAGTGCAGGCTGCAAAAGTTTCCGCTTCATTTTTCTCTGTGCCTCGAAGTCCTTATCCGTGAAGGTGATTTCGTGGGAGCTCAAGTGCTGAAGGAATTCCAAACGGGAGTAAAAAAATTTCTTGCAGCCTGCGCTGGTGCAAACGTATGCCGCGTCCCGGAAGTGCTGAGCCTCGTGGTGGAATAGCTGACCGAGGTCACTGAAGGACAGGCTGCAGTCTTTTAGGTCACACTGGTAGGACAGTCGATAGCCGTGACTGTGTTTGTGCACAAGAAGTTCGTTGATGGAGTTGAAGCGAGCGGTACAACCCGCTACCAAGCACATGTAGGGACAATCCCCGTAGTGAACATGTCGGTGCTTCTGAAGGTGATAAGCAGTAACAAATGTCCGCCGACAAAACATGCACTTCTCCCTACGATTGTTCATATCTACGTAATGTTTCACATTTGGATCTGTATCCACATGGTCATTCTTTAGATGAACCCCCAGATACTTGTAGAGTTTGAAATTTCTCGAGCAGTCAGTGGCAGGGCACGGGAAGACCTCCCGATCCTGCAACGCGTAGTGAGCATGGATGTAATCGAATGTGATGTAGTCGTCCTCATCTACTTGCTTTGGAGGCACAGTGGCACTTTCCTTGGACACAAGGACAAAGGCAGTAGATGGGTCCAAGCGTATCTCTCCAGGTTCCAGTTCATTCATATCTTCCTCCTCCTCCTCCTCCTCCTCATCTTCTGTAGCACGCTTCAGCTTCTTCTTCACCTTCTTTCTTTTTAAATAGTAGATTTTGGCAGCAGGCACCCGAAGGTGTTTTTTGGAATGTGGGAAAAACTCCTGTTCACTTTCAAACTTTTGCAGGCACACCGGACACGTCCATACGTCCTTCTCCACGTGTTGTCTGGCGTGCCGACAGAACCGAGGCTCCACAACCTCTATCTGGCAGATCTTACAGAGAAACTTGTACTGCAGCCAGCTTTTGGATTTCTCGGACGTGAAGATTATTGCTTTCCTTGACATTTTGCAATCCTGTAAAATACTTGGTTCTGCTATATGCTGTTCTCTATTCGCTACATCAGTGCAGCTGCCTTCATCAACCATGTGCCTGACCCCTTCATTGGTCCTCTCCTCTGTGTTAGACACAGCGGATGCGCCATCGGCACCCTCCAACACAGCGCCGACTGCTAACTTGGGCTCAGATCTGAGTAACTTTATACAGAAGTTCTTTAAAGTCTTCCAGTCCCAAAACTCAGGGTCAAATGGCCAGTGGGCTTTGAGGGCCAGCAGCAGCTCACAGCGTAGCGAATTGGGAATGGTGGAGTTCTCTGCGTCATACTTCTCATCGGGCCGCTTATAAAGATCCTCAAGGCCGGCAAAGACCTCCTGAGAGGGGATGAGGAGGAACTCTGTTAACTGACAGGCTCGCAGGACTTCTAGATCATCAGGCAGGAGACAGGCTACAGATTTACAGATAAAGGTTTTGGTTTCAGCATCTTCTTTCTTTGGGATCTGAAGAGCTTTCACACAAAACTCAATCGACACCGCTAGTCCAAGGTGCAGCGTCTGAAAAATGAGAAAGGGGCATGTTCATTTAAACCACCCAATGAAAATACAGCTGACTGAATGGTAAATGGAAAGAATTGGGCACCTCAGTCTGAATCACTCGAATGAGAAACATCAGATGGAAGACGGTCTTAGCAATAGCACCAAACTGGAGGCAGCGCTCCAAGAAAGATTCCAGAGACCCATCAATCCGTATTTGCAGCTTACTCCAAAGCAGCGTTAACTCCCTGAGAAACAGCATTAAGAACAACAAGGTTAAGAACTCATCCTTGGTTAATTTTAATACTTCATTCTCTGAGCAGTCTGATGAGATGAAATACAACATAAAGTAACTTCACATGCACATTACAGAGAGAGAACAGATTAAACTCGAATCCACAGGTTTGTTTAGTCTCCAAGGTCTGATCTACCCACAACACAAAACAGTAAAGGCAGTGCATTGAAATATTAGTGTACAGTCTTTTTTTTTTGTCCAGGTAGTGTATAACAGGATTTTAAAAACAATCCATCTACATGTATATAGCTTTACATATTTATGTAGTGCCAAAAAAGGTTTTTAATTAAAAGTACTTTGGAAAACAAAACAAAACATTGAAAAAAAGATCTCAATCTCAGCAATTAAAACAATAATGGCAATAACAAATACTCCAAATGTGTTAATAACATACCAAGAGCAGTACAAGCTTCCCTGCTGCAGCTGCTGGGTCAGGTACGTTGTGCAAAGGATAAAGGCTGTGTTTTCATCTCCTTCTGTTTCCATGTTGCAGATGATGTCCAATACATCCTTGCCATCAAGCCTGGAGATCTAAATGAGACAGAATACACATAACAATTAAGAAAATAAAGTGTTGCAGACAGCTCGATACACAGCATATTACATATTGAAAAAATACCTCATAAGGCTTCACTTTCAGCTGTTATTTTCTTTGAGAAAAATGTATTTGATCTTTAGTGGGGTATAAATCATTTAGAGAATTGTGTAAGCTAGAGGTTTTAGACCAAATCTGAACTGTGATTCATTCCGATCGTGTAGCGTGATTAAAAATTTAAGTGTTTCAGATCGAAACCAACTTTTAATTAAAAACTTGAATAAATGTATTATGCCGGTAGTCCAAACCAAAAAAATAATGTTCAACTTGCAGCACACTTGTCCATTTTCTTTGTAGTTACAGGAAAAACCTAGTTTTCCTTCAAATGGATATAAATATGTACTTAAAGGGGGCAGCATGGTGGCTTAGTGGTTATCATGTTCTCCTCTCAGCACTAGGGATTCCCGGTTCAAATCCCAATCTGGGTGGAGTTTCCATGTTCTCCCCGTGTCTACATACGTCTCCTCTGGGTTCTCCAGTTTCCTCCCACAGTCCAAAAGGATCAAGGTCAATTGAATTCCCCAAATTGCCCCATATAGTGTGTGTTTCTAGGAGTGAGTGTGTGCCCAGTGATAGATTGGCGCCCTCTCCTGGGTGTATCTGCCCAGCGCCCGAAACGTTCTCCCCTGAATGGGCATGGGAAACACCCTGTGGCCCTAGAAGAGGATAAAGTTGGAGATAATGGATGGATGTACTTACATAGTAATTTTATATTTTGTTATAAAGAATATTTTATGTTAACATTTTTTTGTCAAAAAATATTTAATAAATAACAAACATAAGACATTGTGCATTGTTCCTGTGATTTTTGGCTTTTTTTTGTGGTAAAGTTAATTATTGCATAATCATATAATTTTGAGCATTTCTTACAAAGTATGTGTACTGTCAAAATCTGTAATTGTCTTATCCGTGGACTTGACTATTAAAGAACAGAATTAAAAAGACAAAAGGCTTTATGTTAGCATTCTCTTTAGCAAACTGTCCACCTTTGTCTTTGCTATCGTGAGGAGGGGGAAACATACACTGACTGGGGTTACAAACTCTGGACTAGCATGTCCTCTGCAGGTGAAAGTGTGTGCTACCTCTTGTATTGCCTCCTCACTGGGTAGCTGCTGGCAGAGCTGGGTGACGAACGTTTGCAGAAAGTTCATCTGACCAGGCAGCAGCTTACAGTGGCCACAGGCTTTAGTAAGGATCAACGCTTTTTCAACTTCTCCCACTTTCTCCAGATGTTTGATTCTCATCTCCAAAAAGTCATCACCTTCAAGACCAAGGTAAGAATTCACTGAAATATAAATCAAAGGTTAACGTTAGATTACACCATTGGAATCGGAATGTCAGGTAAGGGATGTAGAAAAAATAAAGCTAATGCTATGCTTTATTGTATTTATATTTTGCATTAATGTTAATTGAATCAGCCAATATTTGTAGAAGAAACAGCACTAAAATATAAATAATAAAACAGGGATGAACAGGTGTAAAAATTGTGTAATACATGTTTTATTACAGTCAACTTGTAAGGTAAACATTTATATTTCTTTACTTATTTTTCATATGCTTCACTTTGCGCATGTTTTTCTGCAAACTTTCATAGTTTGTTTAACTCTGCTCTCTGATGCTCAGAACAACCCCAGGGCAACATTTTGAGTGTTGGTGGTATGTTAGTACGTATTAAGCTAGTATGCGAGCAGCAGACACTCATAACTGGAACTGAAAACAACTTCATTTAACATGTGGTAGCTGACTGGTTTGGGTGTGGTAGCTCAGAGGGGTTAGGGTGTTAAACGTTTATATCCCAAATCCTCTTAGGTTAGCAATGTGGGCTTTTGAATGTCCTTAACAATTGTTACTTCAGGGTGCTGTGTCATGTCTGATAACATACTCAAACCTCCATCAAGTTGGGATACTTAAGTTGAAGGTACAAGGTAATAAATAAATACCCCCACAGCACTAATCACATCTGTACCACACAGCAGTGACGAGATCAACGATCAGTCTGTACTTGTAGTGTATGTAAATGTAGGTAAAGTGTAGCAAAATGGTGATTAACCTATTAAAGTGTCAGTGTTGGGTCTCAATTACAAAGCTTTAATGTGTTATTTGACTGTTTATTTTAGTTATATACATATTATAATAACACAAATCTACTGACGCTCATCGGGTTCAGTCGGTTGGTCGGTAAGGAGCGAAACAAGGGTAGGGTTATTCCAAGCCCCACCCTCTCCTGTGATCTGTACCAGGGCCTGCAGATCTGTGCTCTCGTATTCCAGCATGGCTTCATGCGCTGCCTACAACAAAAGATTTCAACGTTTACATTCATCCAACATGCGTTTGCAGTTTCATCATTCATTGTGTTTTACATGAGTTAGTAAAGTGAATTAATTCTATGGTTTCATTTAATTAGCACACACAAAAACCTGCCATTTGCTGGTGATTAAACAGATGGGTTTATTACAGCTCTCATTTCGCACGTCATTTTAATACGGAAGGAAAACTAACGAGAAAATTCTAAGAATGACCAGATAAAGAGAATGAAGGTCATTTAAAATAATTGTAATGGTGAGGTCACCATTTATTTTATTACTTTGTTTTATATGATGTTGCAGGTTGGTATAAATTGTATTGTATAAAATATATTCCAGTGAACTTTAAATATAAAAGAATGTGTAAATGAGGGGAACAAGACTTAGGAACAACTGTGGTTATAAATTTTGAAAATTAGTTACACAGAACCAGTCAGAAGTTTGGACACGTCTCCTTTCTGCTCCTCTTATTGTCCATGTTTTCAGTTCCACTTCCTGTAAAGATGGACTTTGTAGTTCTACAATTCCAGACTGTAGTCCATCTGTTTGTGTTCTACAGTACATACTGTGTACGTCCCCTTTACTCTGTTCTAATTGCATGGACCTTAATAGTAGCACCACACAGTATTATTTGGTCAATGCATTATTCCTATCCCAGCAGTGTCATTGAGGTGTTTAAATGAAACTACAGCAGCACTACTGCATTAAAACCCCCTCACTGCATCAGTGTCACTGCAGAACTGACAATATAAAATCCACCACCCAAACGATAACTGTACTGTGATGCTCCTGGCCAATAGAGAACAGAAAACCAACAGGGGACTAACAAAAACAAAGAACACTGATGGACTACAAGGTCCATCTATATGGTAAAGGGAGAAAAAAAAATGGTGCAGGAGCGGCAGGTGACCAAAATTTTGACTGGAACTGTACACATCATTTGCAAATCACTAAACTAATATACTGATAATCTACAATGTACAGCTGTTTTATCCTTACACCACAAAAGTGTTGGATTAGTTGGTCTGATAACACTTGGTCATGTTGCATTTTGTTATTTACATGACAACAGATTGTTTTTAGATCCTAAAAACACAAGACTTTCAGAACAATATTTCAGCATGGTGAACACTTTAATACACAGTTCTTGCAACCATAACACAAAAAACAAATGTTTCCTTCACCCCCAACACAGTTTTATATGTATTCAAACTTGGATACACATTGAGAGGCTTTTATCAGATTTACTCTGGTTGATTGGACCACAGAGATCATATTCTATACATCATACCTGTACAGAGCCGTGGAACTGCAACCAGGCTTCAAGAGAGATCTCATTCTGAGGTACTGAAAGGAGCAACTCAAAACAGCTCCTAAGCGAAGCAAAAAACGCAGCATATAAACAATGCTGGGAGAAAACAAAATCAGCATTACAAAGAACAGAGCTTAAATTACAAAAATATTTCCAAACTGTCAAAGTTATACAGTATACATGAAATATTTATACAAAACTGTAGAACATTCCATGTAAAACAAGACAGGGTAGGGTTTCCAGAAGGTTATTATTTAAGTTTTGATATATGAATAATTAAAAAAATTAAGAAATCTTGCTTTGTTATTATATAATGATAATATATTATAAGCCCTTATATAATGTTTTCATTCTAGCAGATTTAAAACACAACTATTGGTACTGTAATTGGCAATGCGCCGACAACATTCTCAGGCAAACTAAAACCAATGTTTAATATTCAGACATTCTAACAGTGGTCACCACTGATTGTGGTTTCTATCTGTACATGGCTGTTCTACACTGTCCTTCACTGTTGTTGCTGCCTGGCCGCTCAAGGAGGATGAGTGGATGAGGGGGGATGAGGTCCTCCCAAGGTTTCTTCCTTAAAATAACAACATAAGAGTTTTTTCTTGCCACTGTCGCTTGCTCTTTGGGGGTTTAAAGGCTTTTCATTCTGTAAAGCTGCTTTGTGACGATGTACTGTTGTAAAAAGCTCTATATAAATAAATAACTTAATTTGTATTTTTTTTGCAATTAAAATATATTTGCTGGTCTGCTTTTAAATTTCCTAAATGTTATTTTAAAATGGTAAAAAAAAAATTTTTAATTTGGTATATTTTAAGTGCATGAACACGGAAGCAAGAATTTGTATTTAATTATTCTATAATCGCAATAATCATAATATTATGTAATTTATTACAATATACAACTTATCATAAAATCATGTTTTATCCCAATCCTACACAATTAATAACTGAACTTTCATGACAATAATACTTACAACGCTAGTCTTTTGAGCACAAGAGCTACTCTGGGTGAAGTGCTCGTCAGGTGAGGCCTCGCCAATGCAAAACAGTTGATGGATAAACAATAGACCTCTAGCAGTGTGAGGCCATGTTCGATAGAGTTCCGACTTCCAGCGTAGTGCATCAAGGCCTGTGGAAATCAAAGAAAAAAGTAAGTCATCACCTGACTGCGTGTATGAGCAGAGCCTGGACAAAAGAAGATTAAGAAAGAATACTGTATGAATGGTGAGCAGACGTCACTTTTGAGATTATAATTATAATAAAAGAAGCACCAATTCAATAAAGAGTACACCCATGAAAAATAAATAAAAGGAAAGTGTGTGTGTGTGATAGTTAATGTCAGTAAAGACAACCAGCAAGCAACAACAGAGGAATCCTGGGGGAAGTCCCAAAAAAATCTGATCATACTAATAAAAGGCTTTAATAAAAGAATAAACTATTTTATTTAAAAGTGTAATATATAAACAGTACCAACAGGTATTTCCAGACAGTAATGAGTCAATTTAGTATCAAAAGTATCACGCACACTCCATTACAAAAGAACCTTTGATTAATTCTGGGTATCATTTGAGAGCAATGCAAAGCAGCATCTGAACGTTTACATCAACCATTAGAACGAGAGATAAAATGTGACTATTGAATGAATGTTTTGATCTGAGAACCTAAACTGATGTCAAACAGAGCTAGCATCTTTTGGTTCTGTCAACAGATGCTAACAGGAAAATTCTGAATGGTTGAACTCTGCAAGTATCATTGTATTTTCAGATGTGTTATGTGGAACAACACGATAAACCTTGATGCACATCAGCTAAAATACAGAAACCTATGATGGGTCAGCACAGTAATCCTAATACTTCAAACAATATACAGTTGTTTAATATTTGCAGCCTGTAAGGACTTATGAAAAGCCATTATTTATGCAGTTCCCCTGACACTGGCCAAATAATTTGGTACAGATTATGGTTAAGACAGTGTGATGAGCGTGAGAAAAAAAAATACATTCAACACATTTCCTCTACTGACATTAGATGCACAAAGCACTTCTGCATCAGTTAAAACATCTATACATAGAAAACTGCAACAGCACAACTGGCTGCTGATAGCATCTGGAAATATTACGCTATTTAGAATCTTGTTAAATAAAATAAAACTTTAGATAAACACCCATATTGTTCTAGTTTGCCTTGAAGCTAATTTTTTTGAGAGATGGAACTTCATTCTGCCATCAAGAAGACATTTTTTTTCCTCATGTTTATTTCTGTGGGACACTTCCAGGTCTCATTCCTGTGCAAAATAATAATAGTATAGACTTCACCAGCGTGAGTTACTGCTGTAACTGTGATTTGCATTGAATCAGATTACTCTGTAGGCACTGAGTATGCTCACAGTAATAACCACGTGTAACATCAAGCAACTAACAAAGACCTAAAGAAAGCTGGCATGGGGAAATCCCTAACAGACCACTTTAATTTTGCTCCATCTGTTCTGAGGTGCACTGATTAGACCAAAGGGATTGGAGGAGATGTATCTGGGGTATTGGGTGATTTCCGTCAACAAAAAGAGGAATCCCCTTTAACAAAACTTTATTTATTTATTTTTTTAATCTGCAGGATCTTCACGGACCAATGTTATTTTAATAAGCTAGATAAATTAACTGCTTTATTGATGGTTAACAACATGAACATAATTTGAATATACCAATAATAATCCATAAATAGTTTATTTAATAAGATCACAAAGAACTCTTATTACAACTTATATATATATTTAATTTACAAAGTGGATGTAATAAAACCTATTATTTATAATAGTCATGTAGACTTTTCTTTTAATGTGGTCTTTGCAAAAAAGCAGAACAAGGGACTTCAAGCTGAACACGGTCAAACATCAATAACCCATCTATTTATGCAATAAGAAAAAAATTTTGTTATCCAAAGAAATTAAAGAGTGTTAGTCATTATACAGAAAGAGTCTCATTAAACACTAGATGTAACTGAAAACACATTGTACTACACATCATCACACAGCAGCTTCAATTTAGTCTAATAGCTTTCACTAGTTGCTAATATTAGTCTTCACACAGAGCAGAACTAACAGACTCCAGAAGGGAACAATCATTGTCTAACCTGCACCTTTATTCAACGGACAGTTTGGCTCTATTTATCACAGGGACAAAATGACCTGAACTGATGTATTATTAAAAGGTATAGTATATGTAATTACATATAATATATATAAAATATAATTATATCTAAATTATATGATGTCACTATCAACATTAAATGAAGGGATTTTGTGTTTTGCCAGTTTTTTTTGGCAAATTTATGAGCAAATGTCTACAGTATTTATGTTGTCACAATCTCTACATATTTTCCATTCCATATATTTTATACAACTTATGTATTTTAAGAATTTAACTCGTATGTATTGAAAAAAATGGTTTTATTCCAAAAGACACACTGTTGAATTTAAGGGTTACATGAATGTTTTTCTTTGTTTTGGGTTTGTGACCCGATATGTTACATAAGGTCAGAAGTTCGGGAAGAAACATCAATGTTAGATAGCAGTCTCATTAAATGGAACCCTAAAGCATTTCATTAGTTTTATGTGTCTGAAGGTTTATTTGGCGTTGAAGTACCATTTTCAAGATCAGGACAGAGATAACTTCACTGCATGAAATGAAAATGAGGCAGAAGTACAAATTTGCAAAATGAAAAACAGCAGGTGGGATGTGCAGGGTCACACTCTCTGTGGGACTGCACTCTGGAGACATCCAAGAGACAATGAGCCACAGGGGAACATGCCATCAAAAAGAATGGCACACGTCATGACACCAAATTACAATAAGAACATTCTTAATAAAAACAAGAAGGACAAGTCCAGATAGTTTCAAGTCTCAAGCATTAAGTCATCAGATATGTACCAGTATATAGTTTAATCTCAATTTTATACATTAAACAATTAGCATTTTTACCTCCCAAATGTCTCACTTTAATATTTTTGACATTTATATAACACTATTAATCATTAGTCCTACAGATCAAAGGCACATAAAGAGACCACATTTAAATTAATGCAACCAGTGAAGATGTCTTTGTGAGCCAAAGCATTAATGGTACAGAAAAAATACATTTATTTATTTATTTTTTTTTTTGCTGGGGAGTCCACTGCCATTTGGGCTAAAATAATGCTGCCTTTAAATTTTGGTCTGCATGATAGCCCTTATTTAGTACTAGGACCTGACTTTAGTTTTATCTACATTTTCCAGAGATACTCTCTGGCTCGCTCACTGCACTTAAGTGACCACCTCCGCCTAGTGTGTTAACCTCACTGTGATCTGCAGCAAAATGTATGCACAGAACAACATCAGCTGAATTGATAACACTGCAGTTCAGCTGCTTCCTCCTTAATTTACAAACTTGTGATGTTTCTTCACTTGAGATGATTTGAATAAAAATGTCTGTGAAATGATTAAATGTAAATGTCTAAATGGTCTGTAGCTCAGGGTCAAGGTCACAAAAACAAAGCTTTCTATTTAAGTATGAACTATGTGACTATACATATTTTTTTACCAACAATTTTTTTTCTAAACTAAGTGGATACATGTTTATGAAGTCACCCACTTCTCTCACATTTACTAAGAGAGGTCAAACTGCTAAAAACTAAACACCCACCTAGTGGATAGTAAATGCAGTAGTCAAATGAAATAATGCTTATTTTTCTAATACAGTAGACCAGTAGTATTCGATACGCATAAATATTCACCTTTAATAAGGTGAATATTCACCTGTAAATAAGGACTAACTATTTGTAAAAGGAGACTTTTAGTACCTCTTTAGTACCTCTAACCGATTTCATTTCAGCAATTATTTGTGTAATTCAGTAATACTCAACACTGTATTATTTTACTTAAAAACATACTATAGTGTGTGAAGCGGCGACACGGTGGCTTAGTGGTTAGCACATTCACCTCTCAGCACTAGGGATTCCCGGTTCGAATCCCCATCTGGGTGGTTTCCATGTTCTCCCCGTGTCTGCGTGTGTTTCCTCTGGGTTCTCCGGTTTCCTCCCACAGTCCAAAAACATGGATCAAGTCAATTGAGTTCTCCAAATTGCCCCATATAGAGTGTGTTTGTGTGAGTGAGTGTGTGCCCAGTGATAGATTGGCGCCCTGTCCTGGGTGTATCTGCGACCCTAATAGAGGAATGAATGAGTGTGTGAAGCCACATGCCTTAGTCCAATGTGCAACACGAAAATATAGCGTAGAACCCAAACACATAGCCAAATGAGCAACTCAAGCATCTTGTGTCTTGGCTTTAACATTATACAATAAGAAAATATAAATACTGAGCAAGGTAATATCACTAATCTGTTGACACTTGAACAATGAAGCTACTGAATATGAAGCGAATAGTTACAATAACTAGCTTCCGTCTAAGCAGATTTTAATTTAAAAAAAAAATGCCGAAGACGTGCAGAGGTACTATTTATTTGTAAGAAATGGTACTAATAACCAGGGAATTGAATAGTGAAAACAAAATCTTTCAAAGCTAGACCATAATGCAACAGCAGTCATGAATCCGATTTGAATCTACAAAACTAAGACCACACACAGGATGCACATTCTGCTGATCCATCAGAGGTGCAAGAAATAAAAGATGTTCTTTTATTTCTTGCACCTTCATTTTTAGCAACGTGTGCTTTAATTTAAACAGTTCAAAATATACACTGTAAACATACAAATCTGTGTGATTGCTTCAGTTATTGGATTTTTTAAAGCCTGCTTGCTCTAAAATGCTGTAATAAATGAGTATATTTACGCTACAAAACATTTCACTAAACAATGAAGGTAAAAGTAAAAGAATTGTTCATTGATCAAAATCAATATAAAATGTGCGATATCACATCGATTTAAAGTTACATCAGCCAGCCCTCCAGAAAAAGCCTGTTACACAGTAATCTAATGCTGCACTTAAACACTTTGATTATTAAGTAGTGATTACGTTTCTGAAAGAAACAGATAAAAGCACAAAATAGAAAAAAAAAAAAAGGTAAAAACATTTTTTTTAAATAAGACGCTATTCTTGTTGTTATTTGAATTAGAAACAGTTTTGTGGTCATTCTAAAATTTGTTTACATATTAAAAAAAAAAAAAGTCACGTCGCTCAACCTTTCTCAGCAGGATCTGGGATAAAAAACCCAATAAGATTGTAGAGGTGGGGGTTCTAATCTACCCTGCACATAAACTGAAGCCACCAAGATACTAAATTTACCGTATAAATAGTGTCTATTTCCAAAAAACACATGTTTGTTGATTTGTATGATTCATGCTGCTGATTCTTATGTTGCTAGCACTCAGTTTCTTGCTTCTCTATTACTTTTCTTTCATCTAGATGTCATCCACAAGAACTAAATACCAACACATTTACTTGCTGGCTGTAAATTCTCCAAACCATTGCTGATTGCTTGCTCTATTTACATGGGGTCAATCCAAATGTCAACCGAATTAATCCGAGAGGGCAGACATGACGAGAATATTTCAGTATAACTGTTTTGCATTCACACACAGTGCATTTCTAAAAGGAGTGTAAAAAAATGTTTGGACGTAGGGATATTGTATGTGTATGGGGCGGCGCGGTGGCTTAGTGGTTAGCACATTCGCCTCTCAGCGCTGAGGATCCATGTTCAAATCTCAATCTGGGTGGAGTTTCCATGTTCTCCCTGTGTCTGTGTGGGTTTCCTCTGGGTTCTCTGGTTTCCTCCCACATTTCGAAAACATATAGTGTGCTTATGTGTGTCTTTGTGAGTGAGTAACATATGAATGAATGTATGTGCAGACCTTAACTTTAAAGGGAATATTTGACCGCAAATTCTGTTTGCATAAATCACAAGCAAAACAAATACAAATATATAACTTCTAAATAAATTAATAAACACCTAAGTGCTTTAATACCCATTACCTTCTACTCACCAACACTGGTATGTGATACCCAGGGAAGCAGACGTACTTCCAACCATCCTCATGCACATCACATACACAGTTATTCGGAGGGCAAAACCAAGGCACATGGTCAAGAACAACCACCTTAAACTGACTGTGCGTTCATTAAGCCGAAAAAAGCCCGTCATTTCTGAACACTTTCAGTTTTGTTTATTTCGTGATGGCATGGTTTTAATGCCCAGCAGAAAGATTTAGCACAGATTATTATTATTATTTTTTTTAATTCAGGAAGATCAGCAGGTCCCTGTCCAGCGTCTGTACGTGACTGTAGTTACAGTTTGATGTTGGTGAACTTGCAGAAGTTGTACATTTACTCGAACACCCTCATTCCATACATATGCGAGCAACTGTAATGAAGGCATCGCCCCGCCCTACAGTGAGCCGTTGTATTTACGTTTACAATCATATTAAATACCTATGCATCAGCTCATTGAGGCTATTTTGGCATTTGGCAGGGAATAATTACGCGCCATGATTTATAGATTGCAAGCGGGTCGTATAAATGTGAAGCCACAGAGACGGAGGGCCAATTCTCAGTTTCAGTGAACGCTGCAGAGTTGATTGGCGGGGGGTCCCTGCTAACTACAGGACAGCTCTGCGGGTCGCGTAGGCATCGGGAGGTTAGATGTTGTGTTTTAATAAAGATTCCGAACGCCGGTTGGTGTTTTCTGCACGGACGGACATGCTGCTGACGCTAACGTTAGCCGCCTGGCTGCTGTGCGGAGCGGGTCTCTGGGACTGCGAGCCGCGCTTCGCTTTTACCTGACAGAAGTTGTCGCAGTATTCTGTGGACGAGGCCTCCGACACCTCCCGCTGCCCCAGCACGGTCTCCAGGTGCTGCAGCGTCGCCTGCAAGTTCTCCATAGCGAAGAACGTTTCGTGGTCGCTCAGCCCCCGAGCGCCGCTCTCCAGCTCGGCGTCCCCGCTCTCGTCCGCCATCTTCACTGCTCACCGCGGCGCGTCCGCAGCTTGCACCGTCACGTGACCACAGCCACTCACAGCCGCGCCGAGCACCGAAGAGGAGGGACGGGGCGTTAGCCAATCACATTACAGGGATCGTGACAACCTCCCGAGGAGTTCGCCGAACCAGCTGTCAGTCAGAGAGGGGGGCGGTTAGTTCACTTTTGCGAGTCGGTTCTTTCAGAACTGTAGCTTCGGCTGACCTTTGTTTGAGTCATTTGAATTCATTTGCGCGAATCGATTCTTTCGGAGCTGTGGCTTTGGCTGGCTTGCGTGGGTTTGTGATGCATAGGGTTTCCATCCATTCATTCATTCATTCATTCATTCTCTCCCGCTTTATCCTCTATTAGGGTCGCGGTGGGGTTCCCCATGCCCATCCAGGGGAGAACGTCTCGGGCGCTGGGCAGATAGACCCAGGACAGGGCGCCAATCCATCGCTGGGCACACACTCACACATACACACTCTATATGGGGCAATTTTTTGAGAATTCAACTGACTTGATCCATGTTTTTGGACTGTGGGAGGAAACCGGAGAACCCGGGGGAAACCCACACAGACACGGGGAGAACATGGAAACTCCACCCAGATGGGGATTCGAACTGGGTATCCCTAGCGCTGAGAGGAGAACATGCTAACCACTAAGCCACCGTGCCGCCCGCATAGTGTTTCCATCCATTACATTACATTTACATTACATTTGGTCATTTATTGGACGCTTTTATCCAAAGCGAATTTCAAGGTGAACACAGGGTTAATCACAACATCCCTGCAGCAATGAGGGTTAAGGGTCTTGTTCAAGGACCCACATTGGTAACTTCAGTGGACCTGGGATTTGAACCCCAACCTTCAGATTTAACCTTCAGATCTTCAAAATTTAAATTTAAATTTAAATAACAGGGTAATTGGGGTCCGTGACCCATAATTTCATTCCTATGTCATGTAATGATATTAATGATGATAAAATTTTCTTGAATCTTGAATCTTTATAGCCCAATGCCCTAACCACTGAGCTACCACTCCCCCATCCATCCATCCAGTATCTTCCGCTTTATCCTCTATTAGGGTCGTGGGGGGGTTCCACATGCCCATCCAGGGGAGAACGTTTCGGGTGCTGGGCAGATACACCCAGGACAGGGCGCCAATCTATCGCTGGGCACACACTCACTCACACAGACACACTCTATATGGGGCAATTTAGAGAACTCAATTGACTTGATCCATGTTTTTGGACTGTGGGAGGAAACCGAAGAACCCGGAGGAAACCCACGCAGACACGGGGAGAACATGGAAAATCCACCCAGAGGGGGATTCGAACCGGGAACCCCTAGCGCTGAGAGGCGAACGTGCTAACCTGCACAGTATTTGTGCCTTGATTTTGTAACACGAGACATTCTCTCATTTGTAAGTCGCTTTGGATAAAAGCGTTTGCTAAACGACTAAATGTAAATGAAATGTAGGACATGACAGATTAATTAACCCTGGCATCATTCATCCTCTACTGGGGTTGGGGGGGTTGCTTTGCAGATACACCCAGGACAGGGCGCCAATTTATCACTGGGCACACTCACACACACAAACACACTATATGGGGCAATTTAGAGCCTTCAATTTACCTTAACTCCATGTTCTCGGACTGTTGGAGGAAACCGGAGAACCCAAAGAAAACCCACATGGACATGGAGAGAACATGCAAACTCCACCCAGATTGGGATTTGAACCTGGATCCCCATCCCCAACCTGGATCCCCTGACAAGCGAACATTCTAAACCCTGGAATCAATATCAATAAAAAAAAAAATTCTTTATTTTTTAAAATATTGTATTTGTTCATTTGTTTTTTTTAAAATAAAAACTAATAATTATATGTCTTGTCTTTACATTCATTCAATTTATTACCACAAACATATTTATATCTGTCTCTCTGTTTTATATTTCTTTAAACATTTCTACCTAATTACCTAATCCAATGTACAAAAAAATATAATGCATTTTTAAAAATTATATTTGCAGATTACAGGTGAAAACTGAGGGGCTTTATGACCTGACCGGCAGTCCACTGCCATATTATCTTAATTGTCATAATATATGATTATTATTACATTATAACGTGATTGCACTAATGATTGTTTATCATATTGAACTTTGGCCAATATCATGTTCCTGTCATATAAGTGCATACTATGTGGTTCCTTTATTTGGTAAAGAGGACCAGCAGCCATGAAGTTACTCTTGTTCATCTCGACCATATATTTTGTCCAATGCCATGTAAATGGTAAGTAAAAATTAAAATAAAATGATAAAGTATAATAGGCTATTTAGACCATTGATATAGAACGGGCATCATATTTGCATTTGGTGTACTTTCATGTTTTCAACCAATACCTCAAAATGAATTCTATATAATGGTGTGATTATGTAAACTTTAACTTTGTCTCAAAAACAAACCTTTAAGATCAAAATCATTTTCATTAAACACACCAAGTTGATTATTTTTACTTTTAAGAAAAAAAGTAAACCGACAGTAATGCTACATTTTATGTTTTTTGTCTTATAAGTAATATAAGCATTATTTTTCTTAGTATAATAAATGAACACGTATAATATTATAAAATAAACCATCACCTTCCTTTCACTCCTATGGCAAATATTAGGTTATTTTTATAAACACAGACTGTAGAGCAGCTCTTAATCTGCATAATATGTTACTAAACCACTATTACACTACATATAAAACATTATTCTTTGATGGTTAAAACACTAACCTTCATGTAGCGAGGATTATTTTGTATTTTGTAAGTGAATTATTCTTGACAGTGCAGTGGCATTTCCGTGAGTCAGATACATCAGTCATGCAGGAGTTTTAAACACTTTAATGTCACTCCATGACTTCATGTACAGAGTTATGAAACCTCAGAGTAAGGACTATAATATTATCGTTGTCTCTGACTGGCAGTGAGTGGAAACAGTTTGCCAACTTTAGCAGCACTGTTGTGTCTATAGACTCATACCAGTACAACCCACACTAACACATTCTCACCATGTTAGTGTCACTGCAGTGCAGGGAATCATTCACTATGCTTATAGTTTTAAGGTAAAGGTAAAATAATATTCTGTAATTCACTGTGACATACAGTCATGAAATGTAATATGTATATAATATGATATATGATGATATAAATATGTAACATGCCATAGTAGTAATGCAAAACATCTGCTGTTTGACAGTGTGACAGAAACTCCTTACAAATTTTGGTTTTGATAAAAAAAAAATAATAATAATAATAAAAACATATAAATGCTAAAGGCATGTTATATCATAAAAGGTGGAGAAATAATGCCTTTGTTTTGTGCATTTCTCTGTTTGAAGGAAACTGGTGGAAGGACTACAATGAGGCTACAGCTCACCTCAGCACAGAGGAGCTGCATAAGGTAGAATTTCATAACCACCCTACTACTACAGCTTGGTTTTAGAAACCAAGATGGCCATCTTTGCTGATGGGGACTGGTGGTCTAGCACCTTAAAAGATTTTAAATATCATTTAAGATATTTTGAGATTTAAATTTCAAATACCAATATCAGTAAAACATCTTCAATATCTGACCTGAACTATGTACCTTTTCTGCCTTAGATTGCTACTGCTTTGCTTCTTATATCAGTTCTAAAGTGCAATCAGCAACAAAATAATTAAGCATTTAAATGATAACCATACATACATAATGATAAAATACAGATTTCTCTAGGCAATAAAATAATACTGTGATATCGATCTGTTTTTGCAGCATTGCATTGCAAAAATGGTCGAAAGGATGACGTAATGGGGATGATTAATACAATTTATATATTTACTTGTTCTTTGTTTTAATGTAGAATGGGCTTAGTACTGCCTGATATACCATTTAAAAACATCACTATGGGAACAGTGCTAACGTTCTAGTCACTTGTCCTTGCAGGAGTATCCAGAGCATCTTCAACCTCATAGTTTTCAACATCCTCCCTTCCAGTGTCCAGACATGAGCCCTTCCTCTACTGTTCCCACCTCAGGTAGCCTAATATTATTTTTTAAATAATTCTATTTAATATACAAATTAATTGGAAAGTCATTATAAAATGTGTTGCATTCGAACTTTTATCTTAAAACCTTTGAGGAACCATAAAATGTTTTAAAAATTCAATGTTTATCTTACAGATATAAATTTAATTATAAAAGATAAATATGCTTCCAGGAAGGCTTATGGGACTGTTTAAATCAATAAAACCTGTAGTATCTAATGATATTTCTAAATGCCTAAAGGTCGCATTTGGCCCACAGACCGATCACCTGTTAAATGAACCTGCTTTGAGCTGAAAAAGAATGAGGAAGTTCAAACTATGTTACAGGAGTTATTCACAGTTATTCACAGTTGGTATTAAGGTTTATCATCATGTTTGTTTGCAAAAGACTCATATAAAGCTTAAAAGATACGAAGAACCACAAGTAAATAAGTTGATTACTATTAATGGCAGGTAGAGTGCAGTACATAACAATGGGTTCTATCAAAAGTGAGTACACTGATAGAGGATTGGGATCAAATTAGATCTATATTTTATAAATTTATACACTAAGCTTTCTTATTTATGATAGCTGTATTATACAAACAACTACCATAGAGCTAATTTACAAGGCAATAAACCTTAATAAAATTACAATACAACCAATTCAATTTGTCCAAGAGCTCAGCGGTCGTAACATAGCTGTGCTGAGGCATTGTCACAATATAATAATATAATCAAAACAATTCATCTTAAGCTTTTCTTAACTTTACACTTTATGTAAAATGCTTTCTTTATCTTAGAAAGAATATTGTAATCTAGCTTTTGAACTATAGAATGCTTCTCTTTAGCTAGCATCCCGTTTATTATGCTTAAATCCAATGCTTTCATTAAGATGTAAGCTTTAATCTCTGCTTCTGCCTTCCTGTGCAAGCCATTGTTAGCGAAACAATTACAAATATGTATGTAAAGTGTTTTCAGCCTTAAATTTTGTGTGATTTGATTATATGTTCTAGTGGAACGGGTGAAAGCCGCTGATATTAAAGTGGTCGCAGCTTTGGGCGATTCTCTAACTGTAAGTCAATTTAAGGCCAAGACTCAGAAGCCCTCTATTTACACTACAAGGCAAACAACAAAAGAAAATGTGCTCTATGTTTACTGCCACAAGAAGTCACCATGTTTATTAGATTTAGCAAAAAGAAACTTTGGCTTTCTTGGTGCATAATACAACAATTATTGCTGCAGTGATAGTAATTTATAATAGAATATAATTGACTTTGCTACCCAGCAAAAGATTGGCGCCCGTCCTGGGTGTATCTGCCCAGTGCCCAAGACATTCTCTCCTGGATGGACATGGGGAACCCCCCCCCCCCCCGCTACCCTAGTAGAGGATGAAGCGCAAGATAATGGATGGATAGATTGACTTTGCACATCTGCTGGCTAAATTTAATTTAAGAATGCTTTAACCAATGGGCAGCATGATGGCAAAGTGGTTAGCAGGTTTGCCTCTCAACGCTGGGGTTCCAGGTTTGAATCCCAATCTGTATGAAGTTTCCATGTTTTTCCGCTGTACGTGTGGGTATCCTGTCAGTTCTCTGATTTCCTCCCAAAGTCCAAAAACATGGATTTAAGGTGCCCTATCTAAATTGCCACTATATATATATATATATATATATATATATATATATATATATATATATATATATATATATATATATATATATATATATATATATATAGTGTGTGTGTGTGTGTGTGTGTGTGTGTGTGTGTGTGTGTGTGTGTGTGTGGTGCTTTGAATAAAAACATCTGCTAAATGTGAATGTGTCTGCCTAGCGATGGATAAACCCTGTCCTGGGTATATGCCCAGTGTCTCCCCCACTGCAACTCTATTCCATAGTATAGGATTAAGCAGAAGATGAGATTAGAGATGAGAATAATGTAAACATGTCTTTGTTTTTCTTTGATTTATATTTAATATTTAATTTGACAGAATAAAGTTAGTCATGGACCCTCAAGGTAGCTTGAATTTCGATTAAGTTCAATTTAAATGATTGTTACACATACCTTGTATTTTTTGTTCTCTGCTTTATATGTTTTTATCTTCGTTAAAATATGTTTCGTTTTTTTTTTTGTCAGACTGCCATTGGTGCCAATGCATCCAGCATTCTGGGAATACCAGTGGAGTATCGTCAGCTGTCATTTAGGTAAATACTAAATGGACCCGAGGAGAATATGGAAACTCCACCCATATTGGTATTCGAACCTGGATCTCCAGCCACCTTGCCGTCCAAATACAAAACTATATTTTTAAAATTTATATTCATCTAAATCATAGTTCTATTCTGCACTTGTCTACATTTATCAGTGCCACAGTACCTGGTTTTATTTACAGACTCAATGACTTACACAGTATCTGTCAAGTACAAGCAGGCTACTTCTGACTGACATGTAGGAAGTGCTACCACATGTCTACCAATCATCGATCAGATATGCTTTGGGACATGTGTGCCAAATAAATATTTTAAACTGAGGGCCATATTGGCTCACATGCAGTGCACATGCCAGGCCAGTGGTGACCCAGCAGTGCTATATCTCAGTCAGAAGTGGCCCACGTTCATATGCTATCTAACTACAGATTGCTGCAGCCTCCTGGCATGAAAAGTTTTTTTCCTCTTCCCCATGTGCTACGTTATGTGTTATTTATTCACAACAAGTAGAGGCCACAGTGACTATATACTTAACGTGGCCTTGCACCCATTAGACACAGCTGATTTTGTCTGTTGGGCACTACAAAAGACATGTTTACCCTGTGGTAGTATGCTAGCATTTATCCTGCTGTTGCACATTATTTAATTAATGGTATCTTAATGTGACCCCAAATCTGTACATACCACCAACAGATGCCAATATTTAAATAAATTAGGTTATATTGTAAAATACTATGAATGTGTGGCATGTTCATTCATTTATTCATTCATTATCTCCTGCTTTATCCTCTATTAGGGTCACGGTGGGGTTCACCATGCCCATCCAGGGGAGAACATCTCAGGACAGACCCAGGACAGGGCGCCAGTCCATCGCTGGGCACACACTCACTCACACAGACACACTCTATATGGGGCAATTTTGAGAATTAAATTGACTTGATCCATGTTTTTGAACTGTGGGAGGAAACTGGAGAACCCGGAGGAAACCCACGCAGACACGGGGAGAACATGGAAACTCCACCCAGATGGGGATTCGAACCGGGAATCCCTAGCGCTGAGAGGCGAACGTGCTAACCACTAAGCCACCGCCTGTGTTGCATGTTGATATTATTTATTATTATTTAACTATTAACTATTATTTAAGTTATTATTTAACTTCTTTGTTATTTATTTTGTAGTATCGGAGGTCATGGAACATTTCGTGATGTTATTACTCTTGCAAGTAAGCTGTGAATCATCTGATCCATATTAAAGAAAAAAATAACATTGCTGTTAAATAGCTCAGTGTTCAGTGTTAAACTCCTGTGCTCTTTGTATTTAGACATTATAAAGCTCTTTAATCCAGATGTCCTTGGTCCAGCCCCTATGATGACCTTGAATGACCTGCCTGCAGATGTTAATCAAACTGGCTTTAATTTAGCCGTCACTGGCCACAACACAGTGTAAGCTCCAGGCTTTTATAAATATAGATATTTTAAAAAATCACACAATAACATTCTAACAATGATCCCTATTTGAACTTTTGTACATACATATTAAACCACAAAAAGTAAAAGACAGATTAAGCTTAGATTTACAGCATGTTGGTAAGCAAGTAGGGTTTAATTTCAAAGCTGGGTGTATAGTTTGTATGTTCCCTATGTCCTTCTCCACAAGCTTAAGCTTCCTCTCATGATTCAAACATGTAGAAATCAAATTAAATTAGCATGTGTGAACGTGTGTGTGAATGTGTTTGTTGTGCATCAGTGCTGCAAAGTAGCGTTGAACTCTCTTAACCTTGAATAGGCCTACAAAGCCTACAAAGAAACACTACTTCTTCTCAGCACAGTATATTGGTTGGATATAAAGTAGCACCAGTCAAATGCAACACAGTCATCCCTCATTTATTGTAGTGTAAACAGCAAATTAATCAGGAACATTTAATTAATTTTGTAATACACAAAGACAATTATAATGCTGTAATTTTTAAGCTTTTGTCATTTTTGTTCACAGCAATTTCTCAGAACAGACCAGACACATGATTGACACCTTCAAATCATATCCAGTAAGGTCTTGGCCCTACATACTGGATGTTGGATCTTCATATGTATATCTTAATATGTACACATAATTTGTTTATATTAATGTCCTGTCTTCGTTTCTCTCAGGGCTTAAATTTCAAAGAGGACTGGAAGCTGGTGACGATCCTAATCGGGATGAATGACATATGTGATTACTGCAAGGACAAAGTAGGATAAATTATTTTAATTTAATTTTTTTTTGTGTGTGTGAGAAATTTTTTTCTTATATCAGTCCATAAAACAAACAATAAAACAAATAAAACTGTTTAAGAAATCCTATTAACTGCCTGCCTAAGATTAATAAAGTGGTCTATCTGTCTGTCTGTCTTTCTATCTACAAATATGCAGCTTTTTTTATTTTTACTTCTTATTTATCTATAATTAAATTCTATTCTATTAAGATTTAAGGATCCACAAATAATAAATATTGTTTTCACACTGATGATGAAGATAGTAAGAATAAAACAAGAAGTTAATTACAACATTTCAGGATAACCTAAAAAGCGACAGGAACAATAGTTACGCATTCAGTATTTATGTGCACTTTAGTGCCTTTTTTTTAGGCAAAAAAGTTACATCAAATAACACGTAAATGTCAAGATACATCTAATCTAAATGTATGAACTAACTTTTTGGATTAACATCGTCCATGTTTTTATATTTTTTTGTTCTAGACATTGTTTTCACCAGACAACTTCATTAGATACCTCACAGCATCCCTGGATATGATGATGAATGAGGTAACTATTTAATTTGACCCAAAATTGAGTTCTAAGTTATTTAGAACTTTATTTTGTGCTTTTCTACAGAGATTGGTATTTCTTCTTATGGATTTGTTATCTTATTGTGTATTTCTGGTTTTCAGGTTCCTCGATTGATAGTGAATGTGGTGCAGCATTTTACAATGAAGTCTTTAAGAGATGTGCAAAAGCCTACACTTGGATGCCAGCTTCAAAAGTATAATGATCTCATTGCATTAATTTTGCTCTACCAGGGTCGGGGGGGCAGGGGGGGGATTCACATGCACATCCAAGAGAGAACGTTAAGGCCGCTAAGCAGATACACCCAGTACAGGGCGCCAATACATCATTCGACACACACCTACATTTGTATCAGTTTTTTAATCTAATCATAACAGTAGGTAAAGAGAATCAAATCAAACAAATATGACATAAATATTAAACTTAGTAAAATTAAGTAATATTAATGTTATCCCATTGCACGCATCACATTCTCTTATGATCCATGGATCTCTCATGGATAAGCTCATGGACAAGCGTCCCTTGCCCTGGCTTTTATGCCATGAAACAGACCCAAATCATGATACTGTCACCATCATACTTCACATATAGGATTAGTTATGCTGCAGGTGCGCCCCTACACCTGACAAAATCATTAATGAGTTCTATTTTTAGTTTAACAAAAATTCTACCTGTTATTTTACTCATATCGTCTTTTTTTGTACTCACTCTTTTTATTTACACCTCCATAAATGTGTGTTTTTACTAACTTTAGGAGTTTCTGTTCATGTTTGGTCTTGCCCAAGGATAACTCTACTGAACTGATAGAGCTATTTGAAATGAATCGGGTATTTCAGGTGTGTATTAAACAAGTTGACCTAAAAGTTTAATTAAATGATTTAATGCTCATTTGTTATTTTTAATTGTCCTAATCCATACTAATCTAATCTAATAATCTATGAACTTTTTTAATTATCCAGCTCTTGTAAAAAAACAAAAAAAAAAAAAAAAAACCCTACTCTTCTAAACGTCTATTCCCAAGAGTCCTTGGGCACCTAACTATTCAGGCACATTTGCTCACTTTACTTAGTGTTTTTTATATATATATATATATATATATATATATATATATATATATATATATATATATATATATATATATATTGTTACTATTATTATTATTATTATTATTATTTATTTTTTTTTTTTTTATAAAGGACTTCTAGGATCTTTTTGGAAACTCAGTTACAAAATGTGTGTGTGTGTGTGTGTGTGTGTGTGTGTGTGTGTGTGTGTGTTACCAGATGAGACTGGATAAACTGTTGAACAGTGATCGATTCTTTAGGAAAGATTTTGCTGTGGTTCTTCAGCCATTTGGCACCAACGCTGAACTTCCACGACTTGCTGTGAGTAAATTAAAATTCTTTCTTTCTAAATAGCTTGTGAGGGAAACTGATGTTTGTATTTGTTTGGAATTTGTAATGCAAATCAGATTGACAAGTTAGAAGTAAAACTACAGACACACCTTCAAAAGAAATGTCATGATTCCTACAGTTGACCATCTCACCAGCCCCTGAGTGATGGATCCTTGCTTTTGTTTATGTTTGTGCATTTTACTTTACAGGATGGCAAAATTGATTTTAGCTACTTTGCTCCAGACTGTTTCCACTTCTCTGTAAAGGGTCATGAGGAGCTGGCTAAGGGACTCTGGAACAATATGGTACTTATCGGCAATGTATTTTAGTACTGCTTCTTACATGCCTTCATCTTTCTGTCACATATAACATCATTATTTAGGGAGAATACATTATGTAATTCATACAAATGATGACTTTTAGCAGACACAGGAGTTATAAATTAAATAAATTAAGGTAGATAAGCACATTAGACACACATCCTAAGATGTTAATTTAAGGGGGTTGGACATGCAACAGCAAATCAACGTCATTAAGTTCCTCTCTTTGTCTTTTTTAGTTTCAACCTGATGGTCAAAAGGTGCTGATCGAGACTTTCTCTGAGCCTGTTAAACTCATCTGTCCTTCAGAGGTAATGTAAAAGTGAGATAATACAAAACTGTATATCCCATACATCTAAATACAGAATCAGTTAAACCATGTACATATCTCAATCTCATTTACAGAACCATCCTTACATATACACCAGACCCAGAGCTCTGTACTCTGGCAGCCCTCTGCATGTCCTCAGTACTCTTCTGTGTCTTCTGAGTCTTCTTTTTATTGGGATCAACACAAATTAGAAGGACGTGCTTTTTTCAAGTCTTGATTTTCTCATATTTGTATTTTAAAGCATTGAAGCCTTGACTGTAATCCCATTTATTTAATATGTACGTAATAGTTTTGAAATGTACTGTAGTTTGAATCTTTGGTGCATTTTGATGATGATTGTATATTTTTCACGATAAGTCTTTTGATAAGTGCATGATTAATTGCTTAAAAGTGATAACAATTGTATAAGTGTGTGTTTTTAGTAAATATAACTTTTAATAAATGCCACTTTGCAAATGGACTCTTTTGCTTTGTCTATTGTCAATATGCCTATAATGTTGAAAGCGTAATACACAACATACATTCACAGAAAACAGTGAACTCTTTGATTTAGTAACATGTAACCCCACATAGAGACACAAACAGACATCACTGCCTGTTAACTCTGTAGATATCATGAATAAGGGTAGCACAATCTACTTTTTGAAAAAGACATTGAAAGCTTGCAACTCATCAATGGAAAGACTTTGAAACTGAATATTTTATTAACATTGCATTTTGCCACAACATTACCATGACAATTACACTTTTAAATAATAATACAACAAACTGGCTAAAGAATAAGTTTATTTACATGCATACCCAGATATGAATCTCAGTACGTTAATTAAAGCAATAGGGCATGGAAGCTTGTGCATTATTGTGAATAAATCAAGGGAAAATGTGTTATTATAACCCTATAATAATAAAAAAAAACATGGTTTAAATGGGCGGCACGGTGGCATAGTAGTTAGCACGTTCGTCTCTCAGCGCTAGGGATTCCCCATCTGGGTGGAGTTTCCATGTTCTCCCCGTGTCCGCATGGGTTTCCTCCGGGTTCTCCGGTTTCCTCCCACAGTCCAAAAACATGGATCAAGTTAATTGAGTTCTCCAAATTGCCCCATATAGAGTGTGTTTGAGTGAGTGTGTGCCCAGCGATGAATTGGCGCCCTGTCCTGGGTGTATCTGCCCAGCGCCCGAGACGTTCTCCCCTGGATGGGCATAGGGAACCCCACCACGACCCTAATAGAGGATAAAGCGGGTGATGATGAATGAATGAATGAATGGTTTAAATGTGTTTATTTAAAACTAATTTATTACCAAGCCTGTCTTATGTGCCTTAACCTAGACTGGTTTCAATTCCTTGTTTCTATTAATCTGTATTTGCATTAATGGTACATGATTTAAATTAATGTATTATATATTGATACGAATGTGAAAAATGTTAACTCTCCTTTGCTCTGACAGAACATGTATGTTAATTCACTTGTAATGCTACAGCCATCAGAGGGCGCTGTTGTATATAAATTACACGTTTATTTCACACTCCACTTATGAGAACTGTTTAAAACGGAGTTAATGAAACGAAAGGTCTGTAATAAAACTGACATTCTCACATTATACCTTAAAAATAATAACACGTTGACTGTTGACATCGTTTTATTTATTTTAAAAATTGTGGTATTATTACATTTTTTTCTGTTTTCGTTAATTCCAGTGTTATCGTCTACAGTTTTTGAGCTAAAACCACCAAACTTTACAGTATAGTAGGATCTTATAGGTTGAACAGCAGTGGACATTTAAGTTCTAATTCCCAGAGGGTCCCATTAAAAAAACTAAACAGCATATAAAGTAACAGAAGCATAAAATTATTAGGGTTAATACACAGCACGCACCTCAAATCACATACCCCACACATATACAGACCACACACTTTCTATTTACCTTCTTTTAATTTTTCTTCTTTTGACTTCAAATATGATTTGCTCAAATAGAATTTTGCTTCTCATTCTGCAAATCATCATAAGGTATAAAGTATGCTCTCCTGACACTTGTTCCATCAGTTAGTCGTTACTGTAGTTAACTGTTTACATTTTTCAACCATCTAATAGGCAAATATGAATCGTAAAACAATTTAAATACATTTTATAAAGCTCACATTGAGTGGGTCTGTCGTTATTTTGTAATCGGGAAGTTTGCTCACTCTGCAAGTTTACCCACAAACTCTATTTAAGGAACTCAAGTGGAAAGGCGATGCTATTATTTAGTTTTGTATATTTTTATTATACTTTTTTTGTCAAAGTTTTTTTGCAAATCCCGTGTTGTTGGGACCACTAAAATTGTTATTCAGGTTTTAAACAGGTTTTGGTAGCACCCTTGTGAGCCTATTCAAATTGATTTTGGCTTTTGATGACCATGTGGATACTTTTTGTAATCATTTGTGGGAATATAATTTGTCTATTATTTTATCTCATTTAATGGGTGCTGGGCAAATACACTCAGGACACACACACACACACACACAGACACACACACACACACACACAGAAACTATATGGGGAAAATTTAGATCATCAAGGTGATTTCCAATTCACCTTGAATCTATGTTTAATCTGGAAAATACAAAAAGCACTGAGAGGCAGACATGCTAATCACTACACTATCCTACCACCCCTATTATATTAATATTATTCTCTTTACTGTCTTTTTTTTTTTTTTTTTTTACATTTAACATAATTGTCTTTAAGAGCTTTAGTTTGGTATTTTGGCTTCAGCAGAAAAGTGAGGATCAATTCGGCTGAGGATTTATTGATTTGTTAAATCTGCTGCTCAAGGCTTTATTTGGTCTTTGAAAGCACAAAACTCAAAGGCATCAGTATAAAGACATTTTAATCGTTATTTTAATTGTACAGCTTTAACAATTTAAGACTAAATGATTATTCCAAGTTTAAAGCTTTGTATAGGCAACCTGATCTCATCCTCACCAAATTTCTTAAACCACCCAGGTTTATACTGTAGAGCCCTCACTTATTTATATAGGCATAGCAATGAAAGAAAGTCATGACCACATGCATGTGGTTGCCGAAAAGTTTACTGTAGACCATCTCCTGTTTGTGCAGTAGCATCGCTTTCACCTTTAACTGGAGATTAGAAATTACTTTTCCCATATGTTTGGCCACATGATGTATTCATTCATTCATTATCTCCCGCTTTATCCTATATTAGGGTCGTGAGGGGGGTTCCCCATGCCCATCCAGGGGAGAACGTTTCGGATACACCCAGGACCCTAACCCATCGCTGGGCACACACTGACACACACACAGACACACTCACACTATACACACAGACACACTATATTGGGCAATTTGGAGAACTCAATTGACTTGATCCATGTTTTTGGACTGTGGGAGGAAACCGGAGAACCCGGAGGAAACCCACGTGGACACATTTGGTCATTTATTGGATTACATTTGGTCATTTATTGGACGCTTTTATCCAAAGTGACTTACAAGGTGAGCACAGGGTTAATCACAACATCCCTGGAGCAATGAGGGTTAAGGGTCTTGCTCAAGGACCCACATTGGTAACTTCAATGGACCTGGGATTTGAACCCACAACCTTCAGATTGATAGCCCAACGCCCTGAGATTGATAGCCCAGATTGATAGCCCAACGACTGAGCTACTGTGCCTTGTGCCCTACTGTGACATGGGGAGAACATGGAAACTCCACCCAGATGGGGATTCGAACCGGGAATCCCTAGCGCTGAGAGGCGAACGTGCTAACCTCTAAGCCACCGTGCCGCCCGCTACATGGTGTATTTAAAGGTGAAGTAAGCAGTCATATGGCTTTAAGAATTGAGTAGCGCTAGTCCGGGCCACGTCAGTTTGTCCCTAGCGAGTAAACAGTGATGTCTGCAGTACCGACTACTGCCAACAGGTTGTAGTGCTGAGCACAATTCAAACAGCGAATCAATGACTCGTGGCTATTCGAAGTTATTTCCTTTTAGGTGCAGCGACTGCAGGTCGGCCCTGACATCAAGTGGATCGAAAAAAGTGCTTAAGTTCAGCTTTTTCGCCGAAAATTCCTCCGCCGACCTCGGCATGGCTTGCTGCGGTCCGAAAACCTTTTGAAAGCTGATTTCGAGCCAAAGTCCAGAGGTGAGTTGAGTTTGTTGAAGACGGCGCTGTCAAACTCGTGCACATTTTCGGGCTTGACGGTGTGCGCCCTTGCGCGCAGGAGTCTCTGTGTGCTTTAACTTCCAGCGACTTTCCTTTTGCAGGGACGCTGGCAAATACAACGCGTTTTGAACTCTTTACAGCAACATGTCGGTCGAAGTTGGGAGTGGATGTCGGTTAGAAGAGAACAACCAAAACACGGTCACCGAGCGACCTCCCAGCTCCGTGCGCCCCGGTCAGGACGCCGTGCAGTCTGCTGCACAAGCGCTCGCTAAAGTCCCCAAAGTCGAAGACAACTCGCTCGGACAGGGGACTATGGACGTGGAAACGGACGATCCGACTAAAGCACACTCAAATCTGAAAGAAAACGACCAACATGCAGCGAGCAACAAACCCGAGAACGAAAAGATGAAAGTGACCGAGGCTCCACCGCCGAAAGTCAACCCTTGGACGAAAAACAACTCCACGAACAGCCCGCAAGACACGGGTAGGTTCGGCTTTTTAAAGCGCTTTTCACCTCTCCTGCTGGAAGTTTGGACATGAAACCCAGACGTTTGCACCACGTCACGCAGCGAAAGCCATTTCACTTTCTCGATCACGCTTTGACAGCTTTCTCACGAGCAAATCTCGCACAATAACAAGCTATTATTATTAGCAATTGCCTAGGAACGCATTTAGCTGGGCTGTATCCGAAATGGCACGGCGCTCCTCGAAAATGCTCACTACATAGGGCGTGACGTCAATACGCGTACGCACTATGATGTCCCCTTCGTGTGGAGTAAACGCCAATTGGGATTGTGCCAGCGAAGTTGCTAAATCGTCGCTAATCGGAGAGATTAAGTTTACTACAGAATGGTTTTGTGTGTTTTTTGTTGCGTATCCTGTTTGAACTTACTGTAGCCATTTTCCTACGCGGTAGAGATTGTAGTCAGTTCCACTTTGTTGTTTTGGTTCGTCGAAATATAAAAAAATTAATTATAGTCAAGGGTTAGGTACTGCATACTCTTATTTATAGGATACAGAGCAGATTATAGGACCGATTTGCTTAATACTATATTAATTGAGCCGTGCCATCAAAGTTTGCAAACATATGGTTCCCACTTTTGCGAAGCATGTGGCTTTTAACAAGGTTCAGTAGTACAGTATGCAGCCGATATGAATGTTTGCTCATGTATATGCAATCCCAAGATTTGTGCACACAACACGATCATATTTGTACAGGAAACATGCTTCATCTGTATGCGATCTTACCCCATATGGGTTCTTTCTTTTGTCTTAGAATCGATCTCTGTCCTTGTTTTTGTCGGCAATCGTTAACGTCATATCTGGCTTAGTAATGACAGCTTGTTGAATTGACATCTGCCCCAAAATATGCACTCAGGGAGTTGTGAAAGGTGCAACAGGCAGGGAAACAGTTGCATTGAGGCACATAAATGATCAGGAACTAAGGACACACAGTTGTATAGAGGAATGAATGCTTGGGAAAACTGATTTAGTTGTGTTGAGACAGACTGCTGATGAGGGCAGATTTAGAGGCTTGCACCCATCCCGTCCCCTCCCCCTGCCCAGGACTGTCTGATCAAATTGCCCCGGTTGGAACACGTGGATTGCTGACAACTGCAACTCTGGAGTTTAAATCCAACTCAGTGACCACCAGTGGCATAGAAACCATAGTGTATGTATATGGTACATGTTCGCAGTATCTACGTCAAAAGAATAGTTTGTATGAAATTCATTTTGAATTAAGTATATTGGATAGTTCAGAACCTGCCAGTCCACGTTTGTTGAAATATATTTATATCAAGCTGTCTCCTACAAGTTATTAATTCTGTTTTAACTGTATATAGTTAATTAAAAGGGAAATACTAGTTCTCAAAATTGCCCTTAAACATTTCGGGCCTCCAAGCTCACGTTCGTGCCTAAAATAAACCAGGGTGCAGAAAAATCAGGCACTTACACGCTTGTCAACAGGAATTTTATTAAAGGCATCTAATTAAAGGCTCCTATCTGCTTTTTAGAATATTAATTTGTATAAAATCAATCTGAACAATAACTTCTCATTAGTGTTTCTTCTCTTTGTAAACACTCACCAGCAACTTGTTGCTACACCCATTGTCCATGCTTGTGCACTTTGTAATTATATGTTATATTTCTCTGCATACTTAATTATCCTTTAGTTGATTTTCTAATAATCAGGACCACCACAAAGCTGTTATTTGTTTGGTGGGTGATTTAAGACACCTTTGTAATAATGATGTGTTCCCATGTGCTTGTTTAGTATTGAACAAATCTATCAGAGAAAAACTATCTAGCCAGGATCTTCTCATGGGGCAGTGTTCTGCATTCACTCATTAAGGATTAGAGGATGACTAACACAAACTGTGGTGCAACAAATTATCTACTGCCTCTAATTTTACATTAACAATGTGGACCAACACCATAATGTGTAATAAACTGCACAATAAAAGGACACAGTGTTTAATAATGTGGGCCCCTAGATACTGATCTTGAGTCATTTGTGCTAATCAGGGTTGGAAGTGTGCCGAGCCTATCCCGGCACTCGTAGGGCAAAGGCAGAAAGAAAATGGACAGGTTGCCAGCTGTTTTGTACAGTGGATGAAACTCATGCAGACACCACACTAAACTTTCCATGCCTCCCTTACCTAAGAATTAAACCTAGGACCCCACTGTGAGACGCGAGCACCACTTTCACAGCGTGGTGCGACCAGGAAATAAATATGTAACACAATAGCTGAAGTATCCATACACGATGTATGATTTATAATAAGTTATTTTGACAAGTACTGTTAATTAACGACAGAATGACGCTAGATTATATGTGATATTCATGTTTAGATTAGGATTTTGTATAGGACCTATGATGCAGCTTTGGGTTGTAATGGATACATGAGCTTTAAACTTTATATATATATATATATATATATATATATATATATATATATATATATATATATATATATCACTTACAGGATTTGGCCATAACATCATGACCACTGAAAATCAAAATGAACACTGATTGTTATTAAATTGGATGGGTGGGTTTAGTTATGCAACAAAGGAAAAATTAGGTTTTAAAGTTGATGTGGTAGTATTAAAATATGGGTTACTGTAAGTATATGAGTAACATAGATAAAGGTAAAGGACAAGTAATAATAATCCACAATATATGAAGAGTAATGGATACATCTTATGGTTTTTTTTTTTTTTTTTTTTTTTTATAGTAATGTATGCAACTAACATGCACATATGTGTGCAGTGTATGTGAGTGGTTATGTCATCTACCTTTCCCAGGTAATTTAAATACAAAGCTAAAAAGCTAATGAATGGACATTGTTTTTGTTTTAATATGATATCTGGTGCAGGTATAGCATAAGCTGCATTTCATATATGCTGTCTCATTTAAATTGTAACTTTAAAATTGACCAATTTCAATTGTTACCAATTTCAATGATTTCATTTTAAAGGACACCTCTAAATATGGTATAGAGAGTGTTATACTCAAGATATTGATTATTTATTAATTTGGGAGTTAGGAAAGTTTCTTATAACTCATGCCTTAATAGTATGAATTATGGAAAACCATTTAGACCCTGTAACTAAATTCTATATTTATCGCGAGTTACCTGCTTATTTGTATAGATTTTGTTTGGCTTAACGATCTCAAAATGATTGGTATGTACCAGGTTGTTGAGGTCTTAAACTTTCTACCTTGGATGTTTTTTTGTATATTGTAAACGTACAATGCAATTTCATATAAAACCGTTTTAGTTCCATCAAGGGCTTGGTTTGCTAAAACAGTTATATAGGGATTATTGTAAGCAGTTGGGTGCATAAATTATTGAACAAATGGCATAAGTGCATTCAAGTAGTTATTGGGAAAAATGAACAGATTAATAATTTATAACCTATAATATTAAAAATAAAGTATGATAAACTGGCAGAAAATACACAATTTTAGTGTTGTCTAAATAACTCATTCTTTTTTTGAACTACATACATGTTCATCAACCAGCTGTTTAATTACAAACTACACAGGCTTCTGTCTAAACACCAGCTAAATAAGTTTCGTGTTTTTGTTTTCTAATGAGTTATTTTAGCCTTTTAGCAAATATTTATTGTACTTGTATTTATAATAGCTGTAATTCATAAAAAACGTGAATAAATTTGATAGATGAATGAATGAATATTGAAAAAATGCAGCACAGAATTTTTATTGGAGCTCGGTTTTTGTTGTTTATTTGGATTGTATTTGAAGGGAACCTTGTAGTTCTCTAGAAATCTTAATACAACTGGTCAGCATTCTAAGACGTGTGAAAAAACAGGTGTGAACAGCGCCATGTCTCGACTGTCCACTTGAAACTCTGTGATGCATGTTCAGGATAAATCGGGGCTCTCACATGAGGGAACCAGAAGAAACAGTTTTGGGGGTTGGTAGTTATAGGTAGGGTGTGGTGGAGGAGAAGGTAGTAAAACAGGTAAATGTCCTCATAGACCTGAAATTATGCCAGGGTTGATGTATTATTAAGAGTCGATGCCAGAAAATGAATTTAGGGATTTGAATAATGGAATATTCTTTTTCAGTCTGATTAGATTTTAAGGGATTGTATATTAAAAAAAATAAAATAAAAATCTGGATTTGGAAATATGTGTATGTATGTGTGTATATGTATGTATGTAATATATATATATATGGATTTGTAAACACGCATAACAGGCTGCCAGGCAGGCAGGGTAGGTAACACATACATTTACACACATTCACACCTAGGGGTAGTTTAGTTTCTCCAGTTGGCCTAAGTTTTTTACTTGATATAAATGTCAGTAGGTTGATGCAATAGGATTTTTTTTAAATTTGAATTAATTTTACATTCATTTTTCCATGTTTGTAAAACCAAACTGCAGTAATATTTTGTTGAATTTCGATGATCCATTTGCCAGTGAATTTTGTTCAGTACATCTTGCTTATCAATTATTGAGTCAGACTACCTGACGGTGAGAATATTTTCTTCACCTTTTCCAGATTTTTCTTCCTTCCATTTACATTACATTTACATCTGGTCATTTAGCAGAAGCTTTTATCCAAAGCGACTTACAAGGTGAGCACAGGGTTAATCACAACATCCCTGGAGCAATGAGGGTTAAGGGTCTTGCTCAATGACCCACATTGGTAACTTCAGTGGACCTGGGATTTGATAGCCCAACACCCTAATCACCGAGCTACCTTGCCCTACCTTCACAGATTTTTAAAAATATTGTTGCTAGTTAATTATTTTTAAATAATAATTTTACTTATTGTTTTTATTTTTCTTGAACATTAGTCTTGATGGTGCATGTGATGTGTCTACTTATTTTTCCTGTATCATTGATCTGTGTAAGTTTAATCATGGCATCAAATCTACAACAAATGCACGATTCTAACAAATAAACTGGAACATCTCCTAGAATTGTGTTCTGCACCTTGTTGAATTTATACTGTTGAAGCATTCAGCTCTGAAGACTGGAGGGGGGGTTAACCCGGTGTATGAAATGTAAATATAACATAATTATTATTCAAATTATTATAATTTAGACAATTGGGTATTATATAATTGCAAAATCTTTAAAATGGATTCTGGGTTCTGTACTTTTACATTGCAATCTTTATAAAGGCATATTTGTCAAAAATTAATAAGTGGATTTATGTTATATATATTATATAGTAATTATATTAAATTGCTACAGAAGATTTGTCTTTTTTTTTTAAATAGTAATTCATTTCTGTAAAATTTTTTTTGATTTTAGGTACATTTTCATATTATGCAATGGCACAGAAGATCACAGATGCAATCCCTTTCTTTTAAGCTAAAACTAAGTATAAGAGAGAAACCAAAGGGCCTACACCTTTTCCAACAATGTAAAACATTCAAACTATCCTCTGATGTGTTTGCAAATCCACTTTGAATAATCCTGTTGGCTCTTCTCAGTCATATGAAGGTTTTTTGTTTTGCTTTTCTTTTCAGCACGTGAACAATTGTTTAAGTTACTAATTTTTTTTTCAATTATGCAAAGGTGTTGAGGTCATGACTTTGTGGAGGTGACACTATAATCTTTCATTTACTGTATGTGCAGGACTACAACAGTCATATTGGGAGAATAAAGAGCTAAACTGGTGCCACAAAGCATGTAATCAGCTTTTTATACGGTATCTGTCGCATGAAAACTACTATTTACTGGAGCTTACAAGCACAATTTAGTATAATTAGGAGCATTTAAATTATAGGAAATTAATTGACTCTGTCATTGTTGAAGATGAAAATGGAAATAGATTATATATAATTGTTATTCAATCTCGGTTGAACTTCTAAGTTTTAACAATGCATGCATTCCGTAAGAACTTTTACATAACTGACAAATTTTTTTTTGTGTGTGATTCGACTGGGGATGACTTAAGTGGGTATTATTTTCTAGGTCTCATCTGCCTGTTTAATTTGGGTGTAGTACCCTTTGTACACGAATTATAGCTATATCTCTTGTAACAAAGTTACACCCCACATGGCTAGCTAGCGCCCAGGGCCTTATCATTTAAACCATCCTCACTAGGGTGATAAATGGTCCCAGACACTCCCAAGGATGGGCGTCCCTTGAATTGCTTGTTTATTCCTTACACGTATTTATTGGCAACACTAAAATGGTATGTTTTGATGCATGTCTGCTTAAATTGTTCTCAAGGGAAAACCTCACTTCTCACTTCTGGTTGTGGTTTTGAAAGGAAAAAAAAAAAAAGGAAAATGTCACTTAATTAAAACTGAATTTGGCAAACCAGCTGTAACTACTCAAATCAATCCAAGCACAATTTAAAGTTTGATTGACGAAATACCACATACCACCATTCCCATTCAGACGCCTTGACATTCCATTTTCCATGTTTTTTTTTTTAAAGCACCAGCTGATTAGTTCCCATCTTTACTGTAACCAGAGGGTTGGAATTGACAGCACTAAGCTTATAGCTTTTGTCTAGTGTGCATGGACAGCATTGCAAATACCTTAGGGGCCTCATTCGTTGTGGCAGTGCGCTCTCCATGTTTTGTACAAATCGTTAGAAAACATGCAGCGTGTGGGCTCATTTAATGTTTGACCAGTGTGGAGGTTTGACCTTGTTCTGCAGGTGCGTGAAAGTGCAGTTTTTTTATCTGCCAGCAGCTACTTGCTGATAATTAAAGCACCACATGGTGATTTGTGTAGTAGGGATAAGCCAGGTTCAGAGTCAGCACAAGATTGTGGGTCTTTTGTGGTTCTACCTAGATAACTTTTCAGTCCAGGTTTATTGGTTTGGTCTCTTATCTTTTTACAAACTGTTTTGACACTTAGCCCATTTGAATTCATTTAGCAGGTTTGTTATGTATTAATTTTGCCCCAAAAAAGCTTTAAGGTAGTATAAGGCATCAGCAAATAGTAAGTCAAAGCTAGCCTTTATACACAGATCTAAACAATTCTCAAGCACCTTACAAGTTCCATAACAAAAGTCAACAAGCGGAAGATTAGGAACAATAAACTGTAAGGTAAAAAGCTTTGAAATCAATAGTTTATTAAGAAATTATAGTTTATTATGAAATACTTTCTATGTATATTAATGCACTTTGTACATGCACTGTATAGAAACAGCTGGATATGTCACTTTACTTCAGATGTCAGTCAGGAACCCCCTGTATGAAAAACATATACTTTTTTGCTTCTTTACATGCTACTAGTATTCATTACTCCTCTTCAATCTTGTGTCTGTTTTTTAATAAAGCCAGTGTGGACCTGCAAACTGTGCAACACAGTTCTTCAGTGTAACTTATTTCAATAACTGGCTAATTATGTAGTTCTCCGTTTTGGTTCCTAAATCTGTAGCTGTATTTGAAAGTAGCTAAATCACATTGACGAATGGCTACATCCAATCTAATTTAATCTGATCTTAACAGATCAATGATAGTAGGGGAATTGACGTGTTTGTTAACTTCTATGATCCATGCTTTTACATCTTGCCATGCGTGTCGCATTGTCCAAGATCTTCTGGTTGCATGTCACAGAGTCATAATGCCTCAGTATCTGATTGTAACTTGCAAGCAGCTTTTGGGTTTTTGGTAGATTTGAGGAAGTGGGGTTTAAATATATTAATAGGGGTGAATCTTTTTTTTTAATTTTTTATTTTGTTTACATAATTGCTTACAAAAATACGTCGATTTGCATAATTTGCGTCGTCGTGTCAACAAAATGCGGACGCCTACTGGAAAAATGAATTTATCTGGACCGCAGCAGGTAAAAATCACCCGCGTGCTTCTAAAGTGTGGGAGCACTTTACACAGAAACACAACAGCATGGTGCTCTGTCAGATTTGCAAAATGGAGATGACTTTTCACAACAGTACAACTGCTACACATGAGCACTTAAAGCGCAAACATCCACGCCAGGATGTTAGTGCATCAAAACATCAACATGGCAGAAAAACAGTGATGTAGGTTCGATTTACTTGTTTTTTTTTTTTTTTTCTTATCATGGCATATTCTTTTAAGACTTTTAACACGTTTAATGTGTTTTTGTTTGTAGTAGTGCATTACTAACTGTTTCTTCATTGTCCTGTGTAGATACATGTGGCTTTTCTTAATACCGCTCATGCACCGTGTTTTCATATCGCATTCAGATCACTTTGAATGTCCGCACTTGTATATAGTCAACAAAAACAAAAAAACAAACAAAAAAAATGTATATAGTCAAAATATATAGTCCATAAAATGTCATGTTATATGTGCCTCAAAGTTTAGTCAGTGCAGCAAGAACTGACTTGTTACCTGGTGATTTAATCATTTAAAGTAAACTATTTGAGAAAAAAGGGTTCCAGTATTTTTGATGAGACATTTCAGTAATAATAAAAGACTCCCTTTAAAATATTCCACCATCATTCTAATGTGCTTTATATTATACTTGAATTATTGAATCTCTTGAAGCTAAGATTTGATATTTGATAAAGCTATTAGTACTAAATTATTTTTGTGTTTCAATACTGCCCTTAAGAGCACTGTGTTTGGTTAAAGAAAAGATTTCAACATTAAAGTTTTCCATTATTTTTGGAAAAGTTATTTTAATTCCAAACACAAGCATATTGGAGTAATAAAAAATAATCGTTAGATTAATGCATAGAAAGTTAATAGTTAGCTCCAGCCCTAATAGAGATGTGTGTGTAATATATATATTTAGATATAGATCTAAGTACTAATGTGACAAACATATAAATAAGAGTGACATTAACAGCTATTGTGGAACTTCAAGTGTCATTCAGTTAGGTTTGTCTCCAGGCATGACTGAAAATTGTGTCCTTTAATCAACAGATCTTACTTTGAATTTCAAATGACAGTTTGTGGCTCACTTGTATAAACTCAATTTGATACGCATGTCCTACAGAGCCTGGCTTGAACTTTTGTAGTGGTCCATTCTTTTTACGTATTAAGTAGTTACTGATCCTGCCAAATAATGACTGCAGTTATTTTTTACATTTATAATAAACAAAATATGTATGCATTAAACACATTTAGACAAAAGAGCATTTGTTCAGAGTTTCAAATTAACCTCTGTTTATTTGGGTAGCGGTCCAAGCCACAGACAAACCTCAAAAGCACCTTTATCAGTTCATGTCATGAAGGACCAAATTTTGTTCTTAAGTTCCTTTGGTGTTATGGTTCTTAAGTGCAATGGAAATAAAAAATCTAAATGTAAAAGCTACAAAAAATTGTTCAAGTGTTCTGCAAGTTATGTCGTTAAAATGAATGGAGGGGTTCTGGTCCTGGCTCGATATTTAGGAGGAGGTTTTGGGGATGGAGTCTATTTTCGGTTTGCGTTTTTCATCGAGTGGTTATTTTGTTGGGACTAATGACGGTCTTAAGAAAAGAGCACACAGGGTCTTTGGAGATGGGCTTTATATAATTACGAGTCTGGGCCTGTAATAAACACCGGTAGATTAATAGTGTTAACATCACAGCAGACCAACCCAACAAACAGACCTGAACACATGTACGTGTTTAGAAGTTAGTTTCCCCAACTTACAACATCATAACACTGAGGTGCATATCACTTTGTTACTATATTACTCCAATTACTATCAATCCAGAGTGTTCTGTTCCTTTAAAGGCTTTTCGTGATAAATACAGCCAGAGTATAAATGAAGTAATGAGTAAAATGTTTAAGTAGTTGTATAATGTAATGTTTATGAATCAGATCAATTAAGACAATCAATATATGTGAATTGCAGTAATTAGTAAGAAGTAACTTGATCAGTAGGAGAATATTGAGCCCAAAAACATCTAAAATTATATAATCTTGTAATAATTTCTTGTCACAAAGTAATTAGTAGTATATTGTTATTAATAAGTTTCAAATGCGAATATAAATATTGTAATCTGATATGTAAGAAAAGACCTGCCTATATTAGCCGCCTTGGCCATGTTCATGGTTGGAACTGGATATGATCGACATAATGCTGCAGATTCTCAAAGGAGCATAAACTCTCACAGACACACTTCGGACACTAGGGATGGGAGGGAAGTAAAGTCTGTAGACAGAGGCTCTATAACTGTGATGGGTTTCACTAGGATGAAGAATTAAATAAATAAATTAATTAATTGGGTCATTTAGCTGACGCTTTTATCCAAGGCGACTTAGAGGGTGAGCACAGGGTTCATCACAGCATCCCTGGAGCAATGAGGGTTAAGGGTCTTGCTCAAGGACCCACACTGGTAACTTCAGTGGACCTGGGATTTGAACCCCCAACCTTCAGATTGATAGTCCAACACCCTGACCACTGAGCTAACCTGCCCCTCAGGTTAAGGTAATAGATTAAGCTAATAGATTAAAAGTAAATGGTGGGTTATGAAGTAAGTTCCAGTTGAACATGTGGCAAGTGTTAGACAGTGTCTTTACATGCTGCTGGTCGAACCGGTGCATGCAACAAGTGACTACAGCACAACTGAAAGGCTTCCTTTTCAATTTACATTGTCCTGTCCGACGACTGCTAGTGGTTGGATTGGGATTTGCTTGTCGTCCAGTGAACCGTACACGTGTGGTATGTGGTGCGCTGCGTAATTATGGTGCACTCTTGCTGTACTCCCATACTCTGGTCCTGGTGTTTCAAACCTGACAAACACAACTACAAATGTATTGCAAATGCATAATAATTGTACTTAAAGCAATTGTTTTTTTTTTGTTTTTTTCAGTAATAAATTTTATTATAATTACTGCAGTAGTTAAAATCGACTTAACAAAATTTTGTAACTGCCATTTTGAAAACAGTTACATTTTAAACTATTTGTGAAAGGTCTGTTCTGCTTCATGCTACAGGCCACAGACTGCACATGCATACTGCCTGCGCTACGAGCCGACTATGAGCAAAAAAAGAACATGTGAAACGCCTGCTTCAAGAAATAATTTCAAGTTACGCATCCAACAGACTTGAGCCAGGCTGCTCTCCGCATGCCTATCCACAGGGCTATTCTAACAGGGCTTTATCATCCTATGACTTGGTTCTCTGGGGTTTGTTTGGTATTTTAAATCCATGTGAGGATTAACCCTGTAAAGGAAGTTTAATGTACATCCTTATGTTTCTTATTTTTGTCACTTTATTTTGACACGGTAATAGTGATGGCCACTTTATGTTCTATTTGCATTCTGTCCACAGATTCCCTGAATTCTGCCAAAGTCGTTCGTGCCAGCAAGCCTAGATCCAGAAAGTCTAGTAAGGTATGTGATCAATTACATACTGAAATAAAAAGTTGACTACACTTCTACACTTTCGATTCACCATTATACTGCTTTGCAGTTTTACAATTATATACTGTGGCTGCAAATCTCTCTGTGGGGCTGCCTCTCTCTCTCTCTCTCTCTCTCTCTCTCTCTCTCTCTCTCTCTCTCTCTGTGTGTGTGTGTGTCTGGGTCTCTCTCTCTCTCTCTGTGTGTGTGTGTCTGGGTCTCTCTCTCTCTCTCTCTCTCTCTCTCTCTCTCTCTCTCTCTCTCTCTCTCTCTGTCTGGGTCTCTCTCTCTCTCTCTGGGTCTGTCTCTCTCTCTCTCTCTCTCTCTGTGTCTAGGTCTCTCTCTCTCTCTCTCTCTCTCTCTCTGTGTCTGGGTCTCTCTCTCTCTCTCTCTCTCTCTCTCTCTCTGGGTCTCTTTCTCTCTCTCTCTCTCTCTCTGTGTCTGGGTCTCTCTCTCTCTCTCTCTCTCTCTCTCTGGGTCTCTCTATCTATCTCTCTCTCTCTCTCTGTGTGTGTCTGGGTCTCTCTCTCTCTCTCTCTCTCTCTCTCTCTCTCTCTCTCTCTCTGTCTGTCTGTGTCAGGGTCTCTCTCTCTCTCTCTCTCTCTGTCTGTCTGTGTCAGGGTCTCTCTCTCTCTCTCTCTCTCTCTGTCTGTGTCAGGGTCTCTCTCTCTCTCTCTCTCTCTGTCTGTGTCAGGGTCTCTCTCTCTCTCTCTCTCTCTGTCTGTGTCAGGGTCTCTCTCTCTCTCTCTGTCTCTGTGGTAAAACAAATTTGTTACTACCGAAAGATGTAGAATAAAACATATTTACTATGGCACTGTTAAAAGTATTTGATAAAATTACACTGTGGGCATTGAATTATTCAAAACCTAATTTAAAGCTTCATGAATAATTAAAGAGTCTCTGGGGAATGAGGAAGGAATGTCCACTGTGTCATCTTTTTCATTGGCCTCTAGTACTGTTATTTTACTTCACTAACACTTAATTACTACAACCAGCTGTCACCAGTTCTACATCTTCATCTGTTGTTCTTGTGAATCTCTTGTTACTGGTTCTTGTACCGCTTTTACCTACTAACGTTTCTGCTTTCACTCCCACTATTGTCATTATTTTTCTGTTAGTACAGATGAGTTGTAGTCTATATAAAATAGATGAGTGATAATGAAGAGTATATGATTCAGGTAATAGTGATTTATGTTTGGGGTTAACATTTACAGGTCTCGATTTAATTAGCTTCTTGCTGTTACTTATTTATTTTTTTGGAATTATGGTTTGTCTTGTTGAAAGGTTAAAAAGTCAGTGATATGCCTATGGAGCTCAATAACTTGTATGAGATTAACCTGTTCTTAATCACAAAGTTCTTACTGTAAGTTTAGTGATGAGTTGTCTGTGTCCTGACGATGGGGTGGTCATGTTATGTTAAGGTGGGAAGGGGGCTTTTAAAACAAGATCCAATAACCGGGCTGGGTTCTCAAACAGCCAATCAGAAAGACATGCAGCAATGTTTGAGAGTATGTTTGGGTCCACTGTTGTCTGTGTGGGTGGATTTTTTTTCTTTTTTTTTTTCTTTTCGTGTCAACATCAAAAGTTAATTGTTGTCCTAAGACTGGGGCTCATCAGCAAAAGCAAGCTTTAAATATTTGAACATTAGCATGACAAACAAAAGTCTGTAAATTGCAGTTAATAAGACAAATGAATTGTATGATTATTAAGTATTTATTCTTTTGTCTTCTGTTCTAATATAACCATTTAGTTTCATGATGGTTACACATGTGTTAATTCAAATAGCAAAATTAAAGGCTTTGAGAAATAATGCTTGTGATTTTATTTTGAGAAATAAAGTGGTTTATGGGTGGCGGCACGGTGGCTTAGTGGTTAGCACGTTCGCCTCTCAGCACTAGGGATTCCCGGTTCGAATCCCCATCTGGGTGGAGTTTCCATGTTCTCCCCGTGTCCACGTGGGTTTCCTCCGGGTTCTCCGGTTTTCTCCCACAGTCCAAAAACATGGATCAATTCAATTGAGTTCTCCAAATTGCCCCATAGAGTGTGTTTGTGTGTGTCTGTGTGTGTGTGTGTGTGCCCAGTGATGATTGGCACCCTGTCCTGGGTGTATTTGCCCAGCACCCGAAATGTTCTCCCCTGGATGGGCATGGGGAACCCCCCCCCCGCGACCCTAATATAGGATAAAGTGGAAGATAATGAATGAATGATTGAATGGTTTGTGGGTGAACTGACTGCTCACTTATGGTGATATTAATATAAACCATTTAATTTGCAAATAAATGTACATATTATTAAATAGCTTTTTAAGTGAATGTAAAAAATGTCTTCTACAAAGTTACATGTAAAGACCTGTTTCATTTTACTTATACGTCTTATTAAACATAGGAAATATACTTGTTCATATGTATTGTATTTCTTACATTACGTTTAAACAATTGCATTACGTTAAATCGTTGTACAAATCATTTTATCTAATGTGACTTACAAGTATCCCAATTTAATGTCTGTGGTTAAAGCACAAGGTCAGTTATTATACAGCATCCCTGAAGCATTGATAGCCCAACACCCTAACCACGGAGTTCCCACACCCTAAACACTTAAAAAATATTTATGTGTATCTACCAAATAATAAAAACAAAGTTTAGACTAACATAACATAAATTCATGCCAAAAAGGTGACCCATTTCAAAACCAGGCATAATTTAGTAAGTTGACTTATCCAGATTTATTTACCTACCATACAGGCAGTCTCACATAAACTCTACCGGTTATAAATAAAAACATTTGTACTTCTTTTATTCTCATTCAAACTTGTTAAATAACCTGTATAAACATATAGAATCATTTAGATTTTTTATTCAGTGTTTCTTTATGTACACTGTATGTATTTCAGTGTTTTTATGTTTTTGACTGTTTCCATTTTTTCTGCATGTGGCTGCTGTTCTCATCCAGTCAAGTGATTTCAGTGACATCACCAACTGGCCCACCCCTGGAGAAATAGCTAGTAAAGAGGTGAGGATAAGTTTTTCCTTATATGCTGTGGTGGTTCTTGTTCAATAAAAGAAGCTTTAGTTTAATCAGTGAATCAGTGACGTATTCCACTTTTTTTTTTTTTTTTTTTTTTTTTTTTTTTTTAACTGAAGGAAAAACAAATAATTACTACTAAAAATTTATTTATTTTAAGTGTAAGAATGTCCAAAACCACAGTAAATCTATATTTAAAATCTAAATGGATGGAGCAAACATGACGTGTTCAAAAGTTTAGAGGGTTTTTTATATCTTAGGAATTTTCACCCACATTCCACCCCTCCATGCAGAAGGCTTCTAGTTCTGAGATATTTTTGGCCTGCCTTGCAAGCACACAATTTAAGATCCAGTTACAAATTTTCAGTGATGTTGAGGGGTCTACAAGTTGACATTTAAAGCTTCAGTATTTTAAATGTTGCTTATATTGTCTTTGAGATTTATTTTTTAAAGTCAATATAATGTTATGCTTGAATATTTATTTCAATGCCGATGGGTGTGGTGGTCTCAAAATGAGTTTTATTCAACATGACTTACACGTATATCAACTTAATAGTTTGGGTGTCAAGGTGCCACATTAACCATGATGCCGCATCCCTGGAGCATTGAAGGTTAAGTGCCTTGTTTAAGAGCCTACATTGGCAAGTTTTGGCAGACTTTGGGTTTGTACGCTGCCTTTTTAAATTGAAAACACCAAGCACTGAGTTACTCACAAAACTTTTCAGCTTTTACTGGAAACAGATCATTTAAAGCTTTTCTATTGGAATGTGTTGTAAGTATACAGTCCAAGGTGCAGCTTTATGTCTTTACCCTCACACCCACATTTACTTGACACTGTCAGGTGTATTTTAGGGCTTAAGTTTAGCCTTAAGCAAAACATGGTTGAAACATTCTTAATAAACGCAGGAAATATTTGGAAAATCTGTATGAATTGAATTGGTCTAAATTGATTAGTATTATATTAGTAAATTGTATATAGCATGAATTTTGCTTTGGCTATTTTTTCATATAAAATTTGATGCATAATAAATATTTAGGCGGCACGGTAAAAGCGCTAGGGATTCCTGTTCGAAATCTGGGTGGAGTTTCCATGTTCTCCCTGTGTACGTTGGGTTTCCTCCGGGTTCTCTGGTTTCCTCCCACAGTCCAAAAAACATGGATCAAGTTAATTGAGTTCATTGCCCCATATAGAGTGTGTTTGAAGTGTGTGCCCAATGGATTGCGCCCTGTCCTGGGTGTATCTTCCCAGCGCCCGAGACGTTCTCCCCTGGATGGGCATGGGGAACCCCACCGCGACCCTAGTAGAGGATAAAGCGGGAGATAATTAATGAATGAATGAATAAATATTTAAAAAAATGTGTGAAAAGATACTTTTACAAAGAATTTACATTTTTTAAACCAATATTTTTATGTTGCCATTAAATAAGGAAATAACAACGAATGCAAAATAAACGTTACAATTTTGCTAATTACACATAAGTGTAATGTTTGTGGCCAATGACGTTTCCTTGGGTTTGCAGTTCTCTCTCTCTGTTTGTGTGTGTGTCTGAAGAGGTTTTATGTGAAGCCATGTATTCTCTCCACGGGGAGAATTTATGTAAATAAACATATCATATTAATGTCATTAATTATGGTAAAGTGCTGCTGCTTCTTTCATTTTTCGATCTAGCTGAATAATATAATGTGTTTATAAATTAAACATTCAGGATGTGCAAAGTTTGAACCTATGCTGTCATCCAAGCTCTGTAAACAGTTGACTTCAGTTCATCAGATGATATAACCCGAGACATCTGCCATAAGTAAATGCATCCATACGAAATGTTGCTTTAATATTCATTGATGGGTCTATTTTGTTTTCTTTCCAACACCTCTAGCAGCAGCAGAATGCGCTTAACACACAGGGTCAAAAGATTTCACCTGGACGGCGAGAGAGGAGGCGAGAACGGGGAGTCGAGAAAAGGGAGAAAGAGAGCAGCAGTGACGGAAGTGACAGTAAAGAGAACAGAGAGGCACATCAGGACTCCTACCTCCCTACTGACCAGGGAAATGAGGTGGGAAAGGAGACGCAGAGCAGCATCTCTCGCAGAAGAGGAGGTACGGCACATGTTTGTTTGCTTTGCAGTTACATGACTTTAAGGGTGTTTAAAATTAATCCACTCTAATGGTGCAAAAGGCAGGACAAACGTGCACATGAACTGCTGATTTTATTGATGTTGGGTTAGTATGCCCCCCCCCCATGTGTACAATGCATTACATTACATTGATCAGAATATCTTTATTTGCATTACACCTGGTACAATGAAATTAAGGCGCACTACTCTCTGGCATTAAAAACAATAACTTGAACTATAACTTGCATAAAAATGACAGTAATGTGATTTTTAAAAATTCTTTCTGAAAGCGAACGTGTTATGTTAATGGGAAACTCTGCCTCATGGACATGCTAGCAGCACGTGGTGTTTTGGAGGTCGGCAAACAACTGATCAGCTGTACACGGTCAGGTCATAAAAGGAGAAAAAAGCCAGATGGCATATTTTGCACAATGCACTAAACTATAATGCAGATATGTCAGATTTAAGACAGTACTGTATATAAATGTGACCTGAATCTGCTTAAAAAAAACCCACCTATAATCAATTAATTAACTTCTCTATTTTTAAAGATTTGCTGTTTACACCACACGTCTGAACATTTTCGATTCATACTTTGGAATATTCTGGAACAAAACACAGGGAATGCACTCATTAAGTTTTAACTTTGAAAATGGAAACGGTATGGAAAAGTAAATTCTGCACATGTAGGGTGATTTTCAGAGCTGGATTACCTGATGATAACCTCTAATCTTTTAAGCAAGGTAAATAAAGCAGCCCCATCAACTCAGATATTTGACCAAAACATATAAAGTACAGCGTTTAAATAGAATATTCCAATATAAACACACACAATTGTGTCTATAATTAATGTAAATAGGTACCTATTTTACAGGTTCAATGCAAAGATTTTATCCTTCCAAATTAATTTTAATTTACACACCGGGGTCAGCCATTAAAAAGAAACTCGTCCCGTTTTTTGTTGCTTTGGTGAAGAAATCCATTGGTTTTGATTGTGTTCATCGCAAAAAAGTTAAACTTTCACCAATTATGGAAACAATTAACAGTGGTAAGTGTGTAACAATTTAAAAATTAATGATGAATAATATTTGTTTATTTATATAAAAAGAAAAAACCTACTACTGAGATCAAGCTCAGATTTTTTAAGCGGAAATCAGGCGAGGTTATGAATTACACCTGGGATGCTATTGTGACTGTGTCCTCTCAAAGCCATAAAGGGTGCTTTTATCCCACTTTTATTTTATTTATTATTATTATTATTATTATTATTATTATTATTATTGTTGTTATTATTATTGTTTCATAAAGCTTTAACAGACATTTAACATATCCCATGTGGAAGTCATCACCTCTGCCTCTCATTCACAAATGTGTGCTTGATCATACTCTACACTACTTAAATACTCTTCAGATTGTAAATGGGTTATATAATTCAGCAGTGCTGAATCAACACCTCCATTAACATTACATTACATTATCACCCACAAAAAACTTTTACAATGAGTTTAAAGAGTTTTAAAGCTTTGCTTAATAATGACCCTACTTTTAGAACTGGCATGTAAAGACCTGTAACAATGGCTAACCTATAAACACCGTGCATGCCTAAAAAGCATGACCACAAACTACAGATTTAGTATTACATTTACTAAATCACAAGTTGCTTAAGAATTAGTCTCTAAGGAAATCTCTAAACTTTGCTCTGTTGCATTAATAGCAATAAAGTGTTTTGAAAAATTGCTTCGGTTTGATCTCCGAGCCTGTTTACCCAGCACACTGCGTCTCTATCTTGTGCAAACCATTCAAACGGGTCAATGCAGGATGCTGTTCTGACTCTGACCCACTTGGACAGTAGTACCATGTATTCTGTTAGCTGTAAGACTAACTTCATTCATTTTATTCTAGCTGCTAAGTTGTTGAGCTGTTAAGTGTTGTGCTGGTGTATTGGGATCTATATTTGCTTTTGCAGGAGTTTTTTTTTTTTTTTTTTTTTTGGGAATTTCCTGATCTGCATAATACAGTCTGCTAAATCGGGCATCTGAAGACTTATTATTCTGCCCATACACAGTGGTGTCCCACAGGGCTGCATGCTCAGCACTTCCCTCTTCTTTTTTCTGTGTGTCTGTGTGTCTGTGTTTTATTAAAATATCCTCACTTAATGTGCAGGTGAGACTGCAGTTGTCTGTTTCATTTGTAACAGATAGTAATTTAGCGCAGGTAAAGGGTCCAGCATGTATTGGCATGCTGCTCTGACTAAACCTGGTCTTTAACTTTAACAGGACAAAACATCTTGACTGCAGGAAATAAAGTAAAGCTGCAGATACAATCCACTTTACACACTTTTAGGCAAATTTTGCAGTATAGGATCGTTACTAAAGTATTGTAACATTTGGTTGGAACTTTAACCTACCAGAGACTGAGCTATGAACTTATTTATGCTAGTAGTTTACAAAATAATTGTATGAAGTATGGGTGTGGTTCACATTCAACAGAATGGGGTGTGCAGCCACCCATTCAATACAGTAGTACTTGTTCTGAACCCTCCCTTATCTGTGATAGGTCCAAGTATTCCACATGACTCTTTAGCTCATAGCTGTTTGAGTGCTTGTGTGCTTAGGGGTGTTAAAGCAGACGAACACTTACTCTGACTTTATATTGTCTTAAATCTCTGCTAATATCTGTGTGGTCCACGTTAATTCAGTGTTATTACATAACACTCTTTGTGTGAGCAGATGTACAATATGAATAAAGCATAGTAAAATAACACGAAGAAACAAGTTTGCACATTTAAATACAAACTATTTTAAATCCTGTACCTACATAAACAATGTAAACATGTCTCAACTTTTTGTTTGAGTTGGTAACAAAACACAACACACAACAAAAGGTAATGATGGTTTATAATAATAATTAGTTTAGTCTCACTATATGGCCATAAGTATGTAAATAGCTGGTTAGCAGATCTTAATATAAAGCCAGTGCATTAATGTGCAGTGTTTTCTTTGAGGTTCTATCATCCCCCACTCATGTTAAAAGAAAGTTAAACAAAAGAAGGAAAAAAGCACTAGCGAGGTCAGGTCTGACTTGCCACTGATGTCCTAATTTATCTCAAATCGGGTTCAGTGGGGTTAAGGTCAGAGTTTTGTTCATGCCAAAGGACCTCCTCCATGGCAAACAGGAGCACTGTCCTAATAAAACAGAAACTGGTCACATTACAAAGTTGGAAGTTCATCAATGTCTACAATGTCTCTGAGTGTGGTTGGTTAAAGTTTCTTGTTTGTGTGTTCATGGTCACTGTGCAGGCTGGAGGAGAGAGTTTGTCGACGATGCCTCAAGTGTCCGCAGTGAAGGCAGCATCCGTGGGGGCCTCAGGGGCCGGGGCAAAGGTCGTGGCAGGGGCAGAGGCCGGGGCCGAGGTAATCATCCAACCACTGTGGTGACAACTTGTTTTGGTTTTGTGTATAGAAATAAGAAGACGTAATAATTTTGTGGAGGTTTGCCTATTTATATAAATATGAATCGTCATTTAATAGATCAGTACAAAAGGTAAACATTGACAGATGTATATAATTGAATTAGTGATAGGAATCCATCTGTCCCTCCTTCACTGGACATCTGATTGACTTTTTCTAACAGAGTGCAACGAGATAAGCTTACAAACATGCAGCCGCTACATGAGTACAAAGTCTTGTCTGTACTATTTAGAACTTAGTGACCTTATAAACCACACGATAATCATTATGGTCCAGGTTTAGTAATATAACAGAATATATGGGCTACACAAAGTAATTGCATATTTAATTATTTGTGTAAAGTTAAAATCAGCTAAAGAGGTTAATTTAGAAAAATCAGAACTTGAATAGAGGTGGTTCTCAGACTAAACTTTAGTTTTTATTTCATATACTAGTCCCCTTGCTGTTAGCAGTGCATCATACCACATCATACAAGGGCAGTTCTTCTTTATAAACACACGCATTGCACCAAATCGAAGCACATCAAATCAGCTGAATCCAAAAATCGAATTTTCATTTATGAGGAATATGAATAGTTCATTATTCTCAAAGGTAAAATTGCTGTTATTATAGTTGCTCCATTGCAAGACTTATAAGTACATAAAGATTAAGAAGTTTCATGATTTAAAGGTTGTAGTTTTGTGTCCTTTGTATCAAGCTTTCATTTCTGCTTTTCTGTAATTCTGTAAAATTTTATTCTGTAATTTTCTCATTCTATTATTCTTCTAATTTATTTTATTGAATTTTTTTTTTGCTGCTTAGGACGTTTCGACTACTCTCATAGTTACAGGGAATCCTATCTTGACGGTTCCTCCATGCCGGCAGAGTTTGGTACTAACATGATGTATTTTTACGATGATGGCAACCGGGTGCAGATGTACACCATTGAAGAGAGCCTGCTCAAAGAATACATTAAACGACAAATGTGAGTTCAATTCTCATCGTGTCTAATTAAATTGTTAAAATTGTCAGCTAAGTAGACCTATTTAGTTTACCCGGATTCATTGGTTTAAAAAAATAACAGCCAGTAGGGGGTGCTGCTGTTGCACCAGGATGAGAAAAGACAGCATGAGGCAAAGGTCAGGGGCGTATGTGTATGTCATCTAAATTTAGCAGTTCTTTTTAAGGTGGAATTGTAATTGATCTGTGGGGGAAACTGTATGTGTGTGTGTGTATTTGTTTCCTCAGCTTTACTTTAGTAGAAATACAGCATATGTTGCTCATGTAAATGATAATCAGTTCATAAACAGACTCGGTGTCTGTTCAAAAACTGAAATACAGTTGGATCACCCTGGTCAAATTCCTTTTACCATTTTATGGTATCATAAAGTGGAGTGTTTTTGTGCATGCGTGCGTGCGGCTGTCTGACTGCGTGAGTCCGTTTAACTCGCTGTCTCACTGTGTGCGTGCTTGTCTGTCTATCTGGGTGACTGTGTGTGTGTGCGATGCTGTGAAGTCAAGTGTACTGTGACTTGTACGCGTCACACAGCATCTGAAACAAGTTTTCTTTATGGTTTGGAAAATTGTGGTTTAGAAAGCTGATCCTGGATCAGTGTAGTAGATGGGGAGGAAAAACCCTGGAGTTTTTGGGAAAGTGTGTAAGGGTTCATAACCCCATCAGCTTTAACGCTTTGAAGTATTGAGTCCTGAGTCTTGAGCAGTTTTGACCATGTTTACACATGCTTTTATTCATCCATCCATCATCTTCCGCTTTATCCTCTACTAGATTCGCTGGGGGGGTTCTACATGCCTATCCAGGGGAGAACGTTTCGGGCGCTGGGCAGACACACCCAGGACAGGGCGCCAACCTATCGCTGGGCACACACTCAGTCACACAGAAACTCTATATGGGTAATTTGGAGAATTCAATTGACCTTAATCCATTATTTGAACTGTGGGAGGAAACCGGAGAACCCGGAGGAAACCCACACGGACACGGGGAGAACATGGAAACTCCACCCAGATTGGGATTCGAACCGGGAATCCCTAGTGCTGAGAGGAGAACATGCTAAACCACTAAGCCACCGTGCTTAGTGCTTAGTTAATCCCTAGCGATAAATATTGCATATGCTTGTCTACTTGAGAAGAACAAGGGTCATTTTTAAAACCCATATACAGAAGTATATATGTACTGTATGTATACATGTAGATAATATTTTATAATTTGCTTTTCTTCATGCAGTTAGAGTTTAAGTTCTGCCCCATTTCCTTCTTGCTCTTGAAAGCTCTGCCTCTGTGAGGGTATTACCTTGTTAGATATCTGGGTGTGTTTTGCCTTGTAGAATTTGCTGGCTAAACATATTGGAATGCTGGGTGGAGAATCTGTGGTTTCTCCCAAAAGCTGCTCATCCTGTCTTATGTATCCCTTTATTCCTTTGTGTGCTTTAATATACAGATCGTATTTACAAAACCTACAACTATTAGTAAAAACAAATACTATTTATCCCAAAGCATTTAACACTGTGTTTAACTAACTGCCCACATGTTTACAGAAACAATTAAAAGACTCGCATTTGTGTGTGTGCATGTGTTTATATGCACGTATGTGTGCACAAGCATATCCTCATGCATGCATGCATGTGCAGATTTCGATGGTATGCTGCCAAACTGGAGAACAAATTTAGACATGAAGCATCACTTACTGTTTTTCACAAGTTGGTGCTGTGGAGGTACAGAGGAGTTGTGGTTCAGGTAATGTTGGGTGGAGTTCTACGCAAGATCAAGTTGTTACAAATACTTGGAGATGATCGGCAACAGATTGATCATGCATTATGAAAGAACTAAAATCTAAAGGTTAATGTTTGTAAAAGTGCGTAATTCAAAGTTACCGTTAAGTAATATATAATAGTTCTGTTCTTCCACAAAGTTCTATTAAAGTCCTTTTCTTAAATGTTATTAATTGCCCCAATGTACATGATTCAGATTTATTACCCAGGTTCTGTGTAAATTATGGAATAATCGTAGGTGTGTTAAGGCATGCCATTAAGATAGTTGTGCTCCTGGGACTGGAAATAACAAAACACTGTCAAATAAATACTGAAAATCACTAAAATAAGTACAATAAGTAATGTTTACCTTTTATTTTTTTAAGTGAATACTACTTCAGCCTACACAACCTGGAGAGAGACTTCTTTTTAAGGAGGAAGATGGACTCCATGGGCTTTTTACCAATTTCTTTGATTGCCAGTTTCAGACGCATTCAAGCTCTAACCACAGACCTCACGCTCATCATGGAGGTAACATTTAATCTATTGAGCCTTAAATCTGTACAGTATTCGAGTCAAGTTTTCTGACCTGGTATTTTATCGATTGCTTTTTAAGTATAAAAGTCCATTTTTATTTTGTGTTTCCTTTCAGGCTGTAAAGAGCAGTGACGTGGTCGAGTTGGTGGATGAGAGAATTCGGAGAAAGGAAGATCCAGAGCAATGGCCGATCCCTGGTCCACCACCCAACTCCTCACACACTGATTTTAGCCAGCTCATTCACTGTCCTGAATTTGTCCCGGGACAAACCTTTACCGCACTCAACACGGGTAAAGATCATAACTACTTGCTTTTTATTCGTTAGCTGAAAATCCAAAATGGGACTTTTTCTTCAGTCGCTTTGATTGCTGTCGTTCGTTAGGAGTAATGCATCGATGCCGCACTGTGTATGGGCCGTGGTATTCAGTTGATTGCAATCTGCACTCTTACCACTAGATGTCAGTAAAAACTCCTCACACTGCTTCTTAGTAATAACACGACCCTCTCCCAGTGGTTTGGTTCATAGACTAATGTGGCTGTTATTGTATCTTTAAATGCAGACAATATATATTCACACCGGCAGTTTATTAGGAACACTCTACTAACTAAATGCCGTCCGCTCGTCGTTGTCAGATACAGCAGACCGACTGTATCTGCATTCTTTATATTAAGATACTCATTATAAGATGCTTATCTGAAAACAGCGAGTGATAACCTAACCTGAGTTACTATGTTCTATCTATCACAGATGCTGATTCAGTTGTTTTTTTGTTTCCTTTGTTGCACTATTCTGAGTAAAGACTTCAGACTACATGGAAAACGACCAGATCTTTTAAAGAAATAACTCCATCATTTCTCTTTTTAACTATGACATGACTAAATGGGCCAGTTCTCTATTCTCTATCCATGTGAACACTAACTGAAGTTGCATTGCATTGGTGCCATGTCATTAGCTGTTTAGCTGTATGAATTAGCTGAAGCCCTGTGATGAGGTGGGTAAAGCGACCACCTCACTGCAGGAAATTCTTGTCTTCAAATGCCAGGCATGAGGCCAGGGTAATTTCTGTTTTAAGTTTGCATGCTCTCCCCATGTGTTCTTAATGTCCTCCAGAAGTGCCAGTCTCTTCCCACAGTTTAAACAAATGTATGTCAGATAAATGAAAATCTATTCGTGTCCTAGGTGTTTGTTTTTCTGTGTCTGTTCGATGTTACATTGGTGATTTGTTTGTCTGCTATTTGCACAATGATTGGTAAATACGGGCTCCTGCATCCTTCTGTCCCTAATTACAATAAACTGCTTGGAAGCGAAATAATTGAATGTAAATATTTATGTCAATGGTATGGTAGAGTGTGCAAGGCTTTCTAATACAGTACCGAGTAATGTATTTAATGGAATGAATTGGTTGGTGGCCACGTTACACTTATGTTTAAACAGAAAGCTATAGTCTTCCTCAAAATCTTTTATTATTGTTTCAAATCAGATTTTTTTTTTGTCAGAATAATTACATGAACGAGAGCTAGAACTCAAACCCAACTTGTCTCATCTTTCCAGTGTCAACCTCCCCAGGTAACCAGGTCACAATCGAGCCACCATCTGCCACAAATGGCCAATTAACTGACAGCTCTGATACGGAGGCAAAACCCCAAGCTAACAAGTCACCCACAGTTGAATCAAAAAGTGTATCGTGTGAAAATGAAAGGACGACGGCGGCGCAGACTCACAGTGTCTCTGATAAGGACAGCCAATGGATCCAGGTGGAGAAACGACACCGGAATACAATTGGGAAAACCAAGGTACAAGCATAGAGAATACAGAGCTATAAAACCAAGCTATCAAACAATTAACAATTAACACAAAGCAATATGTCCTGCTTGTTTTAGGAACGTACAGCGCTGACTCCATCAAATCCAAGACTGCCGCCAGAGGCTGATCAGGAAGAACTGGACTTTCTGTTCGATGAGGAGATGGAGCAACTAGCGGCACCTCGCAAGAACACCTTCACCGATTGGTCGGACGATGACTCCGATGGCGAGCTGGATGACAGCGACGTTAACAAGATCCTTATCCTCACGCAGACCCCGCCGCACCTCCGTAAACACCCAGGTGGAGACCGCACTGGCAATCATGTTTCTCGTGCCAAGATTACCGCAGATCTTGCCAAGGCGATCAATGACGGGCTCTACTACTATGAGCAGGACCTGTGGACCGGGAACGAGCTCCACCTCGACGTTGCCAATGTAAAGGTAATGTGAGCGGTTGGTAGAATTTGGGCCCACTGGTGTTTCATTTTTTTTTTTTCCTAGTTTTGTTGAATTTTAGTTCATGTTAATGTACATAGTGAGGTAAATTCACTGACAATGAGACTTTATTGTATCAAAATGATTTGCGTGGTTGTAAAAAGCATGTTGGGTGCATTTGCATGGTAATTTTCCGTTGCCTGATGTTTTAAAGCTGATTAATCATTGTATTATTTTTCCTCTTACTATAAAATGGAAAGTATTATATAAAGTATACATAACAGTAAAAAAAGTATCTCCATAGCAATAACAATAGTCTAAGTAATAATAACCAATAATAATTAATATGTATTAATGAAAGTGTCCTAAGAAAATGTTCCAGTTCAAAACACAAAACAGAACCACGTGTCATGATTGACACTTTTGGAAGTTCTTAAATAGTAAATATAATATAATTAGTTACTTTTATTCTGAGTAGAGTGACAAGGAATTTTTAGGCGGTAATCCATGCCTTCTTTGTTTACTGGGTGTATATTAGGTGACAGATCGAATTCTCTTCGACATGGTCAGGTATGTTAACGTACATCTGTCAGAATGGTAATGATAACAAATAATGCAATAATTCCAACTTTCCAGTCAACTGGACCATTGACAAATTCATGTAAAGAGGACTCATGTTTATTTTCAGATATCATTCAACTCATAGCCATAATGGGGTACAGTCTTGCAATGCTCCCAGAATGCATCTGGTCCTAAAATAAACCCTCAATATTTCACTGCTGCTCCATCAGTTAGACGCGAGTGAGACAGCATTGCTTCAGAATGTACTATATAGACAAGCTTTTTTGAGTTTCTTATGTTTAGTCTTGTGGTGATTGCTTCTCTAATTATAAATAAATTAATTCTGTAAAAATAAAAACAAGCAGTCAATTGCGATGTGTGGTTATAACAGGAAAGCCTAAATGCATTAGATATAATGTATAAATTATCCAGCACACAGATAATTTTTACTCTGTGTGTCAAATGATCTACAGTCTGTGGTTATAGTGACGTTTACCTAATAAAATTACCAGTAGATGTGCAGGATTTTATATTTGTTAACAGTATAGCCCCTAAAACCATTTCAAAATAAGGTTTTTATGAACTGCAACAGTCAAATAATACAAATACAACAAAATAATGCAGAATACAAAAAAATGTTTGGGAATATTATCATTTAATGCAGATTATATCTCTGTCAGAAATTAATATGTTCCCTTTTTAGCTTAGTGGAAGTGCTGTGCAAGTTCAAAGTTAAAATTAGAAGCCTTGATACTATTAATTATTTCACAGTGGATGGTTTTACCCAGCATTCATCTATCTTTAGTTGAGTATTTGAACGTTTGTTAATTTTCCTTCTTTGGACACTGACGTCTGCACTAATACTATTGTGGGACAGTTATTCTTAGATTTCTGGTTGAAATATTAAATAAAATGTATTTATTTCGACAGTTTTATATAAACCTGTTAACTGGGCATATCTATGTGAATTTTCACATCTTGTCTCACTGCTTAAAGATAAACATGCTGCTGCAGAGTTTCACGTTTCTGGGACAGAAGCATGTGGCTTTTATCAAATGTGTATACAAGTGAACTCAGGTTTTCAGTGTTTCAGGAAAAAAAAGGGAGCTTGCACGGCAAAACAAATAGCATGAACAAAATGAACCCGTTTTATTGTTTATCTAAAACATCTTAATATGCTGTTTAAAAGATATACTGTGATTTAGAGAGTTTTAACATAACCGTTGAAGTCCACTGACACTGTTATAATGCTGAATTCAATAGAACTTTTGTACCATATTGTAATGTTAAGGGGCGGAACGGTGGCTTGGTGGTTAGCACGTTCACGTCTCAGCGCTGGGGATTAATATTCATTCATTCATTATCTTCCGCTTTATCCTATATTAGGTTCGGGGGGGGTTGCCCATGCCCATGCCCATCCAGGGGAGAACGTTTCAGGCGCTGGGCAGTTACACCCTATATGGGGCAATTTGGAGAACTCAATTGACTTGATCCATGTTTTTGGACTGTGTGAGGAAACCGGAGAACCCGGAGGAAACTCACGCGGACACGGGGAGAACATGGAAACTCCACCCAGATGGCGATTCGAACCGGGAACCCCTAGCGCTGAGAGGCGAACGTGCTAACCACTTAGCCACCGTGCCACCCGGGATTAATATTAATAACAGCAAATATATCATGTCTACTATTTGTTGTACTTTTCAAATTGTGACTGCTTTTTGTGTTTGTTGTTTTTGCAGGAGGTAGAAAACTTTAAGAAACTCAATGTCATCAGCCAAGACGAGTTCGACACCTTAACACCTAAACTCCCAGTTACCACCAACCAAGAAGTGCCTCCTCCACCTCCCTGCCAAGGTAACTCACTTTCTATTCAAACAACATGCTGCACTAGTGTTTAAAGTAACCATTTTAAACCATTTTTAATTGACCGTGGTAAAATAAAACTTCTTTTAAATTCTAGTGTCTTAACTATTTTATACATGTCAACATTGCAGCCTTTGTTGTTGCATTTTAATATAAAATTTGTACTGTTAAATGCAAATTAAATAAAAAATTAAATAAAATTTGTATTGCATTTAACAGATGTGTGCTTATTTTCCTGCTAAGAGGTTATGCATTCATTTACGTGTATTTTTCAGAGAGAATATAAAAAATTAAGAGCAATTATATAATTATACATTACCTTTTATTGTTTAGTCAGTCTTTTTTTCCCCATCTATTGTAGATGAACTTAGCCCGGCAAATTCTCTGCCCACTGATGTCCCAGAATGCTCAAGTGCTCCCCGGACCCCTCGAACCCCCCGCACTCCTGGTCGACAGGACCCGAGTAAAACACCTCGCTTCTATCCTGTTATGAAGGACAGTGGAAACATTGACGGAATGGTATAGACACTGTTTAAACCGTGTGTGCGTGTGTATAACAATAAATAACTGACGAATAAATACATTTCCCATCTTGTTTTCTTTAGACTCCTAGAAAGAGGAAAACGAGACACAGCTCGAATCCTCCACTGGAGTGTCATGTGGGCTGGGTAATGGATTCTCGTGAACACAGACCTCGCACAAACTCCATCAGGTTAGACTTAAAACACACAAACACATGTTCTATGGTTGTGTGAGTTTTTATTTTAAAAATAAATGTACTCTATAGACAAAATTATAGCTTTATAGTATAGTTTTTCTAGTCTAAAAATTCATTCATTCATCATCTTCCGCTTTATCCTCTATTAGGGTCGCGGTGGGGTTCCCCATGCCCATCCAGGGGAGAACGTCTCGGGCGCTGGGCAGATAGACCCAGGACAGGGCGCCAATCCATCACTGGGCACACACTCACTCACACAAACACACTCTATTTGGGGCAATTTTGAGAATTCAATTGACTTGATCCATGTTTTTGGACTGTGGGAGGAAACCGGAGAACCCGGAGGAAACCCACGCAGACACGGGGAGAACATGGAAACTCCACCCAGATTGGTATTCGAACCGGGAATCCCTAGTGCTGAGAGGCGAACGTGCTAATCACTAAGCCACCGTGCCGCCCTACTCTAAAAAGTAAAATTTTAAATCTATTTGTTGATATAAAAACATTTTAACACAACATTAAACAGATTTTAAATGCCCTACGAATGGACTTTTGTTCTGTAGTCCCTTGTTCTGTCAGCTTGTGAAATATGATCGTGGAATTTAATTTACAACTATATAGTTTTGGTAGATGTACAAATTTTTGGATCCTGGCATATATGCATATATTTAGAAATTAATTTAATCTATATATTCTGTATATTGTTTGTGTTTTTCTCTTTATGCAGTAGTTCAAATGCTTCTCCATCAGAGGGTGCCCCATTGCAGTCAGGCAGTTATGGCTGCACCCCTCAGTCACTGCCCAAGTTTTGGCATCCGTCCCATGAGCTACTTCGAGAGAACGGCTTCACCCAACAAGTTTATCACAAATACCGCAGACGATGCCTCAACGGTACGCCTTTAAAATGCCATATGAAACCTAGTTTTCTAAAAACCTGTTATTTGGTTGGAGCATTATTCTCATTCCAGCAGTGTCACTGAGGTGGAGAAATGAAACTACAGCAGCACTGCTGCACTAAAAAAACCCACCGCATCAGTGTCACTGCAGAACTGACAAACAATCCACCACCCAAATGATACCTGCTCTGTGATGCTCCTGTGCTGCTCTGTGATGCAAGGGGGCACGGTAGCTCAGTGGGTGGGGTGTTGGGCTATTAATCTGAAGGTTGGGGGTTCAAATCCCATGTCCACTGAAGTTATCAATGTGGGTCCTTAACCCTCATTGCTCCAGGGATGTTGTGATTAACCCTGTGCTCACCTTGTAAGTCACTTCAGATAAAAGCATCTGCTAAATGACCAAATGTATGTATTGAAATGCTCCTGAGTCTGACCAATAGAGAACAGAGAACCAACAGGGGACTAACAAAAACAAAGACAACAGATGTATTATGGTCTGTATTTGTAAAACTACAAAGTTCATCTATATGGGGAGATAGAATATGGAAGAAAGTAGGAGGTGTTTAAAAACTTTAGACTAATACTGTATAGTCTACCAAAGAAAAGAGGACATAAGACTTTTAGGATGCATTAATGTGTTCATTTTATAATGTGGTAGATGATGTGTAATATGTTTATAATTTTCAGTTTGTTGGATCGTTGTAATCAAACCAGTTTGATTAAATTATTAAATTAGCCAATATTTATGGATCATTACAAACAGTTACATGACATTTTAATTTCTCACGTGGTTCCCGATTAACAAGTATTTATTTATACTCAGGGATTTAGTCTTCGAGTCTATTTTGCGTTGAGTGTATTTTTCTGTTTCATTCCAGTTTTAGCTTGTAACTCTGCAAATTGTGTTCGAAGATGACATTTTTCTTTTGTTCAATGCTTTGGTTGTACAAATCACATCCCTTAATGACCGTTTGCTCGTGTTTCACTTGTAGAGAGGAAACGGTTGGGAGTGGGTCAGTCCCAGGAGATGAACACACTCTTCAGGTTCTGGTCCTTCTTCCTCAGAGATAACTTTAACCGAAAAATGTATGAAGAGTTCAGGCAGTATGCAGTGGAGGACGCTAAGGAGAACTACAGGTTGGTACTCATCAGTGGATTGATTTTTTTTTTATCTGCCTTTTTTCTGTAGAAAGGTCTTTACTCTAAAAAAAAACTTGTTAGTTCCTTTTACTCTGTTCACTGATCAGTTTTTCCACACTGATCAGTTCTGCTGTGATTTCAAAACACCTCAGTGATGTTGTTGAAATGATGATGATCTACCATGCACTCATTTATTTAATACTACACAACTATACTGATAGTGCCAAATTTAAAGTGGCCCTGTTGAGGTCTCGACCTTTAAACTACAAAGGGAATTAACAAAATATGTAGAGTAATAAATGGACTACAGTCTATAAGTATTAACACAAGAATTGTAAATAAGGTGTCCAGTCAGTGCGTATGGATTGCACTCACACATTGACTCACCTCTGTACTTCAATCGTTGCTTTGTGCAATAACGCAAAAGTGGGAACTAGTGACCGGTACTGAAATCCTGAACAGTACATTGCATTAGTCCTTCCTGCCAAACCAATGTTTGCAATGGCAGAGTTTTAGTAAACATGCCTCAAGTTTAACTTGCTGTCCGCGAGGTGAAATTTATAAACGGATGTTTGTTTAGGTCTGTCCTCCTGTTTGGTGTATCTATTACAGATTATGTTCCATTTGAAAAAAAAAAAACAGCCTACATGAATTTAAATTCACACTTCATAGTGATTGTGAGGATGTTAACTAAAAGATGTGAATGTCGGTCGATCGCCACACAGTTGTTTTTTTTTTTTTTTTTTCTCACTGTGTTCATGCAAGTTTGCAAAGCCCCAATTGCACACCAGTGCACACAATTTACCGTATTCTCCGGACCATAAGGCGCACCGTATTATAAGGCGCAGTCTGAATTACGGACTCTATTTCTGTACGGTACTTATTCTGTACGGCACCTTATTATTTTTGCTTTCGCGAAAGCTCGGACAACAGTTACAGCAGAAACCTCAGCCCAGGCATCCACAATCCATTCACAGACGGTGGCGTAACTCGCCCGCCGCCGCCTCCCGAGTTTTAGTAAACGTGTGTTCGCCGTCTATCATCCATCGCTCCCACACCGCCCGCAACTTTACTTTAAACGTCCTGTTTACGCCAATGTCCAGCGGTCGGAGTTCTTTATTTAATCCTCCCGGAATGACGGCAAGCTCCGAATTAATTTTCTTCACTCTGCTTTTTCAGCAGTGACGGTGATGTGTGGAAAAAAAAACACCCGGTCGCACAACAATGCTTTTATAGAATTTGGAATTCCGTACACGTATAAGGCGCACGTCCGATTTCTGGGAACATTTTAGGCTTTTATGTGCGCCTTATAGTCCGGAAAATACGGTAGTTAAACATTTTTTTCTCAGTTGCCTGAATTCTTTTGTTTTCCTGTTACTAGTTGATATAATCTGGAAACACAATCCATATTACCAACCTTTTTTTTTGTTAGAGTAGCATTGCAGGTTACCACACACTGCAAGTTGAGCTTGTGAAAATGAATCTGTTCTATCACCTTGTTCTACCTGACTTTCAGGAACCAACTCTAGCACACACTGATAAGGCAAACACATACTACAGTTAATTAATGATGACCACAGAAATATTTGTGTTCTTTTGTCCTCTGAAGTTTTTTTTTCCCTTAATAAACAACTTAACAGAGTTTGTTTTTCTTGCCATTGTCGCTTTGTCTTGCTCTTTAGGGGTTCATCTTCGGAATACCGTAAAGCTGCTTTGCGACAGCTTTATATACTGTTGTAAAAAGCGCTATATACATAAATGAACTTTAACTTGGAACGTGGACTGCAAGTCAGGGATGAAACATATAGCAGGATGCTGCTACCACTTTCAGCCTCTCTGGCAAATTAACCAATCAGAGTTGCTTAGCTGTGCTGACAAAAGTGAATGCTCATTAAGCAGTCGAAGGTGTATGCTGTACTTATGACATGTATACAATACGAGTACATACGAGTTGTGCAAAAACAATGCACCACACCTTCTGCTGCATTCCTTTAGTTAAATGCCCTTGTAGCAGTTGTACAGAACGAAAGTGTGTGGATGCAGGATTTGATAAAAGCATGATGATCAGACTATTGTAGGTGTGAAGAAGATGCCTGTAAACTTCCACAGGTTTGCCAGAGCAGCATGACGCATGATATTGAACAAGTTGTGCCGGTTATTTGAACACAGAGCACAGCCTTTACTGGTTGTGTTTGTGTTCTGTTGGTGAGTGATGTTCTCTTAATGCAAGCTGTGTCTTGTAGTAAGTTTTATGTGTCGTCTTAATATGATATTGCTTTGCAAGTGTGACATCTATGTGCAGTAGAGAATTATTTGTAGGTAAAATAAGTGTTGACCATTAAAAGAAACCACTTCAGCAAATGACATTCTGATGTATGGCCCATAAGTCTTTGCACCCATGATGTCTTCGAGCACATTGCACATACAGTATACAGCTATACAGTAGTACCAAGCCCAGTTTCGACTCACTGTAATGATACAATGCACAGCTTTACTCCTGATACATGTGCAAACATGCACATCCCTGCATACATCACATACACTCATAAACATCCCCTATGACCTGTTTTTGTCCCACATTTTTATACAACCATGTTTTCCTTGACCAAAGGCAAGTTTAAAAGGCCTAAAATGTAATTAGGCAACAGAGTTGCAGTTGTACTGCATTAAGGTGAGGTGTTTGTGTGTATGTTTACCAGCTGTGTTCTACTCTGTGTTCTTTCAGGTATGGTCTGGAATGCCTGTTCCGTTTTTACAGTTACGGTTTAGAGAAGAAATTCCGACCTGACATCTTTCAGGACTTTCAGGAAGAAACTTTACACGACTATGAGAAAGGTACTCAAATACATATATCTGTTTGTAAGCTCTTATTATCTTCTACTTAATCCTGTTCTAGAGACTAGGTTTGTGATAGGGCTCCTCATATCTATCCAGTGAAAAATGTTTCAGGTGCTGGGCAGAGATACCCGGACACCAATCCATCACTCATGAGGAGAACTTTACTCAGTTTGGGATTCAAACCTGGTTCCCCAGCGAACGTGCTAACCACTAAGCCTTAAATGTTGCTGTAAACCATTTTTTCAACATACTATATAATAAACATAAAGCATTTTAACTTTTCATTCATTCATTATCTTCCACTTTATCCTATATTAGGGTCATGGGGGGGTTCCCCATGCCCATCCAGGGGAGAACGTTTTGGGCGCTGGGCAGATACACCCAGGACAGGGCGCCAATCTATCACTGGGTACACACACACAGACACGTACACAAACGCACTCTACATGGGGCAATTTGGAGAACTCAGTTGACTTGATCCATGTTTTTGGACTGTGGGAGGAAACTGGAGAACCCGGAGGAAACCCACACGGACACGGGGAGAACATGGAAACTCCACCCAGATGGGGAATCGAACCGGGAATTTTAAACCGTGCCACACATTTTAACTTTATCATTTTAAACATTGGTTTTAATAACCTTTTTAGTGTTTTACTTGATGTACTGTTTCATTTTTTATATTGTATTCTTGTTTTTTGTAATTTTAAGTTTAAACACTGTACAGCACTTTGTTGCAGCTGCTTTTGTTTTTAAAGTGCTTTATAAATAAAATTGAGTTGAGTAAAGATAATATAAATGTGAATAAAAAAATATGGGGCAGAGATCAATTTGGGGATTTTATTTTATTTATTTATTTATTTATTTTTCAATTTCTAACACTAAATTTCAATTTCTAAAGTCAATTTCTAAACAATACCATTGTTATACATGTCTTTTATAAAAAAATGTTGGTTGCACTGACCATAATGAGCATAGCAGTAAGGAGCTAAAGGGAAATGTTGCTTTACACTTTCTCATTATTTATTTTAATCACATTTGTGTGAGAATTTGTGTGAGAAATTTAGAACTGCTGAACTGAAATTTAGAACTTTTGTGTCAGTGGACATTTGTGTTAATTAATTAGTAAGTATTGTGCATTAGTGTACCTCAGAATGTGTAGCGCTTTAATTCAATTGAATTACTGACATTTGGGGAGCTACATTGTAAAATCTATTAGTATTCTGACCCAAAATGACACATATCGTGAAACCTTTTGGAAAATCTGAACTCCATGCTCAGTTATTTATTCCTGCACATGCTCCTCCCTCCTCCTCCATAGCAATCTTCTTTGGCCCAATTTTTGAGGACTGATCTTTATTTACCATTGCACTTGCGTAACTGCTGTTAAACATGATGGTGGAGGTGCAAAAGTCATAGTGATTTATCAAAGTCATGCTATATCTGTAATGTTTGTGGCCTGTAATGACACATGGTCTGTGACCTGAATGTTTGTTTGTAGTCACATTTTAATGAAAGACATTAAATAAATCTGATGTAAGAGGAAAATATTGATGATCTAGTAAATAATGAAACAATGAGAAGGTTGTTCTGGAATAAATGATTTACATAGATGAACAGGAGCTAATTTTCAGCTCTTATTACTCCTTCATTGGCATATTGTGGTGGGTAACCCAAGTCTAGCAGCTGAATAGGATAATTGCTCATTAAAAAAACTCACGCTTTTAGCACAGCTATAATAAAATCAGTAATAAAATGTACATTTTGAGAGAATATTTGTGAAAGTGTTAACTGTCTGACAATTATATGATGTGGAAAATGTAACATTTTTTATTTCTGAAATCTTTTGATGTGTATATTTTTCATAACTTATTTATAATGCATATTTTCTTGAACTAGGTCAGCTGTATGGACTGGAGAAGTTCTGGGCCTTTCTAAAATACTCAAAGATTAAAGGCCATACCATTGAACACAAGCTACAGGAGCATCTTAACAAATTTAAGAGTATAGATGACTTCAGGGTGGAGGTGAGTGACTCGTCAACTCTGACCAGGTCTACCTAAACAGAATAGAGATCAGTTAATACTGCAGAAGTTGTGGGATTCAAACGTCTGCCTTATTATAGCACAAATATTATATTCTTGATTATAATTATTATTTAAGTTCGGCCACTTTTTTAGTGCTTGTGATGGTTCTTCAGTTTAATTACGCCAGATAATAAGTCATTATAAGAAAACTGTCACCTTTCCTTCTGATTTTAGTACTTTATAGTTGTGTAATAGTGTGTTTATTTTAGTAGATGATGCAAGTGTTTAATAATAATGACCATACCAATTGTCCTACTTTGAAAACACCATACCAAAAAATAATACATAAAGTACATACATACATAAAATATTTAAATTTAAAGCACTTATTAGAATTACTACGGTATTGCATTTGTTTTAATCAATAATCAGATATTTAATGTAACCAAGAGAAAATTATAGCTCTTGCCAGATATGGAATAACCGGAAGACCAGTTTTGCTCTCGTAACAGTCTCTTGTTTTTGGCTAAAGATCTTACTCTCCCCCCCTCCACAGCCACCTATGGGAGATGAGCAAGGAGGCAGGAGACGGAGACACTCCTCCTCCGGAGGTGATGAGGGTAGACGTAAACGTTACAACGTGGCGTCAAAACAAATTCCCTCCACCAAGCCCTCTACCGAGTCTGCTGCTGATGGAGAAGCCAAGCTGGAGGCCACCAATCGCTCTGCTTCTCCAGCAAACACTAAACCTAATTCAGCCAATCAACGGGCCACAAAAGCAGTCTCAGCCAATCGGAAAGTGGCTGCGAAGAGCTCCGGTGAAACGACTTCAGCCATGAAGGAAGATAAGAAGAAGAATCAGCAGTCCGACATGGTTTGCAAAACCAAAGATGCCAATCCTCCAAACTAGCCGGATAGGCGTGGTGCTTTAAGAGGTTATTATTATTATTTTTATCTCACATGAGAGTCTGGCTATTTATGGTCTGCAACAAGTCAAGAGCCAAACAGTTGCCCGCTGAGCATATAAGTTGACCCATCAGAGCTTCAGTGGCTTCACTACGCAATAGTCAGCCTGAATGTTGTAATTGATTTGGCTCATGGTTCTTAACAGTTTTAATCAGGCAATAGCAGTGGACTGTGGAAATCACGAGACTCCAATCCGTTCTGCTGTCAAGTTTACGAACGCTGCATCAGGTCATGTTTGCAGACAATGTCTTTTGTTGGTGAATGTAAATGTATTTGTTTTATCTTTTGGAGTGCCTTACATTTCAAATAGAAGTTTTTATCCTAATCATATCAGGAAGCTTATTTCAATCTCTTCACCAATGTCAGTTGTTTTTGTGTGTGCTGGATCAAAATCACAGATACAAACAGTGTTTGTAACAGTAACACAATACCCGCTGTCTGAGGATGTAATGACAACAAAGTGACACTATATATTGATGCATAGCGTACGTTTATGATTTAGCGCTTTTATTGATAACAAACGAGTGTTAGTCAAATCAAGAGTAATGCTCTAACGCTGAGCTGCTGCAGGTTTGCTTTGATAAAGGTGCTGCGTGGATCCTTTAATGTGCTGTTTAACAGATTTAACATCTTGATTAGAAATGATTGTGTCTCAGTACTTGAAGTTTTATCTCGTAAGAATTTTTATTGTTTTAAAAAAAAAAAAGGAACTATATTTCACAAAAAAAAAAAGTTTCCGTTCTGTTGGAGATGGGATTTTTTTTTTTTTTTTTTTTTTTTTTTTTTGAGTGGTGTTATCCATGATAATCATATTTTTTTTTATTGCATAATCAGCTTATTTGAATAATGCAGCTATAAAATACCAGTTAAACTGTACATACAATTGAGAAACTGATCTAATTTGGATGATTAATTTTTATTGAGTCACATTATTGGAGTATTGTTTGCGTGTGCTGGTGTGTTTGTATGCATGTTAATTTTTTTTTTTTCCCGAATTTTTTTTTTCCTGCAAATTTTAACATGTAAAAATGCATTTATTGAAAAAAAAGTATTAAAATCCTTTTATAAAAACCCCAAACCTGTGTATATTGTGGCTTCATTTAAAGTGGCTTTAATGTAAAGTGACTCCAATACCATTACAATGATCCATAATGTCACCTATAAAGATTTAATGGCATATGTAATGTTTTAGATTATAAATGTAAAATGCAACACAAATTTTTGAGGGTTCATTAAAATTCACAATAAAGAGATTTCGAAGCTAGGAAAAGGTAGACACAATTCAATAGAAAAATATTTGAGAACATGAAATAAGTAGGGGTTTTCAATCTTTTGCATAAGATCTCCATATGTAATTCAAATATATGCAACACTTTACAGACTCTTTCCTCATTACTTGTTTGTCTTGCATCTACCTTTGTGGTGTCTCAGAGTTGCTTGGTTATTTGTAATGTCAAACTTCAGGGGGCTAGACCATCTGTTGCAGGCCAATAACTTGTTTTTCTCATGGTGCAAAATAAATTTCTTTATTTTATACCTCATGTTTTCCTTCTGATAAATCATCTACACATTTATTTTACCTTTTGCATCAAAGAAGTTATAGAAAAGAGAGCAGTTACGAGTTCAAGCTTAATTTGTCATGCCCTGATCCTCCAAATTAAATTACCCCCATCTCAGGACACACACACCCACACACACACACAACAAGGAGAATCTTATGTTGACACTATTTCAGGTAGCTTCTTTTTGAACTGTAGAAGAAAACCCACTCTGAAAAGAGGAGAACATACAAACTCCATACAGAAAGCTACTTGTTTACCCTATACATTGTATTGGCTTTTCTTTAGCTTTGAAGATGATGATATTTAAGTTAGGGCGGCACTGTGGCTTAGTGGTTAGCACGTTCGCCTCTCAGCACTAGGGATTCCCGGTTCGAATCCCAAACTGGGTGGAGTTTCCATGTTCTCCCCGTGTCCGCGTGGGTTTCCTCCGGGTTCTCCGGTTTGCTCCCACAGTCCAAAAACATAGATCAAGTCAATTGAGTTCTCCAAATTGCCCCATATAGAGTGTGTATGTGTAAGTGAGTGTGTGCCCAGCGATAGATGGGCACCCTGTCCTGGGTGTATCTGCCCAGCGCCCAAAACGTTCTCCACTGGATGGGCATGGGGAAACCCCCCCGCAACCCTAATATTGGATAAAGCGGAAAATAATGGATGGATGGATATGTAAGTTAAACAGTCAATTGGTTATTTTTTTCCTGTAAAATATTATTTCTGGGCGGCACGGTGGCTTAGTGGTTAGCACGTTTGCCTCTCAGCTCTAGGGATTCCTGGTTCGAATCCCAAACTGGGTGGAGTTTCCATGTTCTCCCCGTGTCCGCGTGGGTTTCCTCCGGGTTCTCCGGTTTCCTCCCACAGTCCAAAAACATGGATCAAGTCAATTGAGTTCTCCAAATTGCCCCATATTGAGTGTGTTTGTGTGAGTGAGTGTGTGCCCAGCGATAGATGGGCACCCTGTCCTGGGTGTATCTGCCCAGCGCCCGAAACGTTCTCCCTTGGATGGGCATGGGGAACCCCCCCCTCCCCCTCCCCCCGCGCGACCCTAATATAGGATAAAGCGGAAAATAATGGATGGATGGATAGATATATAAGTTAAACAGTCAATTGGTTATTTTTTTTTCCTGTAAAATATTATTTCTTGACTATATGAGAGTCAAAATAAGTGTTTATCAATTCTTCAAGCAGGTTATTAAACTGTGTGGTTACGTATTTTAAAATAAACGACGTGCTTCGAGAATTTAATGACAATTAAATTGCACTGGTTCCATTTTGATTTAGTTGACTTATTTAGTTTATATTGCGAGATGCAAACGAGAACAAACACGGCGAACTACAAATCCCACACGCACGTTGCGTGCGGCGTCCAATCCCATTACAAAACTCTTGTTACTGCAATTAACTGCCAATCATCGTGGGAGCGCGCTGTCAGCGGCCAATCGTACTTTTCAGTGGGCGGGGCAGAGTGTGTGGGTGGGGCGGTAACGTGCAGTATGGCGGACGATGGGGACGGCAGGAGCGCAGTAGCTGACACAAGCGGCGGCCAGGAAACAACAGCTGAGGAGTTGGATCCAGGGCCCGGGGTGATCGGCATGCTTCTTAATCTGGGCCTTTTTGTTCTGTTTCTGGGCGTCTGCTATGGCATTTACCGGCGGTGGGTAAGGAGGTCGGGCGCCGACGCGGCCCGGGGTGACGAGGCCTCGGCTTTGCCAAAAATGGGACGGCGGGACTTCACTCTGGAGCAGCTGCGGGAGTATGATGGCGTGCAGAACCCGCGCATCCTTATGGCAGTCAACATGAAAGTGTTCGACGTGACCAGCGGCAGAAAGTTTTATGGACGCGGTAAGAGTTTGCGTTACAGCCTGCGAGCCAAGTCTGCTTTATGTGGCTGCAACAAGAAGTGGATACTAGCTGAGAGTCAATTTGAAAGGAATCGATTCTCCTTTTCTCTTAATCACAGATCGCTTAGGAACCCCATTGTTATTCAAACACACACTTGTGTTCCTTTAACCCAAGCAAACTTTTGGGCAAAAGTTTAAAACGTCTTAAGTTGTTTGAAATTAAATTGAAAACGCGTTGTGTGATGTTGTGCATCTCTATGTTTTTTTTGTATTTATCTATTCGTTGAATCGTCCTCTCAAACCGAGTCGACTCAACCTATCGGATTCAATCAGCATTTTAAAAAACACTTGTCAACTTATTTAAAGTTTTAACTTGTCGGTCTGACGGTTAGACCTTTATAAATATGACTTTTAACACAAAAGCTCAGGCAGCATGAGATATGGGGAACAAATTAGCATCCTGCACTCTTCATCCTGTACATTACAGCAAGACACATAAACCTGCAATTAGGAAACGCAGAAGGCACTCAGTATTCTTTTAGAAAGACGTCTAAAATATATGACCAAAGCCTGACATTTTAAAAAAAAAATATTTTAATAATGTAATTATTCAATTACCTGAAAAATATAGCCTGTATGCATATCGACGTGACTTTACGTGCTGTATGGGCTGACATGTTGTTCTTCGCTAAAATTGTATTGGCGTTAACTCTGTATCCTTTAATTAGTTTGAACCAAATAACATACTGACAAGTTTGCAATTGCAAGCCATTATTTGCCGTTGGACTTAAGAAAACAATCCTTTTGCGTAATATTTTCCATAATACCGAGCTGCGATTGTTTGCAGCCCGCGTAAACTTGCAGGTCTTAACGATTCATGCTGCTGTAAATAATAAAGAGGTGGTGCGATCCATCAGAGGAACTTTGTCTTTTCAAGAAATATAATTTTAATTCCATGCTTTGCCATCCCAATTTAATTCATTTTTATTAACACGCTGTTTTAAAACTTTTTGAGGGACATGACTGAGTAGTATGTGGCAAAATATTCGGTGCTCTGATAAAATATTTGCTTTGGTTCTGCTAACATTTGTTGGAGAAAGGTGTTTACGTTTTAGAAAAAGCAATAACACGCAGCCACGTTTGATTGTGGACGTCGTCTATGGTTCCATCCCAATACCCTGAATGTGTTTTGAAGTGAACTACGTACTGACTAGAAATGGTTGCTTTGTGCCCTTTGTAGTGCGCGAGAAGCGAACGGAGTTCAAATTGGGATTGAACCTGTGCGTTAACAGCGCGTGTTCTCCGCCCAGCCCACGTTAGTCTGCGTTAACGGCGTCTAAAGCGAAGTCCTCAGTTTACTATTATATTTAAATGATTGTAATTTAAAGCTGTAAGAATGTAGAATAACATTTGGTTGACTTTGCATACATGACAACAAAACGGCGTGTTAGCCTAGCCACGTGCTCTGCGCCTGCGCGTACCTTTTCGTCTGTTGTTATTTTTCTTATTATTAATTCAGTCATCTCTAATAGCAGACCTGTTTTTGTCAGCATAGCTAAACAAATCTTAATTTAATGTCTTTAGTTTATAGACAGGTCTTTCAAAGTAAATAATCACAATTGTTTTTAAGCCAATGAAGGTAATTGAATAATTACATTATTAAAATATTAAAAAAAAAAATTCAGGGTTTGGTCATATATTTTAGACGTCTTTCTAAAAGAATACTGAGTGCCTTCTGCGTTTCCTAATTGCAGGTTTATGTGTCTTGCTGTAATGTACAGGATGAAGAGTGCAGGATGCTAATTTGTTCCCCATATCTAGTGCTGCCTGAGCTTTTGTGTTAAAAAGTCATATTGATAAAGGTCTAACCGTCAGACTGACAAGTTAAAAGATTTATTGCTGAAATCCTGGTGCCAGATGTCAGAACATCTTCACAAGTTTTGTGGAGTCCAGGCCAGGGAAAGTTTTTGCATAAAAAATGTAAGGTAACCGTATTAGTGCTTTTCCAGTTAACAGTGTAAAAAATGTCTTTTGTAATAGGGCCCATATCAAACGTTGATGGTAAAATCAGCGCACAAACAGCAATTGACCTCTAAACCCTGTTATCCTGTGTTATTTATTTGACTAACATGTCTATCAGCCTTTGTCCTGTTTTGAGTCTTCTTTTTTGTCTTTCTTTTGCTGTCTTTTGCCTTTAATTCATTAACAGCTGCATAGTAAGTAATGTCTGGTAAAATAGTTGTTTGCACAATTGTCTGTTTATTGAACACATTTTTGGGTTGTGTAATAAATGTTTTAGAGACGTTGATCTAGAGCCATGCCCTTTGACATACAGTGTTATATGGTGATAGGGAAGAGTTTTTTATTTATTTATTTTTTTTTTATTGCAATATTTGAAGACATCAGAATACAAGAAATTGTACTATGTAGTATATTTACTATTATTTTAGTCTTGTGTGTGTATTTTATATTTTATATATCTGTGCCTATTTGGGATGCATTGTCATATTTTACCCTGTGTGACTGAGGTTACTGGGCGTTCTGTTTATGAGCTTTTTCACCAAAGCATTTTGTTGCTTTAGTACAAATTAACGTGTCATCCTCCAGGCCTACATTATTCAATTTACAATTCTTACTTTGTTTGTAGCCAAAACTTAGTTTTTTACTACAATAAAACTTTAATGCTTTTTTTGCAAGTTAAGTAAATGTGTTTGATTTACAAACTCCTGTGAGATGTTTTAAAGCAGTAACTTTTTTCCCCTTTGTGCTTTTACTTTGTACTGAGAGAATGTTGATATTTGTAACTTCATAGTCATCCCAGTTTTAAAGCTTTTACTTATACAATTTTAAATCATATGCCCATTGGACATGGTTTTGTTCATTTATCTCCGGCCTACGTATCAAGTCGAAGATGAATGGAATCTTTTCTCAAACGACAATCAGATGGTTAAGAGCCTTGGAGGTCTATATACCCACACAGCTTGCCACTTTAAAAAAAATTTTAAAGACCAAAACAGGCAAAGCATCCTGGTCATAAGACTGTAAGGGCTGTCCTTTAAGGATTACTCATGCTTTCTGTTTTTATTTATTTTTTTACCAGGCGATGTTTGTGCATGATCTTTAGCCTAGTTTATGGCATTATGACATAATTCTGCTCCAGATGTCTGGAGTTTTGAGCAGTCTTAATGACTGTTTTATGAAATAAATAATATGATGACAGACTGCATAGCAGAGCATACATTGTGATGGGGCTCACTTCCTATATGTATAGACATAAAGCTGTATAGCTGTAAATGTGTTCACTACACTCAGATGGGCATTTGTGGTCCATCACTGAGAGTCTCTGTCATAGATGTTTTAAATCATACTGATGTGGTTGCTGATGCTGAGGTCAAAGTTTTGTGCAGATTCTGCAATAGAAGTGGATTTACAGGACAGAAGTTGTGCCACTTGTCAGAGATGTTATGTGCAATTTTACCTTTCTTTAATGGTTCCTCATTCCAAATATTGTATCCAATTGTGTAAAAGCTAATTTTGTTGTTGGGTAACATACGAAGCCAAAAGCAACATTTGCTTTAAATTCTGATTTAGTATTTTGCCAAATACACATTAATCTGATCTAGGATTTGTTCATATGACCTACTGAAAAAACAGCTGATATGAATGCCAATATAAAAATAGTGGAGTGAATACAGATTCCTAATTTAAGGGCACTGTGACGTTTTTGCTCGGAATTCAAGTTCAACAGTATTGCAAAGCTGTTAGTGTAATAGTAGCGGATGTTTTTTAAGATGCTGAGAAATGAGAATCTTTCTTCAGCTCTTTGGTCCACTTCCTCTTTTTACATTTACCTAAATAGGAAAAATGCCTTTATTTTTTATTACATTTGCTAATATGTTCTACTAAATTACATTATTATGCAAACAAAGGAGACATGATTTGAATAATTACATTCCCAAAAAAATCCAAGAAATATATTCAAATTTAGTTCTTTTAGGATTCTAATTTGAATGTTTTCTCTAATAGGGTAAAAGTGTTTCTGATATGTGGATTAAATAAAATTAATTTACCAAGCAAATAAGAGTATTAATCCTATGCTCACATAGTTTTGACTTTGCAGTATTAATTGTTTAATATCTACTTTAAAGTGAAGTGTCCTTTGACGATGGTTTTACAGAGACATGGTCAGAAGCATGATCATGCTGTGTTATTTTTGCAGCCTGTTTCTGAATTCATTCTCCTTCCTTCTCTTTCTCTTTTTTTTCTGCAGAGGGGCCATATGGGATCTTCGCAGGTCGAGACGCATCACGTGGCTTGGCTACATTTTGTCTGGAGAAGGATGCCCTCCGGGACGAATATGATGACTTGTCAGATCTCAATGCTGTTCAGATGGAAAGTGTGAGAGAGTGGGAGATGCAGTTTATGGGTAAATATATTTAAATAAAAGGTTTAGTTTTGATCGTAATTTAAATTATTTGCCACTGTCGATTCTTCTTTGTAAATACATATTCTGATTTGCCTGAGCGTGTGCTATGCTAAAGCTTTCTCATTCTTATAAATATTTATTAATGCATTTGTATTCAGTTTACTAAAGCAACATTAGACAGAATTTTACAGTAGCTAAGGAATATCAAGGCTCATGTGTGCAAATGTTTGTCATAACCCGCTTACCTTGCTGTGGGCGTGTAGCCTTTTTATTTAAATTTATTTTCCCGTTATTCGACTGTGGTTACTGCTTATTGCCTGGTGTTCAGTTTAAAGCATACACAGATGTCATCAAAATGCAGCCATTCTTATATTCATGTTGCCTTCGGACAAGGCCTGTTTCAAGTTGGTGCAAGGTATTCAAATTTATTAGCAAAGAGATACAAAATATATAATAAAATGCATTAAAAACAAGAACATGTACAATTTCTGTCAAAATTTGGACATTCCTCCTTTTTGCTTCACATATTGTCCATGTTCTCAGTTCCACTGTAAAGATAGACTTTGTAGTTCTATAATTCCAGACTGTAGTCCATCTGTTTGTGTTCTACAGTACATACTGTGTATGTCCCCTTTACTCTGTTCTCTAATGGTCAGGACCCCAATAGTAGCACCACAGAGCAGGTATTTGGTTGGTACATTATTCCTATCCCAGCGGTGTCACTGAGGTGGAGAAATTAAACTACTGCTGCACTAAAACCCCCTCACTGCATCAGTGTCCCTGCAGAACTGACAAAAAAAATCCACCACCCAAATAAGACCTGTTCTGCCCTGACCAATAGAGAACAGAGATCCAACAGGGGACTAACAAAAACAGACAGATGGACTGCAGTCTGTAATTGTAAAACTCAAGAAAGCGAAATGTTATTTTGAACGCGTTATTAATTTGATAACATAAACTTTCCTTCTTTACAACAGAAAAATACGACTATGTGGGTCGCCTGCTGAAGCCTGGTGATGAGCCGTCAGAATACACAGATGAAGAGGACATTAAGGACCACCTGAAACACGAGTGATGTGACCAAAGCCTGAGACTCGGACCGCTAGCATCCAGCCAGTTTGTCTCCCTGAAATGACCATCTTTAGCCTGACAACTCTAATTTCTTGGACTAATTTATTGGAGTATGGTACAGGTCCTGCTCCAGTATTAAAGCTCCAGGCAGGTGCTCGGTACGCTGGTGGCTCAGATGTAGTTCTAGGGTGGCGGTGGTGCTGTTTTGCGGCTTCCAGGTCGGAGCGTTAAATCTCTACCATATTTGCCTCAAGGTGTCCCTTTATACCTGCTAGAACCTCCTGCTGTCATCCTTCCTTCTCTTCATTTCTAACAGTGCTTCTCAGACCTGTGCGTGCTTTGGCTTTTTCCCAGCTCCAGCACACCTGGTTCGACTCATCAGCCAAATATCAAGTCCCTCCTGAGCTTAGGACGGTGTGGTGAAGCAGGGAAAACAGAAACGCATGTGGACTGATGAGGGAAAAAAAAAAGAGAATTTCACTGTGTTTTTTTTTTTTTATCCTTTGCTGCTTTTATAAATGCCCTCACCTCCTACTGTCCATATCTGCAGTCGACAAAAGGTGTTTCCATTTCCCCCCCTCTCCTTTTTCCAGTGCAGTCCAGGGCCTCTGCTTTAGTCACCCCAAATTACACAAGCCCTCGCTATAAAGGCTTTTCTTGTATAGTAAAGACTGAAAATGTGAACTGATAATTGAATGAATGAAACACTGAAATCCTATATTCACTACTCTGTTAGGGTTGTCACTGCTAATAAATCCAGGAAACAGAGTAATACAGCTGTAAGGAAGAGCGGGAATGGGAGGGACATGGAACAATCTAAAAATGGGTCACAGCTGGGGATCATTTTTGAAATTCTCTTCACAGGCATCTTTCAAACCTACTGCATGTTTAAAGCTGAGGTGTCCACCAATCGACGCATCCGATCATGGCGCTGTCTGCCAGTTCCAAGTGGGAGAGTGGTTCCAAGAGGAAACGAAGTGGATGGGCTCTATTTCAGCTTTACTGATATTTTTTTATCCTCTTCAGTACAGTTTGGATCAGGGGAATAATAGAAATGTATGGTCACAAGAAAAATGACTTTTAAACATAATCAGTCATGTCTGTCTGTCTATGATGCACAAAGGGAAAAATCAGCTTCTGCACACCTAACCTGTTTTATGTCATGCTTGATTCCTTGCCCACCCTTATGACTACAGTGTGAGCAGAAATTGTGCCTTATGTGTGTTCTGTTCTGTGTCGGAAAGCAGATAATGGCTATGTTGCAGGAAACGGCACAGCAAAGAGAAGTGAATTGACAACCGATTTAACACCCCTTGCTTTTTGGTGTTAAGCACCATCTACAATCCTCCCTCGCCGATATTACAAGGCCTGAAAGACCTCCAGCTACCACCTCGTTGACACCTTGTACATAGACTTACCAAGTATTCAGTGTTACTGCCATGTTGCTGTAGTTAATGGACTCTATGTACTACTGTGTTGTATTGGCCATAAATCAGTTCCTTATTCTTTTGTCTCCATATTTTCTCTGCTTCAGTTCTTTTTAAGGCAATACACAGTCTGAGACCTTAATGTAGAACTGGGCATGGATGGAAAGCTTTCAGATGTGTGGTTGAATATTTTGGGAATGTGATGGAAGACAAAGATGTCAGTTTCTGTAAATATGTGCATCATTTTATTGAAGCATGTTCAGCGTAACAATGAGCTAATGCTGGTTTCTCCCCGCCTCACATATTTAATTGTCAGGACCGTGTGAGTGAGTGAGAGGAAGAGATGTTAATGCATAAGCAAATAAACAGATTTGGGTAATAAAACTGCTGCAGGCTCACTCTTGTGCTTACAAAGGCTCATTGTTGTACAGAGGACCTAACTTGTGATTGTCTTTTAACACAACAGATACAGTATATTAGATGGATATGAACCAAAGGTTGTAATATCTTCAGATTTTAGACAAAGTGTGTCATCACTAAAGCGTGATGTTGCTTGACAAGTGTATATGATGCACAGTTCAAATCTCTACACTCATACACAGCTTGATGTAATTGACGGAAAATATATTACTCAGTAAAGGCCTCAGAAATGGAATGAGGATCACTGCAAAGCAAGGTATACTTGTTATTAATCATTCTTAATTTAAAGGTACCTAATGTTGAATCGTATTTTCTGCTTTTGTACCCTTTATCAGACTTGCTGTACACTTTGCAAAAGGATTGTAAAATACAATGCAGTATTAAGTTTGATTCGTTTGTGTTTTGCAATGATTAATTTAATGGGAGAATTGTTTGATATCAGTGATAAACTGTGAGGATTCTCTGGTTGGTGGGGGTCTTATCCGCTTTCATCTTGTCGGAAGCTTTAAAAAAAAACCTGAATACTTTATATGATGAAGTGAAAATGCAGAAATGACCACTTGCAGTAAATTTATTATGCAGGATAATATTACCAGGTGCTTGATGTAGCACAAATGGATATCAATGCAAGTATTAATAATGAGGGCTCAAAAAATAAATTGTTAAACTAGCTTTGGAGAAAAGACAAATCACTTATTAACTAAATTTCTGAAGACCGCCACATCACAAAAGGGCTGGCACATCTAAAAGTTAGTCAATTTGGTATTTATTACTGATACTTATTCATTTAAATTTGTGTCTCTTTTAAATCATAATTCATATCTTACTTTAATGTGGCATTGGTATGAGGGAAGAAATATTCATGTAAATCACCTACCACATTGGCAAGAGCTGTAGATGAGTTTGAATAAACTCTAGGCATTTAGTAAAAGGTTGAAAATGGCAGAAAGTGGGGAATTAACTATTTAAAATGATTATGTCCTACATGCCCCGTGACCGCGTGGGTTTCCTCCGGGTTCTCCGGTTTCCTCCCACAGTCCAAAAACATGGATCAAGTCATTTGAATTCTGAAAATTGCCCCATATAGAGTGTGAGTTAGTGTGTGCCCAGCGATGGATTGGCGCCCTGTCCTGGGTCTATCTGCCCAGCGCCCGAGACGTTCTCCCCTGGATGGGCATGGGGAACCCCACCGCGACCCTAATAGAGGATAAAGCGGGAGAGAATGAATGAATGAATGAATGTCCTACATGTGAGAGCTCTATGAGCTTTAATGAACCGAGACTTTGTACGGTGATGGGATGCCCTCTTGTGCCGAGTGACATTTGTATTTTTAGCAGACACATCAAGTCCAAGTCTTATTCCTTCACTCAGAAGGCCTACTGTTGTACCTGTGCTTTTAATCACAGTAGTCCAAAATGGCATATTTAGACAGTAAGCACAAAATTTGACCGAGTTTGTTCTGTTTTTCTGGTGATGCAACAGGCTTTTACAGGTTCATTTATATAGAACAGTGGTTCTTAAACTTTTCAGGCCACCCATCATCTAACCAAAACTTAAATACCACCTATGTTTTTCATCATGGAACAACATATGGCAAACATCAATCATCAAGGAAGACAATTAAAGAAGGAATACACAACCTCTAGTGCGTTATTGCTTTAGGTAAAAGTGAAATAAGGTGCCAATCATTTTGGATGGTTCAGTATTTTATGTATTTAGTATTGTATATAACCATTTTATGTTGGCACCAACAGGCAATTGACTCACATAAAGACAAAAGCTTGCCATATTGATGTCTTCATACTAATTAGCTATTAAGGACAAGTGTGGCACATTGCAGTTAGAAAGTCCTGGGCATGTTCTCTCCAGGCGGCACGGTGGCTTAGTGGTTAGCACGTTCGCCTCTCAGCGCTAGGGATTCCCGGTTCGAATCCCCATCTGTGTGGAGTTTCCATGTTCTCCCCATGTCTGTGTGGGTTTCCTCCGGGTTCTCCGGTTTCCTCCCACTGTCCAAAAACATGGATCAAGTCAATTGAGTTCTCCAAACTGCCCCATATAGAGTGTGTCTGTGTGAGTGAGTGTGTGCCCAGCGATGGATTGGCGCCCTGTCCTGGGTCTATCTGCCTAGCGCCCGAGACGTTCTCCCCTGGATGTGCATGGGGAATCCCACCGCGACCCTACTAGAGGATAAATAGAGGAGATAATGAATGAATGAATGTTCTCTCCATGTCTGGATGGATGTCCTCTCATAGTCCAGACATTATGCATTAAGCAAGCATAATTCTAATGCAATGCAATTAAAACAATACATTTTACCGTAATTTATGTAATATATTTACAATATATTTTTAGGTTATAAGGTTTAACAGAGGGCGGCACGGTGGCTTAGTGGTTAGTACGTTCGCCTCTCAGCGCTAGGGATTCCCGGTTCGAATCCCTATCTGGGTGGAGTTTCCACGTTCTCCCTGTGCCCGTGTGGGTTTCCTCCGGGTTCTCCGGTTTCCTCCCACAGTCCAAAAACATGGATCAAGTCAATTGAGTTCTCTAAATTGCCCCATATAGAGTGTGTGTGAGTGTGTGCCCAGCGATGGATTGGCGCCCTGTCCTGGGTCTATCTGCCCTGCGCCCGAGACGTTCTCCCCTGGATGGGCATGGGGAACCCCACCGCGACCCTAATAGAGGATAAAGCAGAAGAGAATGAATGAATGAAAGGTTTAACAGACGTTTGCCTTTTTTATTTTACAAACGCCCAAAAATGAAAAGGAAAGTACCCGAGAGACTTTCAGACCAAATGTGAAATGAAATGTGAAAGCATTTTAAACATTAAATGTCTGAAATGTTTTCAAAACCTCCAAGTAGAGAATACACTAATCTACACCAATTTAATAACCCTAGACCTAAATTTTAAATTGGGTTAAAAAAACATAAGCAAAACAGTGAACTTAAATATTGTACTACAATTATATTTAGTAATTTTTAGTATACAATTATATATCATATTATATTATATTAATTATAACCGATATGTATTTCGTTCCGTTTTGTCTAAACGTTTACAAACAAAGAGGCTCAAACGACAAAGGTTTAGCGCCGTGGGCATTTAATGAGTAAATTTGAACAACTTTTTTGGTATTTTGGAAAAACACGTTTAAGAAAAACGGCATTTAAAATGGCGACAGAAATTCTTCAAAGTGAAATGGAGCGGGCAAATCGACGAGGGCATCTCGAATAGAGTATTGGAACACAGCCTAAACACGTCCAGCCGAGCCGAGAGAGCCGTGGCACGGAGTCTGTCTCTACCTGCTGGCCACGACTGGTACTACAAATACAACTTCTATAGTAGGGGCAGAGCTGAACTGCAGGCACCCGCGTACAACAACAGCGAGGCATCTGTGCAGGATTGTGTTTGCAGAGCGGCATTCGAAGGTTTTTGTGTGCAGGTGCGTCGAGTTTGTATTCAAGTTCATCGTTTGTCTACCATCGACTGAAGAATAAGCCGCTGCGACGAACAGCATTCAAGCCTTTGTGTTTTGTAAGTGTAAAATTCAACGGGAGTCCTGATTTAGCCCAGGCTGTGATTTTGCTCTGTTTTGCTCTGTACTAAACTATATATATATATATATATATATATATATATATATATATATATATATATATATATATATATATATATATATAACCACTATAAATAAATCTAAACAAAGCAATAAGGCATATATATATATATATATATATATATATATGTATATATGTAACACCACTATAAAGTAAATATAAACAAAACTATAAGTTGATTTGTTTATTGTTGAATATAGTTTGGTGATTCTCGATGTCACAATAAATAAGCAGCTGCACAAAACAAAATAATAAGTTAAAAGTATAAATACCTGTAAGTGAAAGGAAAGTCCTGCATTAAATATACATACTTATAAGCACATAGAAAATTTAACAAAATGATCTACTACTTTGATCTCTCTAAATATCAGTGTTTGAGCCTCATTTTACTCTTGCATCTGCTGTAGTTCAATAAATTTAATAAACTATATTCTATTTAGTTGTAATCATATGATCATCAGACCTATCTGAGGGATTGACCTACAGGAGAGAAAGGAAGCATGTAGAGGTCTGATACACAATCTGTTGATAGTTATTGAACGTTTTCCTCTGATCTTCTCTAATATTTTTGTGAGAAAATTAACTTTTGCATATTTCTTGAACTTAAACCAAGTGATAAAAAACAGTTTTGTAGGATTTATCTTAACCTTTATTACGAGTATGTCTCATCTTATCTCATTATCTTAATCCTCTACTAGTGTCACAGAGTGGTTCCCCATTTCAGGTGCTGGGATACACCCAGGATAAGGTTCCAAACCCATCACTAGGCACACACACACACTCACTCACACTCACTCACAAACACACATACTGTATTATGTATATTTATCTCTTTTATCATTCACAGATACTGGATTACAATAGACAAATTACTGACTTTAAACTGTCTAGTCTGTGTAATTACTTTATCTTCATGTACTCGAAGGATCTGTATGAATATCTGATAGTAATATCAACCACCTAAGGTTGGACAATAACAAAGTAACGATCTCTGGAACACATTTTAACAAATAAAGTAAGTTTGGTATTAACAAATCCGATTTAGAATGACTCAGGTATTTACTTCAACATTTCCACTGTATTCATGTTATACACATCATACATACATCTGCGTAGCCATTGGTTTAGAAGGAAACAATATATTTTTTGTACTTTTAATATTTAAAAAATATTTTTTTAAATATTTATGTGACAGGCGGCACGGTGGCTTAGTGGTTAGCACGTTCGCCTCTCAGCGCTAGGGATTCCCGGTTCGAATCCCCATCTGGGTGGAGTTTCCATGTTCTCCCCGTGTCTGCGTGGGTTTCCTCCGGGTTCTCCGGTCAATTGAATTCTCCAAATTGCCCCATATAGAGTGTGTCTGTGTGAGTGAGTGTGTGCCCAGCGATAGATTGGCGCCCTGTCCTGGGTGTATCTGCCCAGTGCCCGAGACGTTCTCCCCTGGATGGGCATGGGGAACCCCACCGCGACCCTAATAGAGGATAAAGCGGGAGATAATGAATGAATGAATGAATGAATTTATGTGACATAGACATTTTAGGGCAAAAAAGTTTTAAGAATCTTGTATTTACACTTTAATTTAAGTGTGAAAAGCATCCTGGGAAATGTTCTATTAGGTGAAATCCAGTGCAGCATGATGAATCATTGTGATTTTTGTCTGTGTGTGAACTGTTACATAAGTCCATTTAGACCACAAGGACAAATATTATCTGTGTTGCATAACTCCTACAAATTTCTAAATAATACATTTTAATGCAGAGTTTCCATTTTTCTTAACTAGCTAACATTATAACAATATAATCCAAATTTGCTTCATGTATGTTCTGAATAATATTTTAGCATGTAAAACCTTTTTATTGTTGTACTTTGTTAATTAATCATCAAACTTAATGAACACAGACTCGTTTATACTGTTTTATACATTCATCATATAAATAATAGTCAGGTATTGTGTTTTTCTGCTCAATTTAGTATTTGGACCATGGCTGAGCATTTGTCTCAAAGTGAACTGGACTACCCCTTTAAACTGCTTGAGTACTTCAATGGCTTCAGAATATCAAAAGTAAGAGCTTTTTCATAGCAGGATGGGGCCAGTCCACATCTGGGTTAGTTAAATGTACAGTTATACACATATATAGTGGTACATTATATTCTGTGAAATATATATATTTATAACCTGTATTATAAATTGTGATTTGAATTATCTGAAGTATCATAATATTTATAAAAATATTTGAAGATATGAAGAATTTGGTTTTAAAACTTTGTAAATGTTTGTTTTAAAAGAAAAACGAGGGCCAGTTTGTCCTTGTGGTGTGTTCTTGGTAATAATTTGGAAAAACACATTCAGTCTCCAGTAATAACACACAAACAGCTGTACCCATTAAGCACAGACTAGGCTGGAGATAATATTCAAAATACTGTTAGGTTTGCATAAACATGAGGGATAATTTGAGAACATTTAGACCAGGCTTTTTTTATTTATGCTCCATAAGCTGATTTTAATTACAGTATAAACATTGACTTGTTCATAACCAATTTATTTTATATGTATTGATATCAGTAATGCTTGTTTACTTATGTGTCATGGAAAAAGTTTTAGTCAAAGGAGGTTGACTCACACATGTAGACAGAACACATTAAATAACACATTAATTTGATGTAAATAGGCTTCAGGTTATTTGATTTAACAATGTTTGAACAAAAAAGGTCTTAATAAGTTTTAAAATGTACTAAAGCTTAAACTCCTTAAGCAGGAGAAAAACCCCTGATGTTTTTAAGCAGAAAAAAATGTAAGGACCAAGACTGTATGGTACTTAAACAGTAGATAAATTGATTAAATTAAGTTATTGGGAATGATCCTTACATATCCAGTATATATAGAAAGGCATCACAACCGAGATGTAGATGACGAGGTTACCATCTCATGAGAAAATGCAACCATAAGTTAGAAAAGGAAGACACTGGAGTGAAGTGGCAGATGGCAAGACTCTGATCACTGATTAGGACAACATAAGTAAAAGGACAGAACCTGAAGGGTGCTCTCTGGATTATAGGCATTTCAGTGCCACGCTCCCCTGATATATTATATTTTATGATATTATGTTAAGATATTTTTTCTATTTCAATATTTTATGGGTTTTGTAATTGTTTTCTGTTCATTGCAATTCTTTATTTTACTTTATAGGTCATTTTTTCAGCATGTGAGCTAGGGGTGTTTGATCTGTTCTTGCAGTCCCAGACGTCTTTAAGTGCTCCTGAGGTGGCACAGGAACTGGGAACCAGTGAAGATGGCATCGAGCGGCTTCTTGATGTGCTTGTAAGCATTGAGATTCTTGATGTTGAACTAAGAGAGGGGAAAGGTGAGCTGATTATAAGTGGTACTTACTGTATACATTATTACATACTTTTTAAAGGAATACAGCATGTCATCACCTGAATCGGTCGCTTGGTCATGGCATAACAGACACACAAACAAAACAGTTATTACTTATTTACATCTAATAGCATTTTAAATTCATCAATGTACCTGACTTCCATTTATTTGAACTGTGGGGGGAAACCCAGAACTCCTAAAGGAATCCTACACAGACACTGGAAGAACATGCAAACTCTAAAATGAAAAGATCCAGTAAACCATAGATATTTTTTTAACTGTAAGATGACGTTTGCCATTCAGCCATAGTGCTGCCTGGATCTAGACAGGTTAATATTTACATTTAGTTCATGCAAAATTTTGCTTTGTTACTGCATTTATTTTTTAAAAGTATTATTTTTTATTTGATTTCTCTGTGGCTTTATTGTGCAGTGATTTTATTATTTAATGTCTGCACAACACATACTGTATAATTGGTATTCCCCATCAGAAACAGCTATAATTTAAATCCGTGTTCCTGGAATAACCCATACAGTCATGGAGAGGACATGCAGACCTTTGTTCTTTTTAACCAGAAATCGAACCTGGACCATTCTTGGTGTGGTGGTGCTAATAGCTGCACCTCCTTGCCGCCCTGTATCGTCCTGCATTTGTATGTAAAATAACTTCTGTGCGAAGTGCCATTTAATATTAAATTAGTCTCTTTCTTTCCCTTTTAGCTCTCACAAATAATTCACAAATCATTCCTGAATTAATTATTGAAACTTTTAGTTCTGGACTGGTGTCCATAAGTCTCTGAAGAAAAATCAGTCCTTAGTGTTTAGGAAGTCGGAAGATTCTGTCTTTTTTATTTCTGCTTGTACATTTCAGTTTAAAACTTAGGGCCTAGATGTGTCCTGGTACATGTATGATTGTCATGTCATGCTTCAAAGTGAGATGTATGAAGTAAAGTAAGGTATTATAATGTTTTTATAGCAGCATGTTGCATTTTGTTCCAGCCTTCTACAGCAGCACTGATGTTGCTAATTTGTATCTGGCCCGGAAAAGCCAGAAATCTCTTCATGATATGATTATTTACCAGTCCCAGACCATCTATCCATTATGGAACAACTTGGTGGATGCAGTCAGGTAAGCTTATATGTCAAAGACATATTAAAAGTATTTTTAAAAAATGTGCCAGAAAGTAAAAACTTGAATCGTGCAGCTAACATACTGCTTAAATTATATGTTGAATTAAAAGAATGTTTGGTCTTACAGTGACAAAGATATTAGCTGATGGTACACTTTTTATTAAACTTACTGTTTCACTACCTGCAAGCTGCCCCAGCATGGATAACATATCTGTGCTCAAATAAAAGAAAGCAAGCTCTTCCACATTGCCAGGGTGTGGCGCAACATTAAAGGTGGATCCATGAAACCAACAGGGACAATGAATTTGGGGGGGAGGGTCTTCTGCAAAGCCGGGAGTGGATTCAGGGCCATAGAGCATGGGTTTGGAGTGATGGCCTTTGCTGAGGAGAGAGGCAGGCTAACTCAAATAAAGGTGTTCAGTAGTGACCTAAGCCACAGGAGTGCATTATGGGGATAGTGCAGCTAGGTCATAATATCCAGGTATATATATGTTTCCCGAAATCTGTTTAAAATATCATAATACCATAAGAATATGTTTTAATCGAAGTACAAGTGTCTTAGTAAACTTGAAAATATTTGCATTTGTTTGTTGACACTTACATTTAAAATGTCACTACTGTAAAATCAATGAGCAACGTTCATGTTCATGCCAAATCTAATTCTAGATCAGTCTTCAGAATGATGCATCAGGTTGTTGTGTTTTTTAAAACTTTCCAGAGAAGGAAAGAACCAAAATGAAAAAACGTTTGGCCTGCCTTCTGAAGATATTTTCACAGCTATATACAGGTGGGTCTGTCATTTACCACCCAAATGCTACACTTTTACCATTTACTAACCCATGCTCGTGTTTAAATTATAAAACATTAGTCCAAATTTTGCAAAGATGTTTGTTAATTATCCATTTCTAATAACTGATAACTGATCCGTTTCTAGTAACTGATAACTGATCCATTTCTGTTAACTGATAACTGATCCATTTCTAGCCCAGCGATGGATTGGCGCCCTGTCCTTGGTGTATCTGCCCAGCGCCCGAGACGTTCTCCCCTTGGATGGGCATGGGCATGGGGAACCCCACCGCGACCCTAATAGAGGATAAAGCGGGAGATAATGAATGAATGAATGATCCATTTCTAATAACATTTGACAAAATGAACAGAACTAGGAGAACTTGTCTCTTTGTTGGTCATTCAGAACAAAACACTAGGACACTAATATATTTTGTGCAGTAATGTTTGTATTCTGTAAAATTGTATTATTTTATTAATAATTGCACTGCTTAAACAGCAGGAAGACAGTACATTTTCACTTCAGAATTTCCGTTGTAAGGTTTATTTGGTAACCAAAATAAATTTTAACCTAAAAAAGTGATTAAAAAACATTATTAAGTAGGTATTGACCAGGCCAGTGAGGACACAGTGAGGACCAGATTTTTGCAGCTTGTGTGTCTTTCCTTTTAGAAATGTATGCATGTGAGTCTGTAGGTATTAGTGATTGTGAGACAGTCTGAGAGAGTGAAAGAGGTCATTGGAGGAAATTCTGTGTGAGGGGATTAATCTTGTCATTTTAGGAGAGTGAGTACATGTCTGCTTGTGGGTCAGTGCAGCCACACAGAAAATTTGAGGCCATGGCTTTAACCCATTCTTTCTCAGATACTTTGTGTGTGTGTGTGTGTGTGAGTGTGAGTGTGAGTGTGTGTATGATGAAATGTTTTGCGATGTACATACCACACGAAGTTTGCAAAATTTATTCCTAATTAAAACTTTACTTACAGGCAGCAGAGTGCATACACTACATCTGTTGAGACATCGTATAACAGATGGTTTAAGTGTGTCTGTGTATATGTGTATGTGTCTGGAACATTTTAAAAACATAAACTGAAATAAATGTTTGTGTTTTAGGTCTGAAGAAGAGATGCTTAAGTTTATGGGTTTAATGAACTCCTCATGGGTCATCGACGGCCATGATGTAGTAACCGCCTTCGATTTGTCCAGATTTAAGTCTATAGTTGATGTCGGAGGTGGGTTGTGAAATTGGATCATTCTAGTTTGGAAATGATATACTTACTTTAAAATTTGCCAATTTTTATATATGCCCAGGGTTCCACCTGTCTAGCAATGTTAATCTAAAAGCCTGTTTAAAAGCAATACAAGGCTCTTTTAGACATGAGTGTTAATTTTGTCAGACATTTTTTAAATCAAAGCTTAGTCCTGTATGAAATGTCAATATTAGTTGGTATCATATTTGGTTAATATCATTAGTTAATTTAATAAAACAATAATTATTTTAGATATTAATATGTTTAAGCATTTTAGTCTTTTAGGTAGACATTTTAATTCTATATTTGTCAATAAACACTTTATACATTTTACATTTACATTTACATTTAGTCATTTAGCAGACGCTTTTATCCAAAGCAACTTACAAATGAGAACACCACATTTTAGTTATCAGATTTTTATTGATATACATCTGTAGTCTATTTCATTCACCGTGTTATTGTTATTTCAGTCTTATTTGACTTATTTTACATTAGATCTGTAATCATCTGCTGAAAAACACAGGAGAAGTTATTAACAATGCAGATTTGCAGTACGAGTGGTGAAGATGTATGAATTAAATGAATTTATTTAGATGAGTGATGGTCAGTGATTACATTATTATCATTACAGTGATGATCTCTTACTGACACTTTGCTTACAAAGCACATTGGACTGCATTTAAAAAGATAAGCTTTAGTGGACATAAAATGGAGAAAATGTTATTTATATACATATATGTTGTGTGATAAAGATAACAAAGATATTATATATGATGTGATATCATTTACATTACATTTGGTCATTTATTGGACACTTTTATTCAAAGCGACTTACAAGGTGAGCACAGGGTTAATCAAAACATCCCTGGAGCAATGAGGGTTAAGGGTCTTGCTCAAGGACCCACACTGGTAACTTCAGTGGACCTGGGATTTGAACCCCCAACCTTCAGATTAATAGCCCAATACCCTAACCACTGAGCTACCGCACCCTATTATGTGCTATCATAATATTAATGATCTACTCCTCTACTGGAACCCGGTTGGACTGAATGAGGACCTCTATGAATAAGAGCTTTGTTTCTGAGTTCAGCTGTCCATACCTGCAAAAACCTTTTCATTACAATCCTAAATATACAGCATCTAAAATAATTAGTTTGGTTTATCTGTATAATATTGGCAACAAAATGCATGTTAATATCATCATGGAGTTGCTCATTGTCTCATCTCGGTTAGAGTCAAATGTTCCAAAGTAAAAGGACTAATAATTGATAACAGTTTAAACATGGTTATAAAGGCTGTCAAAGTTTAAATGTGCTGCAAACTGCTGTATTACAATCTGGGTAATCTGTTCACAGGCTGTTCCGGTGCCTTGGCCCGGGAGTTGGCTAAGGCTTATCCAGCTTCCACAGTGACTGTTCTGGATCTGCCGAAAGTGATCCTAATGGCCAAAAAACACTTTTCTCAGGATGAAGACACTATCAAGTTTCAGGAAGGTCAGCTCATGTCATCACAAGCCAATTATTAGCCACTTCAACTTTTTTCCCCCCCAAAATGTCTAATAGTATAATTATTGCAACTTGTCATGATGGTATATAACTGTACTATAGCTGAAGTGGCACATAACCCCAATTGCTTTCCCGGCACCATATACAGGGCTTTCTACCGCTCTCACTGCACTCAGTATGTGTATGTGTGTGTGTGTGTGTGTGTGTGTGTTTTTCAATGCATGGATGGGTTAAATGTGGAGGACACATTCCTCTGTGTTAAAGCACAGTAGGCAAAAGAGATCACTTTAGCACTTAATTACTATTATGTAAAGTTTTTTTAACCCAAAAAATGAGTTATAATGTATAAAAATTCCTCACAATGCATGACAACAAAAGTTTCTGTTTCTGCAGGAGACTTTTTTGAGGAAGATCTCCTTGCCGCAGATTTGTATATTCTGGCTCGGATCATTCATGACTGGAACGAGGAAAAGTGTCTAACACTTTTAAGCAAGATTCACGCTGCCTGCCCTTCAGGTGAGTAAAATGAGAATCAGAATCATCTGTGGGTTAAGAACATCATCTGTCAATTATCTTTTTTAAGTAAAATATAGACATCTCACATTTAAATGATAATGCTTTATCAGCTATTTAATATCCACTAATGATAACACCTATTCTAATAATAATAATAATAATAATAATAATAATAATGAAATATTCATACTTTGAAATACTTTATAGAGATCTAAAGTGGTTTTAGATTACCCTGCCCTTTAGATTCATCAACTTTAAAACACAAAGTAAATAGACAGGGTCATTGATTTAAGTATTTAAGATTTAAGTGTCCTAAACATTACAGCCTTTTTCAAAGGTTTAAAGCCTTCAGAGTGATCATAATGTTGCCCATACAGTATGCTTTCTATTACTTGCTTATGTAAAACAACTATTATATGTTAAAGTGCAATACATTGTTAGATTTATTACCTTCCTTGCAGTTGTTTATGTAGAGAACATTGAAAGGAGCTCAGCTATTGGCTAACAAACTCTTAAGCGTAGTCTTGTCTGTGACAACTGTGATGGTCTCGAAAGTCTGTTTTAAAAATCATCCATTTTTTAAATTTATTCATTAATTTATTCATTCATTCATTATCTTACACTTAATTTCTTTACTACGGCCACTGGAAAAGGGGTGGGGGTGTGGCTCCACGTGCCCATCCAGGGGAGATTGTATAGGACACTGGGCAGATACACACAGGACAGGGCACCAATCTAACGCTAGGCACATTCACTCACACAAACACACGCACACAAACATACACTATAGAGCATTCAGTTTAACCTGAATCCATGTTTTTGGATTGTGGGAGAAAACCGGAGAACCCGGAGGAAACCTACATGGACACGGGGTGAACATGAAAACTCCACCCAGATTGGGATTTGAACTGGAAATCCCTAGCGCTGAGAGAACATGCTAACCACTAACCACCAAGCCACTCCATTTTTAAAACATATTTGTATTAATCAATAAACTCAATTAATTAATAAACCCAATTAATATACAACAAAAAATCGATGTAGGCACATTTAACATGAAGCACATTGTAATTTATGAATAATTTTCATGGTACAACAAAATATACTTTTGTTTCTGTAAAGGCTTTGTTTTGTAATATTGAACTCTGCAGTGTAATGTGAATTATTCATGCAGTCGCACTCATTTCCAGCAGTACGAGAAATTCTTTGCAACATTAATAATGTCTTTTCTATACTTGTAAAATCTTGTCAGTCCATCTTGTTAAATAAATAAACACATTTTATCAAAAAGCATACAAACGCTATTTCCAGTAAAGTTGGGACACTTAAAATCTTTTTTTTTAAATGGTCAAATGAAAAGGCCGTACTTTATTTAAATCAAGTCGATCTCTTTGTGGTTGAACTACAAGCAAAAGAGGTTTTTGTTCTTTTGTTTGGCAGATTAGTCATGCAGGTACATTTCAGTAAGAAAAAACTGAGCTCGTCTTTTACTCTGTTAAGGTGGAGGTGTTCTTCTAGCGGAGGCTATGCTATTGGAGAACCGTAAAGGACCCATTATGGCTCAGCTCTTTTCTCTAAACATGCTGGTTCAGACAGAGGGAAGAGAGAACCCAGCCTCTCACTACACACACATTCTTAAGACTGTTGGCTTCAAAGATGTGAAGGTGTGCAGGACAGGCAAATCCTACGATGTCATTCTGGCTCTTAAATAATCCGAGCCTCTGGAGCAGTGTTATCTTTTCTGTTGTAGTTTTCCAGAAGAACTAGTTTCTAACAAGGTTCAAATTCGATGTATTTATTAACGATTTATTAACATTAAATTAATTTCATTAGTTACATATAGTACACACCCAAAAGTTTATAAATGACATCCACTATATAATTTACTCACTCTAAAACTACAACATGTAAAGATTTGGATTGAATCTATGCAACATTTAACATTTTATAAAAGGATTTAATAACTAGAGAACCAATAAAACAAAGAAAACTAAGCTGAAGGTTAAAATAATATGCAATAGCCGTTAGATTTAATAGAGTGATCCACAATAACTTGCACCATTTACTATTTCTTACTCTTTTACCACACTGTGTGCCAAAAGCCTGTTTTGTGTGCATGTATATAGTATAATTAATAATTGTAGTAAAAGAAATTTGTTTTGCAGTAGCTTTCTCTCTTTCATATACAGATGAGTGTTAAATGTCATCCACAGCTGAATGTCTTTAATGACTGTCAGGATTGATACCTGCATATTTAGAGTGCAGCCATCTGTTGCATGTCCCACCTAATCCACTGAACCAGAAAAAAAAATCAGATGTTAATTAAATCTAATATATTTGTAATAAAAACAAAAAAGTTTATATCTTAACATGTAGGATCGGAGTTAATGTGGATTATCTGCTTAACAAGATTCAGAGACATGTGCATGCACAAAACAAGGCTTTTATTGTGTCAATATAAAAACAAAGTAAGAGGAGCCAGAAGTTCCGATTTCTATCCTTTATTTTTTTTCCATACTCAGGATTTTACATTAAACAAAAGCCAAAATAATACTAATAATAATAATAATAATAATAATACAGAAGCATGAAAAAAACATGATTGAAAAGTCGAGTCTTGCTGGATCAGATGCAATATGTTGCTTAAACTTTTTAAGCACATCAAAGACAATATTTCATTGGTATATCTACATGGTACTGCAAAAAATATTGGATGCAAAACAGCTTTTTTTTTTTTAAGTCTTAGGCCTTAAAGTCCAGTTTTATTAAGTAGCATTGGTGAGACATTAGTGTGTGATGTGATTTCTGAGAACACGAACGCTACATACACTTTTAAAGATTTTACAGTATATTTTATCAGCGTATGCAAAAACCAAACACAAATTACAAATAATTGTAAAACACTGTTTACTTTCTTGTCATTCATCAACTTCCAGTCACAACAGTCACCAATCATGGTTATGTAGAGTCATCATCATGCAGGACTCCAGGTCTTACTGTACCAGATAAATACTTTTAAAAATATCCATTAATTCTGTCCATGACTGTGACAATTGTTGAGCATCATAGTTTAATAATATACACCTCATATCCACCGTTGTGTTTGTAAGTTCTGAGATCCAGTTAGTTTTAAAGAGCAGTAAGTTTGTCATGGGCTGATCCATTCAGATTCGAAAACCATGTTGATCACAAAACTGTAGAGAATGAAACAAATCTGTTGTCCCATTAAATCTGCTGTTTGTAGAACAGAGATTACCAGGATGTAGATTCAAGAGCAGTTTTTATCTCCTGTATTTTCTATTCTAGTCATATTGGAACAGTGCAGGCAAAAGTCCAGTTTGCAGCAGCACCCCACTATGTGCTTGACAACCGGGGTGAATTTCAGGACATGTGGACCATGTTGTTAACCAGTGAGATAACCCACAGTTAGTCCAAAGTGTAGCCCTGAGCCTCATACAATTGTGGAATTGTATTATGCTCCACTGGCACTGGCCTATGCCCAGCCCAAAGTGTTGGCTTACTGTAAAACTGAATCATGCCGCAGTGGGACAGCTCACATCCAGCCCACGGTGTGAGCTCATTGCATGTGGACAGCATGCCCCTGTGGGACAGCCCACACCCCATCCAATAGTCTGACCTCCAATCTTTAGCAGGGAGATGCTGAAATTTCAGAAGAGGTTTTCTAGTATAAATGATTAAGCATTAAAAGAACCGTTAATCTTTACACATCATAGAAATAAAAAAACAAGAACATGTTTTTCATCTAATTCTTTCAAAAAATGCATTTGTGAAGTCAGTCATTTATTATTATAGCCTGACTCACCAAAAGGCTGTCCAAACTATACTGAAGGATGCTGTGTACATTTCTCTTCATTGCAAAATCATCTAAAAGATAAAAAGCATATGGCCTTGGTTTGACCGTATTGGTAATTCAATTTACTGTTTTATTCACAAGTATTATGAATAATATGCACATGATAGACAGTTTGCAGTATAACAGTTTTAGTCTCTGACTTTGACTCTGTACCGGCTCCACTGTTCAGCCTTCTGCATTATTTTAATGGGATAAAACTTACAATTAAATTATATTAAAAAAAAATGATTACAATTTATGATGCATTGTTATTAAATATGTGATGTATTAGAAGTCATGTGAGGGAAATGTGATAGTCTGATTAAAGTTTGTGGAGTTTAACAGGAATCTATGATTATTTGTCAGCACTGAACTGTTCTTTGGGTTACTTTCAGTATAATGCATTACTACTTTACTGAATTGAAATTTCTTTTTTATTTCTTTAGTTAAAAACTGTAAATTCATCCAATGTTACAGTAATATTTAGCATTCTGTTCTGTTTTTAGTGAACATGTTCTCCTCTAAACATTTTAATCTATGTACACTATATCTTCATAAGTATTGCGACACATACACATTACATCCGCAGTATTTATGACATTTTATTCAAAGCTGCCCCACTGTTATGTAGTTGTACCAGCATAAACTTTTTACAATTTTTTTTGTTTGTGAGGTCAGAAACTGATGTATGATTGTGCATTACACCCCATCTCCATTTTAGTTCACTCCAATCGTGTTCGATAGAATTGGGGCAGGGCTCTTTGCAGGGTACTCAAGTTCTTTAACACAGAACTCCCCCAACCATGCATTTATGGATCCTACTTTGTGCAATGGGCACACATACTAGAAGAGAAAAATGGGCCTTCCCCAAACTAATCCCACTCATTTAAAACCACAGTTGTCCAAATTTATGTTTTAAGTGCTTGATTTTACAATAGAACAAGATATAACACTTTAATGTAATGGTTCAATGGTGTTGGGATACTTTTTGTTAATATACAGTAGTGTATAATTTAATGCACTGTGTGTATCGATTTTGGCGCCCCCTCGTGTACAGTACTGTAGTATATTATTCAGAAGAGAGGGGGCGCCTCAGAGTGAATTGAGACTGGCAATATTTTTTAAATCATTCAATTATCTACTCGTGATCAATAAAAGGCTTAATATATCACGTACTACGCCATATATTGAGATTTGTTGAAATATACGTGTAAACAACGCCTCTACATTTTACAGCCTGTAAATTTTAACAGAACGCTTTAAAGATTTTTTTTTTTATCTGTGGGAGGATTATTCATATACCTTTATACAGAGACCTTTTTCTTTCTAACAAGCAGATTAAACCTGCATTACGTATGCTGTTTGCAATGCTGCGATTTGCCTTTCTTTTATTTTATTTTTTCGTGAATGTGACTGAAATTAACGCAGCACAACAAACAAAAATAATAAAAATAAATTGTGAGCTATTCATCAATTCAATCCTTACGATCCCCATTACATAAGTCTTTTTCCCCTTCGTGGTGTTTCCCGTTTCTCACAATAAATAAAATAGTAATTACAGTGTAGAATTTAAATTCATTCTACGTATTCGATTATTATTATTATTATTAATAATAAAGTCTTGTGAGGCATTGACCCACGTCTGTAGGCTTATATTATTACTCCATCGGGCTGCGAGTAAAAAAAAAAACGAATATAAAAAACAGATTACTTAAAGCTGTGCAACATTTAAAGTTTCTTTTTTTTCATCCTAATGAATTGTTTATGAACCACACATGCCAGAGATAAACGTGTGCCTTCCGGCGTCCATTCTAATGCTTCCAAAGTATGCGATCTCGGGTCGCGCGTAAACAATCTTTGGCCAAACGCATCTCCAACGCAATGCAGGCTGCTCTGTGCGACCCCTGCCGGCCGCGCAGAGTGCAGCAGGCAGAGGACCTGAACACACGGGTACGTAACTTGTGTTTGTGTGTTTAGTGTGTGTGTGTGTGTGAGCGTGAGGGAGCGGGGCGGGGAGGCGACAATCTGCTACCGTGCCGCCCGAACTCAAACTGTAACAGCACCATCGCTTAGCTACACGGAAACGCCAACGCAGGAACTGCAACATCCCGTCCGTGCAGGTATTCCGCGGTGAAAGCTTTGGGGCTGGCGGTGGAAGGCGCGCTGGGGATGGTCGCGTTGCAGCGTGCACGCCGTGCTGCTTTTTTTTTTTTTTTTTTTCTCTCTCTCTCTCTCCAGGCTTTCCGTCAGCTTTTTCGAATGCAGATGGTCCGCTGGAAACGTAGTACGTCATTAAAATGGCGCCAAAAGATTAAGTTCGGCTGGCAATAAAACCCAATTGGATGGGGATATTAGCGCCGACGGAACCCGCCTGCGAGCTCGCCCGCGATTTAATCCTCGACCCGGGTGAATATTGGGACAGTTATCGCGCTGCTAGCGGAGGGAGCGCGGTGGGGTTTGGACGCATCCTGTGCCAACTCCGCCGCTCCGCCGTGCCTCGGGTGCCGTCTCGGGCTCCGTGTCGCCCGCCAGCCGCCGCCGACCTGAACACGGTGGCGCATTAAAGTTGCGCTCAAACTTTTTTTTGAAAATAATGGCACCGCGCTCGCGGTAAAGCCTCCCGGGTCCCGGGTCGTGCTACTTGGCTGTAGTTCGGACTCGTCGTCCACGCTCGCTGCAGCGCTCGGAAACATTTCAACAAGTCCCCGCGGCTCGTTTTGGGATTTTCCACGCGGCCCGGAGCACTTTTCGACCATTTGTTTATCCAAAGTGCGACATTTCAACACGTCGTGGCGTCGTGTTTCTCGCTCGCCCTGCGCCGCGCACTCTTTCGGTTCGGCTGGGGGATTTTAAAGCGTGTTTTCGGCGCTGGATGTGACCCACTGCCGTCGTTTTTATCGGCAATTAATCGAATTGTTTATTACGAGCTGGCGTTTTAAACAGTCAGCTATGCCGTGTCAGGGAGGCGCGGCCTTTGAGTTGTTCGGCTGTGTCCCAAACGGCTTACTAGAGTCCTAAATAGAGCGCGATCGATGTCCCGGAGACCGCAAAACTGTGTACGGATTCGACGCCCTGTGGTGGGTGGTTTGGGACGCCACCACTTTCCCCGTTTCTGTTTTTGAGCTGGATCGCTTTAAAAGCCGCTGTTTTGTTAAGTTCGGGGTTGTTTGGCTCGCGGGCGGTTCGTGTGAGGGTTTGCTGTTCGGCACCACCTTCGGTTTCGACAAACGCTCCCAACTCTGAACCGACGCGGTCACATTAAGCGGGCTGGTCGTCGACCTGGGCGGCATCTCAAATCGCGTCGTCGCGGACGGTATGGCACTATTAAGTGATCGTTTTGTCGGATTGAGACGCCGCCTGGACGTTTGTAAACACTCGCTTGACAAACGCAGCGTGCCAGCGTGTGTACGTTCTCGTGAAACGGCTGTGACGTCATCGCGATGATGCTTCTAGATGCTTATCTGGTCCTCCACTGCCTAGCGCTCGGAACGGTCACGTGACCAATCAAAACATCCCCACGAAGCCTGGCTGTGACGTAACATTGAAAGAGCGTGGAAACAAATTGTGCTTTAAAAAAAATTATTTACTGCAGTGTTAACATTATTATTTTTAAAAGCCGTATTACTGATTGTAATAAACCTGTCCGAATTTTGACTTTTGAGATTATGTCAAAATCATATAAAGAGCACTTTTTTTTAATATTGTTATGAAATGTTGTTAAAGATCAGATATGAGAGTTTCTTGGCACATTTGCGTTACTCATGTGTGGGCTTAACTTTATTTCAACTTCCTTTGCCTTTTGTGTGTTTTCAATTGATCTGATGATTATGGTGACTATGAATCCGTCTGTGCAGTGTTGAACTAACACTATATTTCTGTTCCTTTTCTTCTCGATAGTGAAACCGCTACATCTTTAAGGTATTTGCAAACGGCGGTTGCTGCTGACCATGAAGCGGAGCCGGGTTCCCAGCACAAGTGAGGAGTCTGATAATGGAAGTAAGTGCCTTATGTTTTCAGTTTCACCTTAGTTTTTCATTTTGCTTTTCTGCTCATCGGTCGAGTCCCAGCTCAGATGCTTTTTTTTTTCTTTAAACAACCTATTATACCATCACTGTTTAATTACAAGGAGTAAAACAGTTTCTAGCCTCTCAATCAAATTTTTTTGACATGTTGAAAGTGGCTTTAAGTCAGTGAGCGCAAGCAAAGGTAGAGGTTCAAATTGAAACAGATCCACGGAACAGCCGCGTGTGTGCATTAACAATAGCCTATGTTATCCTATAAACAGAACTGCATTTATCTGTTTAAAGCTTGGAAATATCCACTATTGTCAAACACACCGTTAATAAATCTAACAAAAACGTCACCAATGAACAGAGGCTTTCAAAAGTTTGGTCGTGTACAGCCAAGCGATTACAAAATGACCTGAGGTTTACAAAAAAAAAAACATGGGGTTAATAATTTGAACATGATAACACTTTGTTGTTTTCATCTTTTACTAGTTCAGAATGCCAAAAAGACAGTTTGGTCACTCTGCATGGTCAGTACAGAACACAATTTTTTAATGTATCACAACTTTTCTTTGTAGCAACTTAGATTCTTTCAGTCTTGTTCTGGGGATCTTTTTTTAATGTATTTTAATCTTTCTAGTAAAAGGCTTGTGGTCTAGTGAGATTCTCACATGCAGTACTATTTAGAGGTTTATCCCCAATAATTGGGCTAAAGACTGAGAAACCTTTATCTTGCACCTCTTGAGGTAGTTTATTGTGGAGTTTGTTCTGTTGGAGAAATTATAATGGTAGAGCTGCAATGAGTGGATAAATCAGTAATGATAATATCAAAATATGCTTGCTTTATAAATTTGCTGTCATTTAGCTGAATCCATTATTCCCACAACCGCTGTAAGGTTTTTTTTCATTTTTTTTTTTATTATTTTTTATAAATTATTGCAGAACTGCGATTATATTGTTGATTGTTGCTTAGTTTCAGCCATGGAAAGCCCACATTGTAGATTACTAAATTCCTCTACAAATTGGATTTTCCCCCAATCTTAACAGATATGCTTCTGTTTATACAGTAATGGAAACATTATTGTTAGTTCCGGTGTAGTGAAACAGAACTGACATAAGTATAGTGCAATAATCTTATATTTAAATTTGTGGTCAAGGCCAAACGTCCGGGTTCAGACCACATCACATGTTGGGGGTTTTCCTTTCATGATTAACTTATAATCAAATGTAGGTGTATGAGGGCAGGGTAAACTCCTTAACCCTTATTTAGGTTGATTAACATTGTCATTATCATGACAGTGTCAACTGCTTTCTATTTTGTGCAGTTTAATACATACAGATACTTTTCCCATATATGGACTTGCTTACGTAAAGTAATAAAAGTTTTATGTGTAGCTGTGAATAGTTAGGTTGTGGAATATGGAAGCTCTAGGGTATCACATGAATGTTAACCAACCTTATAGTGTGATGTCCTGTGATACTATAATTAACAACTAAATTTTACATATTATAAAAACACATGGTCTAATAAATGGGGCGGCACGGTGGCTTAGTGGTTAGCACGTTCGCTCTCAGCACTAGGGATTCCCGGTTCGAATCCCTATCTGGGTGGAGTTTCCCATGTTCTCCCCGTGTCCGCGTGGGTTTCCTCCGGGTTCTCCGGTTTCCTCCCACAGTCCAAAAACATGGATCAAGTCAATTGAATTATCCAAATTGGCCCATATAGAGTGTGTCTGTGTGAGTGAGTGTGTGCCCAGCGATGGATTGGCGCCCTGTCCTGGGTTTATCTGCCCAGCGCCTGAAATGTTCTCCCCTGGATGGGCAGGGGAACCCCCCCGCGACCCTAATAGAGGATAAAGCGGGAGATGAATGAATGAATGGTCTAATAAATGTATGCTGTGTAAGTCTCATAAAAAGTAGCATCGAATAATCTACATCTGTTACAGGGTTAAGTGTTGCTGGTTGTGTTAAAGATGCAAATTGCTTGAGTTATGTCATGAAACGAGTGCTTTTACTGGTTTAACAGGCTATACGAAGATTAGCGAAAAAAAACCTCTTAAGAACTCTTTTTTTTTTAATTTTATTTATTTTTTAAAATTTATTTTTTAATTTTTTTACAGTGTCTTTAATGAGAAACATAGAAGAACACATTAAAGTAATTAATAACTAATACATTGATACATTTATTCATATTTAAACTGTAATTAATTCAACCTTATAGCTTAGACTAGTACTTTTAATATCAATAATAATCCACTGGAATAAAGTAATAATAATTAAAGCTTTAATGTAAACTTATTTATTTTTATGTACATTGGGTCATTTTGCAGGAGCCTATATTCAAAGTGACTTTCAAGTGCATTTTCTTTTGTTATTGTTTATGTTAAACATGTGTTTGCATAACTTTGTTTTATGGTTATTTTGTATTTTTGGTCATGTTCTTTAGGTAATTGCACATCATGGTCTCAGATGTCCAACTCCCATCACAAGAGACGGGATGGAAAGAGACCATCTGAGGTAAGGCCAATTACTTCATCTGTATTTTTGGATATTTACAAGGCCCTAATTTTGCTGAGATGAACTTCTGTATAAACTGTACTCTTCAGTAACCACTAATGACTGAAAAAAGTTGACTTTCACACTGTCTTTCAAATTTTAGGCTCCACACATAAAGAATAATGTTAATGTTTCAGCAAAACAGGAGTTTATGTATATATATTGTACATTTTATAACTTTAGCAACTGTTATGTGTGCAATTTCCCCCTGGTATCAATAAAGTATTCTAATTCTGATTGGGGAAAGGCTTTTTAAAGTTCTAATATGACACCATGTTTGTTAAGTTAAGCCTTTAGGAATTTGTTGTAGGGGATCTCCATTGGTTTCCTGATGAATAAAGATGTTTATGGGCCAGGCCCTTCTGGTACAAGTACCTGAATGTGCAAAGATACTGGTCAGTACTTCCCACAAACTTGAGCTACTATATTGCACACTACCATACTGCAAGTACGATTATCTGCCCTAGTGTGACTCAGATCAGATTTGGAATCGCCAAATCTGATCATTCAGCATCTTCTTTGAGTCACAGTCATATATGAGTCTGATATATATCTGTGACGCAGATCTGTGATTGTGGGTGACTTCATTTGAAAGGTGTACATTTCCGTAGATAATAAATGTGTACATTTCTGGATAATGAAATTGTCCATTTTCAATGATGTTTTGGTGAGAAATTTGTAGAAACACTTTCTGGATAATAAAATTGTCCATTTTCAATGATGTTTTGGTGAGAAATTTGTAGATATAATACAAGAAGCACGAAGACACTTTTGATTATAAACAACACAATAGGATATTTTTAAATTTGACAGTTTTGCCATTAGCCCCCAAACCAGTAGACTATGACAAATCTTACTGCCTCTTCAGTCATTTAAACATTTTTTGTTGGTGCCGTTGTCACCATAGTTGTTTGTATTCTGCCAGTTTTTCCCCCATTCACTTGACAGAAATGTCAGCATGCCCACTCGCTTCCTGTAAATCTTTTAGACAATGTCTCAGTAGCTGCATTACTGTAGAAAACATTTTTACCCAAGAACCAGCGGAATAAAGTCCAGTCCAACCGATTCTAACATTTGCCTCCTTTGTGAATAATGTCCAGATAAGCTTGGGATTGTCGTGCATTTAAGAAAGTGCCTTTAAACTTAGAACTGAAATCTCTGGCTTTACACTTTCTTTTTTTTCATCCAGGTTTTCAGGACAGATCTCATTACAGCGATGAAGCTTCACGACTCGTACCAACTAAATCCCGAAGATTATTATGTGCTCTCAGATCCTTGGAGACAAGAGTGGGAAAAGGGTGTTCAGGTTCCTGTGAGCCCCGACTCTATACCAAAACCCAGAGTTTGGTATGGCTTCTTAAACATTTAATGTTAAATAATACACCATCACACAACAAATCTTACTTTGTTAGTCCGGTTACATTTTAGAGACAGCTTTTATTTTGTTGAATTTCACGATGATATAACCGTCCTTATTTGGTTGCCATGTTACTTTCATGTTAGCAGTAGAAATGATTAATTAGCGTATGTTTCAAAGAACCTAGTCCACACGGCTGAATGCTTGTTCGTATTAATTAACGCAACTCTTCCACACAGACTTAAGCAAAATATAACAAAAAAGAATTTCTCATATCAACATTGAACTTCATGTTATTTTGTTTGCAGCGTTGTGGCAGAGAAATCTTCTGCTTTGTTGTTCTCCCGACCAAAGAAGCTGATTCGCTCCTGGGGTCCAGAGGCGTCTGTACTAGGGTATGTTGGGATCGGGACGCTTTCCGAAGGGACTTGCCGTTACGACCTGAATGAGGAAGATGTCGCCTGGCTGATTATTGCCAATCAAGAGTTCAGTCAGATGGGTGAGATTTAAGGATTCAAACTGTACTGTTGAAATAACCAAATAACCAGTTGAACTCCTGTTTATATTAATGATTTTATGCTTTTTAAAGGAAAATGAAATAGTTTTAGTTATTGTATGGTTATTGTAGAGTCTTTTGTCTGAAGGTGCACTAAATGGTCATAAGTATATAGCCATCTCCTTTTATTTATAAGTACCCGGCATTTTGAGAGTAATTTATTTAAGTAAAAATTTTCTTCCTTGAAATCTATGTCAGAAGTTTGATGAGAACCTGCTTAAGTCTTGGTATGAGTTCCTTTAGTGGCTGAACTCTTTGCCAAGTAAAAATTGAACTCCTAGATAATTAGTTTTTTGTTAGTATGAAAACTTTTCTATTTCATTTCATTGTTCTAATTGCCACCACACATTTCACACAATTTTGCTTTAAATTGTATTACATATAACAACAAGAGGCAAGAGTAGTCACAAGATTATGGGAATTTAATGGAAATTTAATCAGAATCATATTATTATAGTATAAGAAATAATATGTAGTTCTATGAAGAGCTCTGACACCGTTTTTACATGGAACCAATAGATTTGAATGCTCAGTGAAGTTTATTTACTAAATTCAACTTGGGGGTGGGGTGGGGTGGAACACAAACTGTACACAACTTACTCTTAAGTTTTACAATATTAAGATATAAAATTGAACTTGTATCAGATCTGCTATAAATGTTGTTTTATTAAGATTATACAGAACAATTTGGACTTTTGATTCAGTTCTGGTAAAATCTTATTAAAATTAGTTTTATATTATAGTGAAATGATAGTTACATAGATGTAATACTTAACCTTTTTACATTTAAATTGCATTATAAAGAGCATGAACACTCAAATTCCTGAAAGATTACAATCCTGAAGACAACCCCCTGGTAATCCCCATAACTGAAGAAAAGAACATGTATATAGAAGTAAGATGAGATAAGATTGGTCACACAATTGGGGGAATTCACATTTCTCAATAGCAGACGTGACAGTAATTGGGAAAATTAACGAAACATCTATGAGAATGAGAAGAGAAGAGGTCCTATTCTCCAAATATCCAAATGATTGATGCCTTACTCTAGTTTCAAGTACCAAAGTAATATGTTTCTGTCTAATGTCCTTAGGTATGCAGAAGCTGGACGAGAATACCATGGAGCAGCTGATGGAGGAGTTTGAACGACGTTGCTACGACAATATGAACCATGCCATGGAAACCGAGGAAGGACTTGGTATTGAGTATGATGAGGATGTGGTATGTGATGTCTGTCAGTCACCAGAGGGCGAAGATGGTAACGAGATGGTGTTTTGTGACAAGTGCAACATTTGTGTGCATCAGGTGGGTGTGAGCTTCTAATGCCCCAACCAACATTCACACCTTAATTCAATAAAAAATAAGACAAACATGTAATTTGCTTTTAGTGGAGCTTGAACAAACATTTTCCTAAATCAGTATTTATTTTTTATTATAAGAGTATTATAACAGTATCCCTCAAATCTGCTTTGTATATGTAACATTAAATTTAAGGTTCAGCAATGATAAAGTGACCTCAAACATACATTTAAAACAATATCATGGCCGTAAGGTTGCTCACTGGTCTTCACTGCTGTCCATGGGAGCAACAGCCATATTTGCCTGAAGAAATGGTTGTAGTTTGCAGCCTCACCACAAGGTGTCACTAAACCGTACACATTGCACTGTTACCAGTTTTTAGTTGAGTTCTAATCATTCATTTATTCATTATCACTCGCTTTATCCTCTATTAGGGTCGCGGGGGGGTTCCCCATGCCCATCCAGGGGAGAACGTCTCGGGTGCTGGGCAGATACACCCAGGACAGGGCGCCAATCCATCACTGGGCACACATTCACTTACTCAAACACACACTATATGGGGCAATTTGGAGAACTCAATTAACTTGATCCATGTTTTTGGACTGTGGGAGGAAACCGGAGAACCCGGAGGAAACCCACGCGGACACGGGGAGAACATGGAAACTCCACCCAGATGGGGATTCGAACCGGAAATCCCTAGTGCTGAGAGGCGAACGTGCTAAACACTAAGCCACCGTGCCGCCCTCGACTTCTAATTAGTACTATAGAATTTATGCATAAAAAAGGAGATATTTACTAGGAGCAAGCAATACACCTTTTATTTTTCATAAAGCAAATTGTTATTCTGTAAATATCTTATGATTACATTCTTAGAAACAAGGTCATATGATTCACAGTCATATAAAAGATGGGAATAGTTGCTTTTGATGTCTGATATTCAGTTTTAACATGAAAAGGGTACAAAAACTTCAGTTTATTTAAGCAGCTAATAACCTAATTTGACTGTATGGAAAGCAAGCAAAGTGAAACACCCAACTTAATATTCTTTACTTATATACTGGGTTCGATACAGGCCTGCAAAGACTGAACACATCAAACCTAAAATGCTAATTTATATGATCCCTGTAAAAAGCCATGACATGGAACTAGTTAATAATTCTTGAAACTATTTCCGTAACTAAGTTTAACAGCTAGCTTTTTGCATTGTGTTTAATCAGCTTTTTAAGTTTAAACACTTTAAATAAGGTAAGGTTTCTGTTTTAGCCTGGAGGTTTTTCAAACAGTTAGTTTTGCTTAGCCAACTGAAATATTTGCAAGACTACAAAAATCTGCAGGGTCTGTGAATACCTGCAGGCAGTAATGACTTCTAAAAAGAGAGGGGAGGGGGGTGCGCTATGGCAAGCATGTGCTTTGTCTTTCTGTAAACTCTCTGAGGTGTTCAAAAGCAGGAACCATTCAAGACTGCTATAAATGTCTAAAATTTATATATATGTTGAAAATTTGTGACAAATGTTTACCCACTGGTGCCTTGGTAGCCATTAAAACAATGCAACATGCTCTGTTTATGGTCTGTAATGAAATTGTAACTCATAATTTATGCCTGTGGGATCAGGGTGTCTGACGATGACGATGTGCCAGCTATATGTTTGTTTGCTGTATCTTAGCACCCTTATTGTTTACAAGTTCTGTATATATTTTTTATAACAGTTAAGTACCTGATTAATAAGTGTTCTTTCTAAATTTCTATATGGCATCATTTCTTAGGCTTGTTACGGCATTCTGAAAGTTCCCGATGGCAGCTGGCTGTGTCGGACATGTGCTTTGGGAATCTCCCCTAAATGCCAGCTGTGCCCAAAGAAAGGTGGAGCCATGAAACCAACCCGCAGTGGCAGCAAATGGGTCCATGTGAGCTGCGCCCTCTGGATACCCGAGGTACATAAAAAAAAAAATAAAAAAAAAAAGATATGAAATTTGTTAAAATAAAATATTCTTAGGTTGTAAATGCTGTCTGAATCAATTAGTACATAAAGTTTGCCTAATTTTATACCAGTATTTATGCAGCAATCTCAGCACTGCACCATTGACATTAAACTCACTGCACACAGAAGAAGGGCATATTAAAAACATTAAGGGGCGTCTAGTTAGCTGATCTGCCCTCCTGTCTCTGCCTACCATTCATAGGCTCCGCCCAATCACGCCCTTGTATCAGAGGTTGCCTTCATGAACATAAGATAAGAAAGTTGGTCAGTAAAAGCACCTGAGAACCTCAGACTGTAATTAAGGCAATATCCGTGTGACCTGGCTTTCTAAAATGGACACTAAAATTCATTCATTATCTCCCGCTTTATCCTCTATTAGGGTCGCGGTGGGGTTCCCCATGCCCATCCAGGGGAGAACATCTCGGGCGCTGGGCAGATAGACCCAGGACAGGGTGCCAATCCATCGCTGGGCACACACTCACTCACACAGACACACTCTATATGGGGTAATATTTGAGAATTCAATTCACTTGATCCATGTTTTTGGACTGTGGGAGGAAACCGGAGAACCCGGAGGAAACCCACGCAGACACGGGGAGAACATGGAAACCCCACCCAGATGGGGATTCGAACCGGGAATCCCTAGCGCTGAGAGGCGAACGTGCTAACCACTAAGCCACCGTGCCGCCTGGACACTAAAATCATCAATAAAATATTTTTGTGCTATTATCTTACAGAAATATTTGTGAGTGTTGCGTACACATTGTGTCGAACCACCTGTGTTGTTCTGGGTTTGTGTAACATTGGTTTGTTGAATTATTTTAGAACAAAAATCCAGAAGTATTGCATGTTACATTCCCAATTACTAAAATGCTTCTGTGCTACTATGTTACACCCTCCAGAAAACTATGTTCTGCTGTTTTTATAATGTTGCCACAAAGTTTAAAATTGAAAGCAAAAAAAGATTGCAGTGTGACGAATAACCCAAAATAACTCATCCCCCTGAACTCTTACTTGTATTACAGGTGAGCATAGGTAATCCAGAAAAGATGGAGCCCATCACAAGTGTATCTCAGATCCCCAATAACAGGTGGGCTCTGATATGCTGCATATGTAAAGAGAAGACCGGAGCTTGCATACAGGTATTTCACCTATATAGTTTTTCCACTTGTTTCTCATTGTCATACCCTTTCTCAATATAAAACACTGCTCCTTACTTTTGAGGCCCTTCATGGTCTTGCCAGCTCTATCTTTCCCACCTGCTGACCATCTACACTCCCTGGCGCTCACTCATGTCCTCTGATGCAGGCCTGCTGGCCATACCTAGATTTAGGCTGTCCTCCATGGGTGGCAGATCATTTAGTGTGCCTGCCCCCCACTCATTTCCACTCAATCCATTCTTCATTTCCACTCATCGAATCTCTATTAGAAACCCACCTTTTCAGTTCATTATGTTTGTATGCTATGTGGTTTTGTATTGATGTAAAGCGTCCTTGGGTACCTTGAATGGTGCTATATAAATTGAAAGTATTATTATTATTATAATAATACTCAACATTTTGTTCCACAGTGTTCGGCAAAGAGCTGCCGTGTGGCCTTCCATGTGACCTGTGGCCTGCAGCATGGCTTAAAAATGAAAACCATCCTTACAGAGGAAGATGAGGTCAAATTTAAATCCTACTGCCCCACACATTCGGGCATGGACTGGCATGACCAGGGGAGTGGGAAAAATGAACGAACCGGGAGTCGGGCAAAGGGAACAGAAGGGGCCAGACTCAGCGAAAGGAAGCTTCGCGTCCAGCAGCTTGAGGACGAATTTTATAGATTTGTCAATCCGGATGACGTTGCCAAGCACCTGCGCTTGCCCCTGGAGAATGTAGACTTTCTTTTCCAGTACTGGAAGTTGAAACGCAAAGCAAACTTCAACCAACCACTCGTCACACCGAAGCGTGAGGAAGAAGAGAGCTTGGCAAGACGTGAACAGGAAGTGCTGTTGCGCAGGCTTCGTCTCTTTACTCATCTGCGCCAAGACTTGGAGAGGGTAGGTACTTGCAATAAGCCAGATGAAAATGAATGAAATGCCCAGTGAGAACTTTAGAATTAGAACACCAATATGTTGGATTATGGATGCGATGTGGCATGGTGGCTTAGATGTTGGCACATTTGCCTGTCAGTGCTGTAGATTCAGGTTTAGGATTCAGGTCCCAATCTAAGTGGAATTTTAACGTTCTCCCCGTGTCTGTGGGGGTTTCCTCCGTGCTCTCTGGTTTTACATATTTCACATATTACAGAACATATTGTAAAGTCTGTTTAAATGGTAAAAATATATTTTAACGATAGTTTAAATGAATTGATGGCTTGAAAATGATCATTTCTGTTTTCAATAATAATTTCTATGTTCCTTAAACATAGAAATTTAGACCTAGTTTCTGCTTATGACTTAGAAGGTGTAGGCTAACTTGGGTTATTATGTCATGTTTAATTAAGAACCTTCAAACTGCTAATGTTGGCAAAGCTTTCAATTCTATTTTTAACTTTACCCTTGATGCCTAATATCATGAACTTGGGTATTTTGTGTCAAAGGCATGGGATTTATATTTAGAAAGACAAGAATAATAAAGTGTTCAGAATTATTAGTATTAATTTAGTGATGCATACTTTTATTAGATTTTGTCTTGTCTGTTTGGCTGAGATGAGTCTGTTTATCGACTTAAGCTTTTTTTTTTAAGATTGTTCTAAATCCAAATTACAAAGACTTTTTTGCCTCATGTCGCATGTTGGGGCTTCTTGAACATGCGGACATCCTTGAACAAAATGCATATGAATTCTCTGACTGTAACCGGAGTGACACTAAGGTAGAATAAAACGGACAAGAAGTGTATGGTACATTTTCTGTACAATAATCAAATTAATGCAGCAAAATTAACTGCATCCCATATTATATTATATCCCATATTATTTATTTATTTATTTATATATATATATATATATATATATATATATATATATATATATATATATATGTATGTATATATATATATATATATATATATAAAATGATTGCGTGACTGTAATGCTTTGTATAAATTAGAATGCTGTTTAAACATATCTTGAATGTTTAAAAGTTTTATTGCTTATTCCGTCCTCTTCTGTTGATCATGTTGCTTTTCTATGACATAAAAAGAGCATGTTTTAGAGCACTTTCCAAACCAATTGACATATTACAGCACGAAAAAAAGGAGAGCTCAGTCTGGAATGTCACTTGGCACCATTTTTAAACATTATCAGGTTCCAACATAATCAGTTCAGCCATGTTTAGGGTTGAAAATGTCACTTTGAGAAGATGTGGAAGGAGAGCCAAACTGTCACCCAGCTAAAAGGAAGGCCACATGCGATATACGCACAATCAAGGCATAGTTCTGCAGATGTCACTCTGCACAGTCAATGGCCACACTGAGATCACATCATCAGTACAAAAGCAAGAACTTCAGAACTTCTTCAGCATACCTTTTTAGAAAATCAATTATTTATTAATGAATTATTATTTTTTGACTATAATATGTTTTGTTTCCAAGTGACTGACGAATTTCTGTTAATATTAAACACATTTTAATGAAAATAAAAAAGAACAGGCTTATTCAGAAGACAGAAATGGCCACTGGTCAACATTGTTCTTGCTTTCAGTTCCAGGCTTGACTATGTTAAAGGTAACATGCAAATGTATGTTTTTGTTATGTGCGTAGGTGCGGAACTTGACGTACATGGTGACCCGTCGGGAGAAGATCAAACGCTCAGTGTGTCGAGTTCAGGAGCAGATTTTTCATCACCATGTCAGGCTGTTGGAGCAGGGCAGGTTCTCTGGTTAGTTCTTTTACTTCAAAAAAATATTGTTTCAATGATTCAAGTGCCCCATAATATCGTTTAATCTCAATTATACATGTTATAAGCAAGTCACAAACTTACTACATCAGTTTTAATATCTGTAAGCCAACAATTGTCTTTTGTGGTGTTTTTCAAATCTGTAATTCAATCTTAAGTGGGTTGGGGATGGGCAAATTTAAACGTTATTAAGGCAGCACAAAGGCCCAGTGGTTAGCATGTTTGCCCCACAGCAAGAAGCTTCTGGGTTCAATTCTTGTTTGAGCAAACATGGGGCTTTCTCTGTGAAGTGTGCATGTCTCTGGTTTCTCCTGCATTATGAAAATTTTCACAATTGGGGAAACAGGAGATTTTATTGACCCAACCTTTAGAGGGTGTATAAGTTGCATTTTAAAAGTTGGTTCCAAGCTTGAATAAATGGGAAGGTTATGTCCAGAAAGTGTCCAGTATAAATATATTATGTTATGGAAGATGTATATTAAAATTTTACATTAAGGGAATTAGGCAGCACGGTGGCTTAGTGGTTAGCACGTTCGCCTCTTGGCGCTAGGGATTCCCGGTTCGAATCCCCATCTGGGTGGAGTTTCCATGTTCTCCCCGTGTCCACGTGGGTTTCCTCCAGGTTCTCCGGTTTCCTTCCACAGTCCAAAAACATGGATCAAGTCAATTGAATTCTCAAAATTGCCCCATATTGAGTGTGTCTGTGTGAGTGAAAGTGTGCCCAGCGATGGATTGGCGCCCTGTCCTGGGTCTATCTGCCCAGCGCCTGAGACGTTCTCCCCTGGATGTGCATGGGGAACCCCACCGCGACCCTAATAGAGGATAAAGAGGGAGATAAAAAATGAATGAATGAATTAAGGGAATTTTTGCATTTTAGATTCGCAAGTAAAGCAGTTATTATTTACTGTAGATTAATAATATATGTTTCAAATCCACTTATCCTGATCCCGTTGCTGGAGCCCATCCCAGCACTCATGGGGCAAAAGGTGGGGTAAACACCCTGGACATTTCTTAAATTTATCACAGGGCATGTTCACTCCCAGGGGATTCAGCATCTTGAGTACAGCAAAAGCAAGCAGTAAAGCAAAGCTCCTGTTGAAAACCAAACAGCTTCACTGAATAAATATCAAAACTTAACCCAGAAAGGACCTTGTCTGTCCTACCAGTAAATTTATTTTGGATGTGCAAAATATAGTACAAAATATGGAATCTCTTAAATTCAGAAATGCAGTTCAGTTGTCTTTACAAGTGCACAGGTGTATTTGTCACAAAAGCAGCCACATTCATTGCTGAAGAAAACGAAAACTTTACAGTTCCACTTGATTTGATCTAGTAGATTATGTTAGTTATTAGAGTAAATGTTGTTGACCATAATTTTTAGAAATTGATGTCCATAGTGCTATTAAAACAGATGAATGGATATTCCCCACTATTGTTAGCTGACTTTACTTGTTTTTGAGAAATGACTCTCACTTCTGTTCTAACTGTTCCTTTTGTACTTCACCACCTCACTTTCCTTTTTTATATATTTGCATTTAAGGCATATCTTCCACCAGGCAACTGGAGGAGGCCATGTTCTATTTCCGCGCTGCACCCTCTGCATCCACTTCACTCCAGCCTTTAAGGGGTCACGTGGGTCATAACATCACCACAGAGTTCTCACAGAGAAAAGTCCCGCGGCATGGTGCTTCCAGACGAGGCCAAGTGGAGGGAGACGCCTCGGGTAGGATGTCCAAGGTGGATGCTGCCTTTCTGAGCAAGCTGTCCTGCTTAGAGGGCACACACATGGCTGCCTGCGGTGGGAATGAAACCAGTGAGAATGAGGCGGAGCTCCAGCTTGGAGAACGGCGGAAGAGAAGGAGGAGCCGGCTCTGGGAGCATCCCATCGAAAAAAACAACCCGGGTGCAAAGGCCATAGATGAAATGGCTCTTATGGGTCATAACGGGATGATGGCGACTAATGGCAAAACACCTGAAACAAAGAGTCCTGTCCTTGTGTACAATGGTTCACCAAGGAGAACGAATTCAAGCCAGCATCAAGGGAAGGTCACACCTGAAAAAGTGTCTAGTGTTAAAAACTGGGGGAGTTTCCGAATTCCAAAACGGAATGACGGCAAAGGAGCCGAAGGAGAGCTGCCAGAAGTGGGGAGGGATTTTCCCCACTCCGATCCGGTCCGGTCTTTGGATTCGAGTCAGACCCCTAGCACTTCTCCAGTCAGAACGCGGTTAAGGACGGGCACCGATACCTGTGACCTAGTCTCAGAGACCGATCACAGCCAGTCAGATCAGAAGAAGAGATGTCACACCCAGCGACTTCGGAGTCACGATCCAGTAGCTCAGCGTTACGGCTCTGAGGTTCTGCGGCGTGGAGTTCTTGCATCATAAAATGATGTGGAGAAAACTTTCAAAGTTTCGTTGATATTTTTTTTTTCTCCAAGTAATCCCAAAAAGCAGCACTTACAGGAGCTACATTTAAGATTTTTTATGCTGTAAAAATGAATTTCTTTTTATAATATGAACGTCATTCCAGCCGCAGAATGTAACCGAAGCAGAAACAATGCTAACAGACAAACTCAATATCTACAGATAACCATTGACATCGTTGATCTCAGCTTTAGGACTTTAGAACTACAGGTTCTCTACTCAATATCACCAAACACAGGCTTATTTATTTCCGTTATAAAGACCAGCCTTTTAAAGCTTAAACTTGCACATTAATCTTACATGTAGCTCCATTTATGCTTCTGTTAATAGACAGGTATTTATTTTTCTATTCCTTACGTCTTTCTTGATGCTGCTTCTTTCGTTTTTCAGTTTCGTTTAGCTGGCTTTTGTTTTCCTTTTTCTCCTCTCGTACCATAAGTTGTACAGATGACAAGGTCTCAAGCACAGAATGCTAAGATTGTAGAAACAGACAATTAAATCAGTCTGAACAACTAGCTGAATTTTCGTTTGAAACCTGTCACAACCCCCCACCCCATTATTCCAAACGATGTACTTACATTATTTATGTTGCTTGCAGCAGTATCGTTGAACACTGATTTCAATCAAGTGATTAAAAACTCTGATGTGTACAATCGTGAATAGCACTTAGTATGATAGGTTCCGATCCTAGATGTGAGGACTTCATGGTTACTTTCTCACTTGATAACTTTTGCAAAGCCCCTTGGTTAGCTAATTTGAGATAAAAGTTAAGGGGAAATAGAAACAGAAAGATTGGAAACCACTTACTTATAATGTACATGCAGACAAAAAAGGGTCTGAGTTCAAATACTGTTTTCAGTGCACACTTGTTGAGCTTAAACAAGTGGTTACATAAGAGGCATATTTCAGAGGGTATGATGGGTTCTCCCCATATTAAGCACAATGAAGTGTATGATGTGATAAATGACACGTCCAAACAAACTTCTCAATCAATATCCCAGCATCAGAATACTGTTATTTTACCTGCAAAGTCCCTATATGCAATCTAAAACCTTATCGAAATATACTACTAATATATGACTGCTTAATTTTAATCTGCTTTTTAAAAAAATACCTCTAGATCAATTGCAATTGACCTCATTTAATAGCTTTGCCTGAGTTTCTACTGTATCGCTTCACCTGTTGGGTTTGTGAATAAGATCTCTCTAAAGAGTTTTTATCAAGAGTGTCTGAGAACAGTATTTAAACTGCTTTGACCTTTCACATGTGGCTCAAATTAGTTCTAAAGGTCATAATTTCAGCATTTATTTTCAGGGCAGTTCAACTAATTTTAGAATCTACCCATGAAATTGTATTTATGAATTTATTTATTTTGTTGTTTGTTTCCTATGTAAGAGACTGTGGCACTTGCCATGGCGTCATTCTCTCCTCAGGTAAATCTTTACTTTGTGCACTTGATGTCCCCTAAGCCTGACTCTAGACTAAACCGTATTCTTGATCTAGAACCGGCTCTGAACGTAAAATCCACTCTCTCCAAATAGACTTCAGATTTTAGAAAAAGTAGCATGTATTAATCAGTAATATCTCAGAATGGCTTTCTTTATGTTGCAGTACATTTCTGTATATGTACACTCTTTGGTCTTAAACACGAAATGTGTTTTTATTGAGGAGTATTAATAACAATACGTAAAACAATAGTAATCCATGTATTGATTTGATTTCCTGAATCCTTACATGATTTCTGTCTTTCTGCCTTGTGCTTATCAATCACCTTCTTATCACCTCCAGATTCCCCTACAGCACTATCATGTTAAGATATAATTCTTAAAAAAAAAGAAAAAGATTCTGTGTGTCTCTTTATTTCAGACTTTTACTCCAGCCTTTATTCAAGGCTGGGCTTTATGTACTTTGGTGGAACTGAACCTCTATCATATTGGGTTCAAATAACTGATGGGGACCACTCCAGGACGCATAATATTTCAAAGGTCCGTTCAAGTTTTCAAAGTCATGAAATTCCGTTACAAATGAACCAGACATGAAGTTGATCAAGTGTCCTCCGCTGAACATGGATCCATGTTGCACTAAATAATAAGAATGATCTTAAGAATGATTGCGAAACTATTTGTGTGCCACAAATGACAGAAACCATGGAAATGATGTTTATTTCTTTAGTTTAATGTTAAGCTTCACTACTTGTCAGAGTTGCCTTCGGTCAGTAAAAAAAAAAATTAGATTTGCACTTGGATGTTTTCTTTTTTGTCATTTAATTTGTGTTTATGCTAATTGCGTACAGACTTCAGTGAGGTCTGTGTTGATCTTGTGCCTGTGTGGCTTTGGTTAACATGTTGCACTAGAATAGAGCAATGCAGTGCAGCTTGACTATGTTCTCTAAAAAGTTATTTTTCACATACAAAGAGACCTTTTATATGAACATGTGCTGCTGTATTTTTTTGTTATGCATCTATTTTGTGAATAAACCCCTTTGAGATTAATTCGAGAAGTGTGATTAATGAAAACGGGATTTTTGACCACTAAAGGGCACTGTGTCTGTTTAGAGCAAGAGCAATTTGTAACAATGTGAAAAAAAATTTTTTCTCACTAAACCTCCTTCTTGGGCTGGTTTGTTAATTTCAATCTCAGGCAGAAGGTGGTTTCGATGGGTTTCTTTACAGAATACACCCGGATGAAGGAAATGTTACAGTACTCTGGAAGGTGATCACATTGCAGACCCAGGTTTCTTTAGCTTTTTTCACTCAGTTGCTTATTGTTCATGTTGGATCTTAAGTTACAGCCCTGAACTACATGTCAATCTTTACATCATACAATGTGTACTTGGGTTTTCTATTATTGTATGAATTAAGCTACCCAACCTACAATAGCAATACAGTACAGTATACGGTGTCTGAGTTAACAATACCCACAGTAACTACAGCAAAAAAAGTTTTTTAGTCATATGTGAGCTATTTACACTGTTTTTTTCTGCCTTTCTCTTAAGCACTTGCTTGTTTGCAGGGTTCCTTTTCTCAAACTTTGATTTAATGAGGCAGCTCTGTCATTTATGTAAATATGAAAACAAACTGGACATTTAAAGCATCAAGGCAACTATTAATAGGCTAATTATTATTGTGTCTACTGACAACTTTAAGACTTTTGACTCTAATTTCTAATTAAACACAGCGGGTGCCATTATTCATGTCCTAGCATTGTTTAACTTTTATATATTTATTTCTTTGTGTGTCTTTTGTAACATACACATGGGTTTATAAATACATATCTAGACAGTTCACTTAACACATGTTTTTAGGAGCCATTAGGAGTTCTTAGGAGCCATTTAACCTGGAACTATTAATTAACCTTGCTAATAATAGGTGTCTTTGATGTTGACCACAACTGTGTACTGCGCAATGTTGCAGTAATATCGCCATCCGAAGGCGATGTCCATTCAAAACTGCTAACCCTGCCCATCCCTGTGACCATGTTCATGACTTTTAAAAACAGGACCAACGTCATAGTCACTTGTGAAGCTGTGTGCTAAAACTGTATTGTCAGAGATCAGATTTCAAAGCCACATAAAAGGATCAAATTTGCTTTATTTTTGTTGTCCCAACAAAAAGAAAACACTGCGTATAAAAAAGTTACCAGTACAAACGAAATTCTTATACATTATTGTACACTTTCAATACTATCCTTCCTCTTGGGATTGTTGTTTCCAGACTTCCATGGGACATGTCTGTTGGGTTCTTAGATAACGATGTGCAAAGACCTGTAAAAATGGTCAAGAAACTGTTCACTATTGGTGCAAAAAAAGTTTGGTATTGGGTCCATTGGTCCATACCCACTTTGTAATTTCACTTTCTAAACCAAAGCAGCATTGTCTTTTGAATACACTTTAAACGATGTATTATGTGTTTCCATTTGATGGTGTGTTGTGTATCGTGACCACAGTGGTACTATTTGTCGAGCTGAACTGCTCATCTGGGGGCTGCTGCCTGTTTGCCAGTTCTGCCCTTGGTAATCGGAACCCATTTTCTGACGCTGCAGGTAAGTGATTAAAACTTCCCAAGCCATTGCTGCTTCGTATGTTTTCCATCACTAAGTGTGATTGCATCGTTGAAACTGTGTTCTTTCTTGGTTTGCTGGACGTCGAGCCAAGCATTCGGGCTGTGTGCATCCTCCTGTTACACAAAAAACATAGTATTTAACTACAGTAAACATGTAGTGAAGAATTTAGGCAGTTTAATTTTATATATATATATATATATATATATATATATATATATATATATATATATATATATATATATATATATATATATATATATATATATATATATATATATATACACACACATTCTATATAACACACATCACATATCTATATACTGTGTATATATATATATATATATATATATATATATATATATATATATATATATATATATATATATATATTAATGGCACCTTATGTCCAATTTATTTAACAAGCCTACATACTGTACATTAATAAATTGAAAACTTGGGGTTCTTATATATATGATGCACATACAGTGACAAACTGTATAATTATAATTTTTTTTGTATTACTGCATACCAGTGTACAACATTAACAACTATTTCTGTTTGTTAAAATACACAGATTTCTTTGTGATCTTTGTGGTCTTTAAAAATAATTAGGAATAAGTAAATTCCAAAACAGGTTCAGTGTTATTGTAATGCATTTTTGCTTCTTTAACAATTTTAAGGATATCTTGTGTGTTATAAGATGCTAATAATGAACATTTTCTATGAAAACAACTTTGCAATTTGTGAGAAACCCTTTGCACTAACTATACAGATGGCCTTTGTAGTTCTACAATTCTATTCTGTTTGTGGACTACAGTACATACTGTGTATGTCCCCTTTACTCTGTTCTCTAATGGTCAGGATCCCAATAATAGCACCACAGAGCGGGTAATATTTAGTTGGTGCATTATTCCTATCCCAGCAGTGTCACTGAGGTGTTTAAATGAAACTACAGCAGCACTGCTGCACTAAAACCCCCTCACTGCATCAGTGTCACTGCAGAACTGACAATAAACAATCCACCACCCAAATGATACCTGTTCTGTGATGCTCCTGACCAACAGAGAACAGAGAACACAGATGGACTACAGTCTTTAACTGTAAAACTACAAAGTCCATCAATGTGTTAAGTGGAGGAAATAGACAATGGAGTAAGAAGGGGGCATGTCCAAACTTTTATGTACTGTATACATTCTCTGTATACAACTCTGACAACCATCTTCAAGCGTACTAAGTGATAATGTGCAACATGGCATTGAAAATTCATTTCCTGCATTCACACTGATTTTTTGCTGATACTCTAACTAGTAAATGATAAACACAGTGAATACTTTTACCAAAACATAATGTGATTCATTGACATCTTCTACTATGTATATACTATACTCTGTAGTTGTCGCGTGAATGCCGACAATATTTAAAAATACCCAGCTTTTGCCTCATTTTGCTTTGGATTTTTCTTTTTAACTCATTAACCTGCATTAGCATTTTGAATTATGCTTGAACTTATTTAACCCACATTTAGGTATTCAGTTTCCAATTTTGTAGATAGACCGCAGCTTCTGAGAATGTGGAGTTACCTGTTATATGTCTTCAGTATGATGAGCAGAATGCCAAGGATGATTATAATGCCAATGACTATGATTGCAATCATGGCCCCTGAACCTATAGAGAAAAAACATTTATTATAAATGATTAACAACAGATTACTTTACAGAACTTGGTGTTTTTAAGATTCAAACTAATACAGACACAGTAAAGTACCAATAGAAATCACCTGTTTGTCTTTATGAAATAAACTCTGTTTTAAGATGTCCATCTCCAGATTTATTTATTTTGTCTTACAAAAGTGAAGAAGTGAATACTACTAAGAATATTTGAATAGTTTTTATAATTGACCCTAACTTGCTTGATTTTCAATAATTACATGCTCTGTATATGTCTGCCACTGACAGAGAATATTTACAAGTTTAAGTTTTCTTTAAAATTGTTCAAGTTGAATAAAATTGTGGAGTGAGAGCTCGCGCTCTATAATCTTTAATCTAGATATTAATTTAAGTGCTGATATCCAGCCTAAAGACCCAAGGCCCATGGCCTATTTTCCTATCCTAGGTACCTAATGTACATTTTTGTGTGGTTTACTTTTGGTGGTGTGTTGTGAATAATTTTAACCATCCAATTATACATTCTATATATATATATATATATATATATATATATATATATATATATATATATATATATATATATATATATATATATATATATATATTCCACAATACATCCAATTATACAGATGTTTCTAATTTAAATCCCAAGAAAACCACACGCCACACGCAAACCCAAGAGATTTGTGTGTGGGAAAGATTCTCCCTCCAACAAAATTTATATGATAAAACATATATTGTATAAATGCAGTTCATTTGATTTAGGGACTGCCCTGTCGGCAGCATTACTCTGTGTCATCTGAATGAAACACTTTGATATATATATATATATATATATATATATATATATATATATATATATATATATATATATATAAAATTTTTATTTTATTTATTTATTATTATTATTATTATTATTATTATTATTATTATGATAGTCTCAATCCATAACGTGCATTTTCTGTGACTATTGATTTTCTGCTATCCAAATACAATCCAATTAAAATGACAAATACTAACTTTATTAATTAAAATATCAAGGACATAATTTGAAGCCCATTAGTTAATGTCGAGCTTCAGATTGAAATCCTCTGATGTCAGATCATGTGCCTTACACGTGGACAGCCAGCGCATAGTATAGATGTGTAATGATGTCATCCGCCTGACTGTCTTTAAACAAGGTGAATATTAAGCTAGCAGTTCTACAGCAATGCGGTCAGACCAGAATATTCCGCAAGGTCTAAAAATAAACACTGTATATAAAGACATGAGAAAATTCATTAAACTCAGGAACAGGTGAAGTCAGGCGTGAGCAGCACTGACGTTTGAAACGCATAAAATAGTGCAACTGTGAAAACACAACAGCAAAAAAAGCCCTATTGTAAATGTAGCATTTTAATCAAATGACAAAAGTCAAAAGTGGGAAAACACCATAAACAAAGGAAAACCTTTGAATTGTGTTTTTAAAGTTCCCTGGTGTTCACAAAAGGAAAAATAGGGAAATACTACTCAAGCATTCACCAGTGCATTGTAAAGCATTTCGCATTCTAACCTGGGACTGTTTAGTAGTTCTAGATCACTTGCATGTTTTCAGACTGCAAACTCAACACAGAGAGAATCATGTCTGCCCTGCCTAGGAATTAAACCCATGACCTAATTATTGTAATGTGAAAGTGCTAACAGCTACATCACTGCGCTACATTTAAAATAAATTGGCAATTATATAAACGTTTTCTTAAGGCGGCACGGTGGCTTAGTGTTTAGCATGTTCGCCTCTCAGCACTAGGGATTCCCGGTTCGAATCCCCATCTGGGTGGAGTTTCCATGTTCTCCCCGTGTCCGCGTGGGTTTCCCCGGGTTCTCCGGGTTTACTCCCACAGTCTAAAAACATGGATCAAGTCAATTGAGTTCTCCAAATTGCCCCATATAGAGTGTGTGTCTGTATGTGTGAGTGTGTGCCCAGCGATAGATTGGTGTCCTGTCCTGGGTGTATCTGCCCAGCGCCCGAAACGTGCTCCCCTGGATGGGCATGGGGAACCCCCCCGCGACCCTAATATAGGATAAAGCGGAAGATAATGAATGAATGAATGAATGAATGATAAACGTTTTCTTATATATGTAAATTATTCCCTCACCAAGACATGACTAACAAAAAAAAGTTGGAATAAATTTTCAGAAGAGTTGGAACAAATTTACAGAAGATTTGGAACAAATTTACAGAAGGTAAACAACTTTTGTGGAATGTATAAATAATATATATGTATTGTGCTTTATAGTTTTACAGAATACTCAAAAATATAATATTGTGCATTTTTATAATACTAGAATTTTAAATTAGTCATAGATGTATGGTTTATAATAATTAAGTACATTTAATCAATTTCTGTACTTTTTTGTACTTCATTTTAAGGTTCTTGGGGTTTTTCATTACATCCATTTGATGCTCTTTTTTTTTTTTATAAATGCTTCCACTCCACTCCTCTTCAAAGAGAAATACCGTACTTGTTTTGACCTTTACTTACTACATTTATTTATCAAACAGAATCCCTTTGGCTATGTTTTTGCTCCCCATCATTAGTATTGCTTCTCAGACTATTCTGACCTGAAATCTCCCAAACAGTCATACTAGATGATGTTGCAGTCAGCTAAACATTTACTGTGACATCTCCAAAGTCATGTTTAGTGTGAGCTGGCGCTGGGCAGATACACCCAGAACAGGGCTCCAATCTATCACTGGGCTCACTTACTCACACAGAAACACACACAAATATAACACACTCTATATGGGGCAATTTGGAATTTTCTATTTACCATGATCCATGTTTTTGGACTGTGGGAGGAAACCGGAGAACCCAATGGAAACCCATGCGGACACGGGGAGAACATGGAAACTCCACCCAGATTATGATTTGAACCTGGAGCCCGAGCGCTTAGAGGCAAACGTGCTAACCACTAATCCACCATGCCGCCCTTGATAAAAGGATTTTCAATGAAATGCCACACAGGCAATACGTTTTAGAAAGCCACAAATATCTAGTATAGCCACAAAAGTTAAGAATTACAGATAATTATAATACTTAATCTTTATGAACACATTAAACAACCAGCGGCATTTCACTAACAGTCTTAAGCAGACATCCTTGTCTGCTTAAGTGCCTAAAAGAAGCGATACAATATGGAATTAAGATGCCTAATCCCACATCAGTTTGGGCAGAACTGAAGTCATCGGTTAGCTGGGGTTTGAAAGGTGCAGGACTTTAAAGGCTGAGTCATGCTAATCCATTTTATACTAATCTTCATTTTAGAAAAATTTGTATACGGGAAAACATATTTGAAAGGTTAGACACTGATGTTAGAGGTACGATCTTACAGTTTACATTTTGATTTGCAAATGTAGTCATCAGGGTAAAGGTTACCACCTACGTCAATCTCAAACACTATATTTATTTAGTGATATTCTAAGCAGATTATTTTGAACAAATACACAAGGCTTTTAAAGATTATGTCATGAATCATGAGGTGAAAGGTAAAAACACTCTTTATTGGTCCTATTCTATTTCAGATCAGTGAAACAAACACAATAATATACATATTCACACCTAGGGGCAATTTAGTAAGTTCATTTTGCATATCAGCATGTTTATGGTCTAATGGAAGAAACAAGAACTTTGATAGAAAACCCAAGCTGATACAGAAATTCAGAAAAATGTGGACTTAATTTTGGGTTTTAGCAGTACAGCAATGTAACAGATTGAAATGTGATCTCTCTTTGGATCATATGAAATATTTTGTGAACAAATTATAAAACAGTTTTTCCCATCTAATAACTGCAGTACACAAGTCAATGCAATAGCCTCTGAGTCACTAGACTAGAGGGTGTGATGCTATTGATCAATGCAACATGTAAGAACATGATTTACGTTTTCTATATGAAGTATTTTTTGTTAAAGTATGACCAGGATCCAGATTTAAATGGCTTTAAAGTAACTTTAAAGCTTTAACAATTCATGTTAAATAAACATTAACCTTAAACAGTAAATGATTTTGGGTTGATCATTTAGATGCAATGCAAACACTGCCACACACACATAAGCATGCACGCATGCAAACACACACACACGGCTTAACATTGCAATAACAAATGTATATTCTTTGATGCTGCAGTTCAGAGTTGGTTGCTCTGGATCCTTCTAACTCGTATGGTTCTCTCGCTTGTAAGTCACTTTGGAAAAAAGTGTCTGCTGAATAACTAAATATAATGTTAATAATAATAATAGTTACGTGATTATTAAGGCTCAGCAGCTTACTCTGGATGAGGATTTGTTCTCGTGATTTGGTGGTAGAGACCGTGGTTGTAGTCATGTTGGTAACAGGAGAAACCGTTGAAGCAGACATCTTTACCAGTGTGCTGAAACAAAAAAAAAGAGAGACTAAAAACCTATTTAAAAAAAATAATAAATACATTTTTAAAAATTACATGAGACATCACATTACTGTTTAATTGGTAGGCAAAATATTTAATAAAACCATTTAATATCTTTTTAAGATATTTAGATATTTTCCGTGTGTGTAGTCTGTTTGTGAAAATCATGATGAAGCATTGGATGTCATTAAACAGACATTGTGTATTAAAAAAACTTACAAAATAAATACTACAATACGAAACTAGCCCAAATTTGTTTCATCATCATCATTATCATCCAAACAACTCTTAACACAGCTAAACTGCAAAAGCGCAACCATAAAACTAAGGGACTAGACAAGGTTAAATAGTACCGTATGCTGTTCACTGCTGCATAAAATCTCATTATCTTCAGTTTAATCCTCTACTAGGGTTTCAGAGGGGTTTCCAATGCCCATACAGGGAAGAACATTTTAGGTTCTGTGAAGATTCACCCAGTACAGGGTGCAAATCTATGGATAGGCACACACACACACACACACACACACACAGGGACAATTTACAGCAGTCAATTCACCTTTTTTGGACTGTGGGAGGAAACTAGAGAACCTGGAGGAAACCCATTCAGACACAGGAAAAACATAAGAACATGGACACTCCACCCAGAATCAGGTTTCGTGCTTCACACAAAAAAAAAATCTGTAAGACGTAATAAAATGAAAAAGCTTTTAGAAATATTAGTAATAGTTTATAAAAAAATGTGTATGGTGATCATAAGAAGGTAAGAAGATCATATTCAACAGCTTACAGCTTAAAAAAATGTATTAAGCATTTTCAGTAAAAACATCACTGTATTTTAAATGAAATAATATTCCAAGCTAGTTCATTTACTTTCGTGCACCTTTTCAAGCACTGTTTCAAATCCTTGTTTGCTATTCCGACTGTGTTTGCCTACCCACCTGCATGCTTTTATAACATACGTCACATATAGCATTGAATACAGGGATGTAGGTTAAGTTACTTGGCATAAATTTTTTTTTTTTGCTTTTTTGCTTTTTAATTAGTGCAAAATGCTTGTTTTGTTCTTTAAATGTACATATAAGTTTGCCTTTACTTCAATGTATGTCTTCTGTCTTTGTTTCTACCACTGGCCTCACAGAATACTAAACAAGCATGGCAATGGGCAAATTTTTGGAATAGTGCAATGTTTTAGAAGCCAGCGGTAATTAGTTGGTGAATTGGTGAACAACACTTTGTCAGAACTCACTGCTTCATTTTTTTAGCACAGATGAGTCACATGCCGCCACCTCTAGAGCCAAACCCCAAACTAATGGATCAGCTATACTTGCCCAGCCCTGAGAAAACTTGCCTTTCATTGTCCGTTCAAGTTTCATGTTTATTTATTTTATAGCTCTTCTTACAGTAGTACATTGTTTCAAAGCATTTTTACAATGTTCTAATCTTGATTCCCCAAAAAGCAAGCCAAAAACCTCCTGGTATTTGTTTTTGGTTTAAAAGGAAGAAACCTTGTGAGGACCAAGTGTCAACTATATATATATATATATATATATATATATATATATATATATATATATATATATATATATATATATATATATATACACATCCATTATCTTGGGGGGGGTGGTTCCCCATGCCCATCCAGGGGAGAACGTCTTGGGCGCTGGGCAAATACACCCAGGACAGGGCGCCAATCTGTCACTGGGCACACATTGAAACGGGGAGAACATTGAAATTCCACCCAGATTGGGATTTAAACAGGGAATTCCTAGCGCTGAGAGGAGAACGTGCTAACCACTAAGCCACCGTGCCGCCCACATATATATATATATATATATATATATGTATGTGTAGTGCAAACTTTACTTAGAGCACCAACATTCTCATCCTGACAATAATTTAGCAATAGCATTGTCCTGGAAGTCTGAACCACATTCTGTATTCCATCATTCACAGTAAGGTAAATCTTGCAGTGACACCCTTTTGCACCAGGGTTGCAGAGTATGCTCTGGAATTTCAGACTCATGGCATACAATGGGTGGAATGAGGCAGCCCTTATACTTTTGTTCTGTGCTGGGCTGTAAAAGTCTCCACAGTTTGAACAAGCCTACAGGGTCTATTGACCACTGACACCCACTTTCAATGTTTCTTTTGTTTTGTTAAGTTTATATCTAACACCCTTTACCCTTCAACATTTAAATTACCAGTCTTCTCTTTAAACATATTTTTCACAATTCAGCATACCCAAATGTGCATTCAGTTTACTGCCATAGACAGGCCTGTGTTTATAGAAAAAATGTGTGTAATGTAAACCTCACATCTGGACATCATCCAATGTGAAATGGGCAATGTGAGCACATTAATAAAAATATAGCCAAATCTCTTGAATAATTTGCATTTAAAGCCTAACTTTGGTATCCACTGTACAAATACACTTAAATTGCTCTGCATCATTTACACTATTTTAACACTGTTTTTACCTTTTTGCTTTTAATCACTCTAAACATGTTATGTCTTCATGAACTACCTTAAATGGCATAATTAATTGTAATAGCAGTCTCTTAGAGTTCTTTTTACAATGACAGGCAAAATTTTGGGGACCTCTAATTAAAATTGTTATAGTGGCTTAAAAATGATTTGATGTTCAAAAAGAATTTTGTTTAAGACCCATTTCTTTAAAGAAACAGACATTTTTACAAGAGCTACCCAGACATTAGTATTCCAATGTGCACAAACAACTGCAAAAAATCTCAATGATCTGGACAAAGTTTAACATTTGACATTTGATCTTTAGCCAAACAGCCACCAGCTTTCAGCTAAATGCATTTCCAACAAAGCAGAGTGCAATTTATGTTTACAGTAATTATTTTTTTATTATATATATATATATATATATATATATATATATATATATATATATATATATATATATATATATATATATATGTGTGTGTGTGTATATATATATATATATATATATATATATATATATATATATATATATATATATATATATGTGTGTGTGTGTGTGTGTGTGTGTGTGTGTGTGTGTAACTAAATAAACTATATTTAGTTTATCTTATCTTTAGTAACTTTCATTATAAGTCACTGCAAAAGTGAAATCAGTAATCTAAATTGTCTCAAGATAATATTACCCTTATTATGCTACTTAAGTGTAATTGTGTCTAAAAATACTCTTCTGAAGTAAATACCAATAGAGAAACATTACTAAGATCAAATAGGTTGTCAGCTAGTTTAAAAATGAGTCAATGTAAGGTCAGTCACCTAATGCTAAATTCCACCCACGTTAAGTAATTATTAATTTACAGATTAGTTTTTTACATCTGAATCTGAGGATAAAAATCATTGCAGTACATTGTACACAAACCCATGAAATCTACATTAAAACCACAAACACCGGGACCAAGAAACTACAACAAGCAAAGAATAGAAAAAATGCAAAAAACAAACAACAAGTTTGTTAATAAATAAAATAAGTTCAGTCATAGATTTCCTGAGGTTCACACTTGGGGCTACTTGCTTGAGGTCATGCTTGACCATGGACATGTCAAGAGCCCTGTGGAAGGGCTTACTTACAAAGAGAAAATGTTTCAAGAAGTCTCTCTTTTAGAACTGTACATGCTCTTGTATAGCAGCAAAAGTTAGTCTTGGCAATGATGGAACAGTCTGGTGTTAGATGGGTATTTCAACACAATATAACTCTGCACATAAGAATTATGTTAAAAATGATCCTATCAGATGACATCATGCATGATAAGAGCCTTAAGGTAAATAAGTAGGATAAAATTCCTTAGTGTCTTTCTGCATAACTTTTTGTAAAAAGAAGATCCATATCAGAGTGAAGTAAAAGAATACATGATATGTGGTTCATCGCTATGTTTATATTTTGTTTCCTTGACATTATAGTAAAGATATAATGATAAAGCAGAAAGCATAGACTGGTGGGAAGACTTGGTGTGACTTAACTAGTTAAAACAGGTGTTGATCAAAATTTTTTAAAACTGACATTAGTTGGACATACAGACGGACAGGTGCTCTTCACCAATACCAGAAAGCCATGTGATGAAGGTATATGCACATGAAAATGAAAGGGCAAACTAGACTTTGAGTGTGTAATTAACTTAATGATTTAATTCCACATTTAATATCTTAAACAGTCATTTTCTCAGTCAGGTAATTCAAGTAAATTATAAAATAATGAAATGCAATCTAGATTCATTTTACCTGAATTATGCATTGTGAGCAAGTGCCATGAAAAAAGTTAGAGTTTCTTAGATACACTTCATCTAGTTCTTTCAGAAAACAATCTCTGGTGACGAAAATACGTATTTAAAACGTAAAGTGTTTAAAACCAATATTCACTGACTGAATTATGAGAACATTGTATAGTTCAGTAATGTGCTGATTCACCTTTACCTCTCAAAATTTTACTAAAAGTTTGATCCAACCCTGTGTACATGATTACTTTACAAAATACAGCCATGGAATACCTGTGGTTGATTTTTTTTTTTTTTTTTTAACTTCCTCAATATTTTCTTTGACACATTTGACATTCTTAAAGAAATATATTTATTTTTAGCTAGCAATGCAACCAATAATAGAAACAGAGTGATTGTATAGGTGTACAGCATTTGTAAAAAATGTTATAGTAACTAAATTATCAGACACACCAAAATAATGATATAAGCAATGCATTTTAGCACACCCAGGAACCTTGAACCAATGCCAGCAAGATTCATGTTAAATGTGTATCCACGTTTTGAATAAAAGAGAATATAGGCTAAATATGTGGTGTGCAGAAAATCATTTCACTTTAAACAAATCACTTTAGGCCATCAATTTTGTAAACAATATACGTAGTTAATATTGTATAAATAAAGTTAGCAATTTATTAATAGATTAATTCACTTTTTTTTTCTAAAACTGTTTTAAATCCTACTTTTGGACGATGGTTTAAAAATCGAAAACCTAAAATTAACGGACATAAATCAATGATTTTGTTCGTGACAGCACAATAACAATGAACAATTTGGTCATTTGGTCATTTATTGGACGCTTTTATCCAGAGCGACTTACAAGGTGAGCACAGGGTTCATCACAACATCCCTGGAGCAATGAGGGTTAAGGGTCTTGCTCAAGGACCCACATTGGTACCTGCAGTGGACCTGGGATTTGAACCCCCAACCTTCAGATTGACAGCCCAACACCCTGACCACTGAGCTACCTTGTCCCCCAAATATGAACAAATATGCTTTCATGGAAAAATGTAACTGTTGAATGGTAAATATGGTCCCTAGCTACCTATTTGAACTGTCTGCCTGTCGATGCATCCATCCAACCATTCATCCATCCATCTTAAAAAAGCTGTAGAGATGTTATTACATTTTATTGAATAAAGCAGTAAATGAGCTCTCAATATACCTATGAACTGCTTTTCTGTTTAATTGATTTATTATTATTATTATTATTATTATTATTAATAATAATAATAATAATAATAATAATAAGAATGAACTTTAGGGCTACGTCATTATTTACCCTTATTAATAACAGCAAAATTTATCCAAGTGCAATGACTGTCTCCCAAAGTACTACTAACTGCAAAATTAGATATACATTTAGATATATATTATTTTTAGATATATATTTAGATATACATGGTTTTTAACAGTATTCAAGTATCTTGGTGGGTGGCCTCAGAAAACAAGTGTACAGTGATGTAATTTTTTTTTTTTGGAGCGCAAAAGCAGTTAATTAAATTCTGTTCACTATGCCATATTTAAAATACATTTTCATTTCCTAATACTTTTCATCTTAATGCCTAAGATTGAGGGATTTCGAATTTACATTTTAGTATAAAAGTATAAATATGCAATGGTACGTCGTCCTGGGTGGAAGGTGCTTTCAAACAAAACAGATTTTAAATATGCTTCAAATGGCTGAAAACACTGGAACAAAAGAGATGAGTTTGATCTCAGAGGAACATTGTTTGGATAACAGCACCTTTCAATGAAGCAAAGCACCTCTCTCTAAAAACATAAGGTAAAGCAGAGCCACATTGTTCTGTTTCCAGGCTTTTTATATATATATAGAAACATAAATGTAACTTTGAAAGTGATGTCCATATTTCTTCTTTATTTGTCTTGTGGTAAACATGCAATGCATTCAAGTGTACAGATCATAATTACTGATGATAATAGGTGAATGTCAAAACCACTGCACTGATATAACTGTTAATGTGTAGTTGAAAAGGAAAAAAGGAACAGACACCTTATCATGTATTTATTATATTCCTGAACTTATGATCCTAATTACCGGTACTTTATTTTTCTTATATTACTGGTTATCACACACCCTATTAGCTTATGACCTTAATTTTTATAGGTGATCATCACAAATTTGTTCTGCTTATCAACCAAAGATTATACATATCACACACCTAATTAAACTGAATTACTTTATCACAGCTATTACAAAATCAGGTTATCCAAACTAAACGTGTTTATTACAAAAGAAATCTATTATGTATGTTATTTAGTTATCACCCACATCCTCACACATCTGATCATGTATCTTTTTATATTTTGTTAATACACACCTGGTAAATTTTTAGATTGTGTATTGAATTATCACGTGAACATCATTACTATACACGTCAGAACGCACCTAATTATTTTTAGGCCACACCCATTAACCAAACCCAAAACTGCTTAATATTAAGCTTGAATTGGTCTCAGGACCTACAAAGAACACCTACTTGGAACACCTTTCAAGATTTTTTCACTGGTACAATGAAATGTTAGTGGGGAACAAAGGAATATAACATTGGATATATAAAAATAAAACTATAAATAGTGATAAGTTTAAAATAGAAACCAATATCACAAAATATATATATTTTTAAATACTATTGTTTCCTTATAAAGACAAAATATGTTTTCCTTTTTCTTGAATAATTGTCCTATATGTGTATATATATATATATATATTTTTTTTTTTCTTTTTTTTTGTGTATGTGTGTGTGTGTGTAGTATAGGATTAGGGGGGATTGGTCATTGTTTGGTTACTTATATCAAATATTGTTATAAAGATTAACCTCAATGAAGCCAAAATGTTTGCATTTTTAATTGCACACATCTGACCATCACTTACTTGATTGTGACATCTTTCATACATGTATGTTTAATAAAAAGGTTCAAATGAAATGAAAGTCAAATTTATTTATGGGACTTTTTAGGATACATATTTGTCACCAAGCAGTTTTACATTATTCCAAGTCAAATAATAAAATACTCTAAATCTTATAAGACAGTGTAATTTTATGATATTTCATAGGTATTAATATTATTATTTTCATAAATAACAACTTGCTGTCGTCATAGAATTTTACAATAGGTGATAAAATCTTGGTATATAACTTAATATGTTATGAAAAGTGGATAAAACTTAAAGGCCTAATTTGATTGATCCTGTCATAATGTGTGCTTGGGTTAACTTTATGGCACTAATCATTTGTTCTGTTTGTTTAAGGTCTAACTACAAGCAATAGAACATCAAACAGTCATAAAAGGCAACTTGAATGTTCTGTAAAATAATAAAGCTGTAGCAGAGAAAGTCATAAATCTAAATCAATTGCTATAGTTATCAGTTAAGTTTTATTTGGATACGTGTATATTGTCTTTTATAATACATTTTTTTTTCTGAAAAAAATCCTGCTACTTCTAATTTCAATTACACAAAAGATCTGAACTACAAAGTTTAGCATCACCTGCCTCTTTGTGGTCTTTTTGATTTAGTTAAATGTATTGTATTATAAACAATGAAAAAAAACTTCATTCTTATGGTCCATCAACCACAGGTTTTAAAGATTTTAGTCCACAAATGAAAGGAAACATTAGTAAGACATAGTATAACAACACTAAATTATGGGTTTTATTTGTGTCACATGACACATGATTAAGATAAACATGTATTCATTTTAATATAAAGCTAAGGGTATAACTGTATTTAGTAATGTTTAAAAGTGTATTATAAAAGAATAGTGTACTAGCTGGAAGTTCTATTTCTACCACACTGACCTATTTCTCCTCACTGATATTCTGTGACTACTGACATGTGATTAATAATAGTGGTTTTACCAAAGTAAATAGCTTTCAATCTGTGAGTCAATGTTCTCGTACATTTGAGTCATGATTAAGAACATATTTTACAGGTTTACATTATTAGACACACCTATTCAGGGATTCTTGAAAAGAACTAAAGTTAAAGGGCACAAGCATTAAAACAACCACAGTAAACTAATGCCTATCTGTTAGCATTATATTCATGCACATTTACTCTTACCAGGAGCTTTATCCCAAACACCTGCTCTATCACATTACCCACAGTGATTGGTATCTTGGTCAGAAACACTGATAAAGAAGCGGACAATCTTCACAAACTAGGAATGAATAAAAAACCTACTAATCAAATTGTTCAGATATAATCATATAGACACAAAGTAATGATATCTGAATCAGATAAACTGGAAAGTTTAATTATGGAGTCACTTGTGAACTAGCCAGTAAAATGTTTTACGTTGTACTAGATTGTATGCATTGCATACACACTCACACAAAGATATATAAATAAAAATAACTTACAAAAAAAAAAATCTCCCATTTAAAATCTGCATCATGCATGCATTAAAATGTCTATGTAAAGACCATAAAGGTTTTTCTATAAAGACTTATTTAATAAATATTTACAGTATTCCCTCTATAATGCTGTAACATTTAGACTTGAATTTGTGATCTGTTGTAGTGGGCAGCAACAGGGAGACATTCAAACACGGTGTTATATTATGTAACTACTAATGTAACTAAAACTAAACATAATAGACACAAACCCACAAATACTCCTTTGTTATTAAGGCTGCATTTTCTGTTTTTTATGTGTGTATTTTTTCCGTGTTTACAATGATAAATATATTCAGTATTTAAATCACTATTCCTCACTGTGATGAAATTTCACTGTATCATGGCAAAAATTAGAAATGATCAAAGAAGAGATAAAAAATTCTTGTTTTATTGCTAATGCATTTTTCACTAGTTATACCGTATAACTAAACAGGATTTAGTTGCATACAGTCATGAATGCAATTATTTATTTATTAATTCACTAAGCTGTTTTTCTGATTAGATCTGCCGGAGCTCAAGCTTGCATTCACAGGGTAAATGATGGGGAATCACCCTGAACAGGTCTTGAGCTGCCAGTCCAGACTGTATAAACAATGTGTTTTAATAACTTGGAGTGTGCTTAAAGTACATGTACTCTGCAATAGCCTTTCTCACACAGTGAGCCTCAGCATACCATGTATTGGATGATGAAATTTATGAGATAATTGATTACATCAATTACAGAACCTCAGTATCAGTATGAACTGCTAAAAAGTAACAGTCGAGTATCATTTTTTATTATCAATATAATTAATAATAGGGCAGCACGGTGGCTTAGTGGTTAGCACATTTACCTCTCAGCACTAGGGATTCCCAGTTCGAATCCCAATCTAGGTGGAGTTTCCATGTTCTCCCCGTGTCCGTGTGGGTTTCCTCTGGGTTCAAAAACATGGATTAAGGTCAATTGAATTCTCCAAATTGCCCCATATAGAGTGTGTTTGTGTGCATGTCTGTGTAAGTGAGTGTGTGTCCAGTGATAGATTGGCACCCTGTCCAGGATGTATCTGCCCAGCGCCCAAAACATTCTCCCATGGATGGGCTAAAGCGGGAGATAATGGATGGGTGGATAATTAATAATAATATTACTACAGTTATCAATATTTTCAAATAATAATGTTATATTAAAATGTACAAAACAATTCTAATAACTAATTTAGACACAATCCCTTTATTTCCCAGTTTCATGGCCAAGTGTCTCACTGAGTAAAATATTTAGTATTTGATTCAAAACCAAGACTAAGGAACGCTGCTGCTAAGGAGAATATGTCATCTTCCTCAGCTTGCCGAAATACTAGTGATTTTTACCTTCTGTATTATGCCTATATGTTTAATTAGAGTTAATTAACTATCTAAACTCATACAGGCCTTTTAGTAAATTGTCACAGTTACACAATGTTTTAAATTAAACAGTTATTTTTGAATGTCAATAGTTTTTTTATTTTACAAAATTATACTGATTTGGATACCCAGTGATAGAATGGCGCCCTGTCCTGGGTGTATCTGCCCAGCGCCTGAAACATTCTCCCCTGGATGGGCATGGGGAACCCCCCCGCAACCCTAATATAGGATAAAGCAGAAGATAATGAATGAATGAATACTGATTTGGAATGAGATGTTCATTCAGTTCTTATGATTGGTGTGATTGGTGTCTATAATTCTGACCAGATAGTATTTAATTTTAGTTTCCATTTACAGTTTTCCACATCAGGTTCCTACTCTGCAGATTAAAGCTTACTAAACATTCACACAGAGTCAATATAGGTGTGGGAAACTGTTAACTGTTATATTGCCTGGAAGGCTGTCACTTTCCGCAGGCTCATGTGTATTTATTGATCTGACTTTTACTTATTGCTCTCTTGCGTGAGCAGTAAATGAGTTCCTTTCAGTGAGTTCCTGTTCAACTAAGCCACTCTCACACTAAAGTTCACGCTAGTCAATATTTAACCAGTAATATTTCCAGCTGGGAAATTTATTATGGCATACAGTAGGTGTTTGAATAGTTTTCATCCAGGTAAGAAACGTTTTCCCTTCAGATTGTTTTTCCATAGTTGCTGTAAACTGCTCTCAGCCTACATTCTTTCTTGATCGGACAATAGTACAATTCATTAGTTACCTCCAGGCAATGAATGGCCTTTTCATCCCAGGATTCTTAAGCCAAAACTTTTAGACTAAGAGTCCAAGAGTCTCATTCATTAGGCGGTTCTAAAACTGCAGCTCCTTATGATAAGGTACACCTGCTTCAAACCCAGGTAATTAAGTTTATACACAATACAGGTGCTTTTTGTTGTCATGCGGTTACTGTAGCCCATCTGTTTTACTCTATTGAAAAAAATTCCCATATATTACGCATCAGAATAAGGCAAACACTATATACTCCCATACAACTCAATTACAAAATAAAACAACAAGTTGTAGCATTTTAGTAAAAAAAAAGCTTTCCCAGCCTTTATGTTCAAACTTTTTGTGCTCCATACAAGCTTTACATTTAATAAGTAAATGTTTTATTTGCCCGAGCAGAAAAGCTGTTAAGTAAGCCAATAACTATTCTTTATTTTGTTGAATTTTCGGAAATGTAATTCAATATTTAAATAATTTCATTTGCCAGTTTTTTATTACAAACCAAAAGGTGGTTACGTTTTACAACTTAAATATTTTTTCAGGGCAAAAATTATGTTCAAAGTAAAAATTTTGAATACATTTGTAAACTTATGATGTTTACTGTCAAAAGGAGAATGTATTTTACTATAAATACTGGCAATATGCATTTGAACAATGCATGATTAGTGTATATCATAGTACATACAACATTAATCATTTATTATCTTAATGGCCATCATAGTGAAAATATATAACTTATAATATAATGTGTTCTAAGTATCATGGGTTCAATCAATCACACCAAATCAAAGTTAAAATGTCACGTGGCTGGACATTAGGACTGGATGCAGACAAAGTTCAACAAGTGCCTAGGCGTTCTTTCATATAATACACAAAGACTGAAACCCAAAAATGTATTAAAGATCACAATAGAGAAGGAAATAAAGTGGAATCATGTGCTGAATACTAATTGGCCAAAGTCAGCATATAGGAATGCCAGCTATTCACTTCCACCAGCATGCTTTTTTCGTACACATTTATCTCAAGTCTCAAGAGAACCGGAGACAATATAAATCTTTAAAAAGTGATAACAAATGCAAAAGGACCAATAAATTGCTGGTAAATAAAAAAACAATGTTCATTTAAATAGTTTGGACTTACCTGTTATTTTACACCTGGTTGTGGAAAATGTCTCCTCCTTTTTAAGCTTCTTTTTCAGTCCATAGATGAAGGCATAGTCCACAATGGTGAGAAAACTAATGGTTCTGGCAAAAAAAGACTCCAAAAAGTGCAAATCCAAATAATTGTTTACCAAGTAGACATGAAGAACAGTGTGTGTGTATAGTGTGTATGCTCAGATAACAGGTGTGTGTTAGGCATTATTGCACTGGTGACATGGAGAGAAGTAGGCGGCTGGTTTTTCTGGTCTTGCCTGGCCCCCTAGGCGTGCCGCACTGAGATTACAAAGCACAAAACACGCACATCCACTCATACACACACTCACTCACATAAATCTCTTACTGGCAAGCACATATAAATACAATAATTCATGTAAATTTACAGTTACTTAACATATATTTATCAAGACAGTACATTTAGTTAGTCATGTTTACATCATAGATACTGTAAAGCCCCAAAAACCTGAACCTGAAAGCTAAAGTACAAAGTAATACCCACCTAAGCTGTAAAATCAGATCCTTAAAAGAACCTCTAATCAGACTAATTCAAATGTACAATCAGATGCTGAGTGGGTGCGTTCATTTCAGTTTATCTGATTTGTGAAGCAAGTTGATGAGTATAATGAAAAAGATTTTCTATTTGTCAAGTGATAAACTCTTATTATGTAGTTCTAAAATATAATTAAAGAAGATGATTAATTTATGGATATATTATTTTCTGACATTGGATTTAATGGATTGAACCTGGATTTCTATTGGACTATGACTGAACTGCAAACACCATAAAGCACAAAAAATAAACACTTGATCATTGCAGTTGGTACTTTGGTGTCCGGCACTGTTGATGCTTCCTAGCCGCTTAATCCCCTCCTCAACTTTGGTCCTTACAAGGTTTGTTCCTTAAAAACAGGGTTTGCTCTTTAGGGGTTCAGACTTGGGCTATTGTAAAAAGTACTATGTAAAAAAATAAACCTGAACTCAAATTTAATGAGCCTTCCTCTTGGTAATAAGTCTAATATTTTTGTCACTGATTTATATGCGCCACAAGCTACTGATATAAGTGCATTACTGTTTATTTTAATAAAAATGTAACTCATACTCACCTGTGATTTTTGCTTTAATATAGATTTCGTTTTGGCAACAAAGCTCAAATTTCACTCATTCCATATATACAATAAGCCTGCTTTGCTGCATTTTACAGAAGTAGGTGTCTGTTTTTATATTAAAAGGTTTTTTTGAAAACATCCATATGATATATTCGGTGATGATGTATTTGGTAGTGTACTGTTATTGTATTGATAAATCTTTACTATAGCCAAATTAACTATAGGTTTCAGATATTGCACCCTTACTTCAGGCATTGATCATCATCTAATAATTAATTTTAAGGTTGTGGCGGGGTCCCCATGCACATCCAGGGGAGAACATTTTGAATTTGCTCACTCACTCACTATATAATAAACTGTCACCTTTGGACTTATTATGGGTTTTAAATTTTAAAAATCAAATGTGCCCTAACTAGAAAGACTCAGCTGTTCTAGACTTTCAAGGAATTGAAGGCCAGCTGATTTACATAAAAGTACATGTCTAGGCGGTATTTTATTACGCACACACCTATTTTCTGTGGTACAATGAGAGACAGAGTGAGAGAGATGTCTAGATTGTCTTTCTGATGAGATCAGATTACTTTTCAATCAAACCTACTTAGCCGTCCCTTCGTTCTCTCGACTCTCACTAATTTAAACTGTGTGTGTGCACGCAAGTGTGTAAAAAAAAAAAAAAAAAAAAAAAAAAAAAAAAAAAAAATATATATATATATATATATATATATATATATATATATATATATATATATATATATATATATTTACACACAGTTTAAATGAATTTTAATTTAATTAATTAATAATACTGTTTACCCACTCACAAGCAGGGACCTCATTTAAAACTTTGCCACAACATAAATCTTTTTTTTTTTTTTTTTTTTTTTTTGACGCAAATTTATAAAATGAGCTTTCTTTCTAAGCCTATACATGTGCCTAGAATGGTTCTCATGTATAATTGTTTAAAATGCCTTATTTAAAGTTGTGCAGTGAATTGGGAAGTCTGTGCTCTAAATTTTATCACAAAAACAGAACGAATGAGGATGGTAAGAGAAAAAAAAGGAGCAGGATCAAGCAAGGTAGGGTGGAAATGAATCTAGAAGGTACTGATATGAAGTGTTACAGATGATTCAAGTGGCTATCAAAAAAAGAGTTTTTAGACATTAAAGAAATGAATGACGGTAGTGGTCCAGTGGTTAAAGCGCTGAACTGCTGATCAGCAGAGTTGCAATATCAACACTGTCAATCTAGGTTCCATAATTGCTTTCACTGTATTATTGCTAGTTCTGTAAGTCATTTTGGAAATGACATCAGCCAATGTCTGACAAACAATTCAGTTATTAACATGCCAACAGAGTGGAACAATATTAGATAAGAAAGTAGAATTAATGTTATGGATGCATAGGTATTTATGCAGGCTTTATGTCATCACATTTAAAATATTCTTATAAATTATGGCATGCGTTGAGCATAAGTCCTTTTTAATAATTGACATTCTGGTAAAGTTATTTGCTGCAGATGAAAAAGTTCCCCAAAGTTATACATTAAATTATTAGTGGCAGATAAGTACAAATACAGAGGAGTGAAAGTAAAATAAGCATAATAGCTTTTTTGACCCATGGGGCATATTAACTCTTTCTTATACATTAATAGATCATGACTTTGGACTTTATGAACATGAATGTATAACCAAACTGAATGGAGGTACTCATAAGTTCTGAACTCGTTCTAACATGATTCAGAGACAATTTTATATAATTAATATCTGGGAATTATAAAAGCCAGGTAAGCCAGAAAGACTTGTTCCAGATAGCATATGAGTGTGGGATACCTCTGGTTAAGATATGATACTGCTGGGTCACTGCAGGCTGGCAAACTGCATCATAAAAATCATCATGAAAAATTATTATGGGATAACTGAATGACATGTACGTCAAGTGGACCAGGTCAAATTGAGGGATGGGGCAGATCAATGTTTCAAAATCTTTTGTAAACTGATTGATACCACACTATCACTTCACCTTCACCAATCTGAATGGTTGACAACTAAATAAAAGGAATTAATGCTTAACGTTTAAAATTATGTCCCTTCTGTAAAGCATAAAGCAACAGAAATATGAATTTATTCAACCAGGCTACTTACCTCACTTGAGTTATGCTGTTCTCTTCTCTTCTCTTTCTAACAACAACAGCACACAAACTGGTCATCAACTGTAAGAGACCATTCATGCTAAATTACTATTGGTGCATCTGAACATCTTAATTGAAGCATCATCATTGTACATAGCAGCAGTTCCAATAAATTCATTCTTCATCTGAACCATTTCATTGTTGTGCATTTTTTCATTTAGTTTTTTTAATTTCTGATGAAAACTGACAAAGCTACAGTTGTTAAACCAAAACCTAGTTCAGCTTATTTAATTTTATTTAAAACACTCACAAAGCATAGGCTGCTCACCTTTACTTTTCTCCACCAATTACACCACCAATTCGGGAGGGAGCGGTAGCTCAGTGGTTAGGGTATTGAGTTAGGGTATTGAGCATTAATCAATCAGAAGGTTGGCAGTTCAAATCCCAGGTCCACTGAAGTTACCAATGTGGGTCCTTGGGCAAGACCCTTAACCCTCATTGCTCCAGGGATGTTGTGATTAACCCTGTGCTCACCTTGTAAGTCACTTTGGATAAAAGCGTCCAATAAATGACCAAATGTAATTCAAATGTAATTCATTGCTGGGCAAGGCTAAAAACATTGTAGATCACATAGTTCAGTTTCCTTTAAAAGTACAGTTTTTAGTCTGGTGTATATACATTTCTAGGCTCGTCATGCTGGACGTTTAGCCCACTCTACATAATGCAATTAATGAATGTGTCACAATACTAGCACGTGTTTAGAGCTTTCTTTTGTTGGTCCTCACATGAAGTAGTTTCTGTGTGGTGTGGAATCTGCCAATTGTCTGCCACCCACAAAGTATGAAATGCCGTCAGCCTGGTATTGAGCAATGGTTTTAAGTTAAATATTTCACAAAAACTGGTAATTTTAATGCTTTTCATTGCTGTCTATAACCCTTTAAAACCCTATTCTGTAGCAATATAGATTTTTGCAACACCTTTTAACAATGACTTGTGCCTTGCCAAATGGAATTGCTCACTATTTTCGCATTTGGCACAATACCATAGGTACAATATAGTCTGATGTGACACTATGTGAAGACTCATGATTTGGCCCACACAACGTGGTTTGCATTCCTCTTCCCACGTGCTTTTATCTTCAAAATGTATCTTAAACCCATGAGATGTAGAGTCAGCAAGCTGAAAATCAGCCTGGAAAAAATAAACAAGACAAGCTGCATTAAGGCATTATGCGGTGCAGTCAAAAGTGACAGTGGGAAAGTCACCATCTTTGTCCCTGTTTACACCTGGTAGAAGCATCCGTTGTTGCGGACCGATTCCTATTAGACAGCTAAAACATTTTTACAAGCTTTAAACTGCATACTGCATGCTGAAAGAATGTCTTTTTTATGGTCTTCTAACCTCATTGCAAATAAATGTGAATAGATCTTAGGACACAAGGCGACCCAATAAAAAAAAAAAAAAGAAGAAGTGGCTATTTGAACTATTATCTCTGCAGGGTGTGTTTGCAAAAGCCACATGGACAATTTTTATTTTTGAGTCTAAAATCAGCATCAGTGATCTAATAACCTCAAACTGGGATCTGATCACACTGCCTTGCATTGTACTATTCTGCTGCATTTTTATAAGATTTATAAGATGACTTAGGATCCTCTAAAGTCTAACCAATCACACCTGACCACAACAAAAAGCTTATTGTCTCCACAAAACAAAGCTTCAGCTTTCCTCTGCACATTCTTGTACTCTTTCAAATTCTTGTATGAGATCAGATAAATGAGAGAAAACGAGAGACGTATAGTTTATTTCTCTCAATTTGCTTTTATGTAAAAATTAACCTTGACTTGAGTTAATCTAGTCAAACGTGTGATGTCATCTTGGACCACCAGTTGTCACATTTAAGAATACACGATTTAACAAAGTGACATGTATTGAATCAGAAATTTGCACTAGATGGGACAAAAAATGTCTACTGTAATTAGTTTTAGTTTCTCACAGGGTGCAGTGTTTATATAAAAAAAAATGCAAATAGCTTGAACTTTACATATCATAATGAAAATGATCACAAAACAACAAAGTGTTTTAGGAATGATTATTTATGTATGTATGTTTATATACGTGTGTGTGTTTGTGTGAAACAACAGACCGTAATACCTACAGAAACATAAGCAATATGACAGGAAACAATACAATTAACCAAAGAAAACACCAATAGCAAAAAAAAGACTTAGTTATACAACAGGAAAATTATTGCTTCATTGCTACTTATTTTCTGGTTTAGCTACTAGCTACAATACAAGAGGATTCATAGATCAATCAGAACATGATTTTCTTTTGCAATAAAAAATGCTGTGTTTATCTTTATTACGATGCAAAGTCCACCACATGTAAATGTTGTTGATTGTTATATAAAGCCATACTGACTTAAAACACCCTCCCAAAAATTCATTGTCATAAGCATCATCATTAGAGCATGATACAAAAAGTAAGATGACCGATATAATCTTTTTGTCCCGATTCTCTAATGTCCACACGCACAGTTCCCTCATTAATCAGCCAGCAGATACACATATACATTCACCCTAAATGTTTGATCAATCAATAAATCAATTGGTTCGCTGTAAAAGGTCCTCACACTCAGGGACTGAACAAAACAACCAAATAAACAGCAACATCCAGTGTTGCAGTGTACTGCTGGTGAGAAAATCCAACACACAAAGGTTTAATGTATGTACAGGCCAAAGTTACAATAGCAGCAATGAAAAGCCTTCAAGAAGCAAGCACTCAGAGGAAGCTACTTTACTTAAACATTTGAAAAAACATGTTGGCTTTCCAGCAAAAGGCTTGAGTTTAATGGTCTGACACAGAGCAACATAGTGATTATCTTAAATCACAATGTTTAATGCAGGTGAGGAATCACAGTTAAACATCGTACATGCATGTGAGTTTTTCTTTAGCAAACCTTCATATTATTTGCAAAATGTGTTCTATTAAAAATGAGCACATTTAAAATAACATCTTAAACTATGCCTTCAAATAGCATGTTGATGACATATATTATCTAGTCAAACATCAAGCATGAGGCACTCAGAAGTACTGTTTCAGTACCAGAGCCATAATGCTATAAGGTTCCACCTGTGCCAAAACTAGGCTTTGTACAATATCTTGTGTTTTTATGTATTTAAATTGTGTATTTATACACTCACTGGCCATGGTTTTCAATCAGCTCTTAGTTTCTACACTCTCGGCTCATTTTCTTTAGTTCCACTTACCACATAAATGCATGTTGCAGTTCTGCAGTTACAGACTGACGTCAATCAGCGTCTCTGCATAGTTTGTTGGTGAGATCCATTTTCCTCAATTTGTTCTCCAATTATCAGATCCACAACAGGATGGGTACTATTTTGTTGGTGAATGCTGCAGCGATACTTGTAAAAGAAACAATATGGTAGATGTATCTAACAGAGAACACAGTGAGTGGGCAGTGTTTAAAAACTCCAGCAGCACTAATGTGTCTAATCCACATAACACACTATCATCATGCTAGTGTCACTGTGATGCACAGAACTGTGAGAGCAACCAATAACATAATAAATAAAATGAACCGATAAAGCATTGTAAAATGATTAAATGAACATTTTGCCACTGGATGAACTTTATATACATTACTGTATAGGCCCTTAAAGACAAAATTTAAGTTTATTTTTTTAAAACTGTGTTTAATTTTAACACAAGTTTTTTTTTCTTAGTCTGGCCATAAGCAACTTCTCATTTCTAGCTTTATCTAAAGTGGTGAGGGACAACACATGCAATATTAGTGAAATTCCCTTTTTAAATCGATTGTAACGAATGTGAATCCTATCAATAGGAAGATTAAAATACCATTTACCCTCAATTTAGAAGCCCTGATTATATACAAATTTACCTGCCACTTTATTTACTATGCTTGTTAATCAACTGTTAGTGTGTGTCCTGTTACTATAAGTAGATCAGACACAGCAATGCTGCTGGAAGTTTTGAAACGCCTCAGTGACACTGGACTGAGAATAATCCACCAGCCACAACCAAAAAGGTCCAGTCAGCAGCATCCTGTAAAAAGCATCCTGTGAACACTGATAAAGGATAAGATTATGGGTAACACAAACTGTTCAACAACTACTGAGCTACTGTCGCAGTTTACATCCACTACATAACACTATACATTATCCGTATCTAATAGAGCGCACAGTGATGGGGTCAGTGCTTAAAAACACCACAACCATTTCTGTGACTGATCCATTCATAAAAGCACAGCACAAACTAACATTACTATGGTGATCACACCATTAAAAAAGGGCTTGCTCTATAGTGGTCCCAAAAAAAAAACCAAAAAAAAAAAACAGTCTGTGATTGTTAAAATACAAAGTGCATCTACATGGAAAGTGGAACTGATGAAATGCACCATGGGTGCAAAACATAGATGTGTATCTAAAAACATGGTCAGTGAGGTTGTATTTGAATGAGTAACTTCTGTTTTTATCTTTTTTTTTTGATGAGTAGATAGTTTTTCATCTTTAAGTTTTTAACTAATAGAGTAAGAATATTTTTTCTGATTTTTTTGGATATGCAGCTTAGCTAGCGGATCAACATCATCGTAATTTCTTGGTTCTTTGGTTGTTGCAATCAAACAAAAGAGCAAGAACAAAAGCACCACAAACCACTGACCTACAGAACAAATACAAATCTTTCAGACGATGCTTCTTCGCGTTTCTTCTGAAACACATTTTGATAATATGAAGTTGTGATTCTCCGTGATCACACGTTATAAGTCTTTTACAATTTACTGGTGGTTATTGGAATTGCTTTATAAATTATTAATACATTATTGTTAATAGTTTATTCTGAATAAAAACAAATTTTAATTACATTAATAAGTAAACAGCTGCAGATCAGCCTTAATTATTCATGGTCCATAATATGAGGGTTATTTTTCCTATTATAACATTGAATGATAATTATAAGTCAAGAAAATGTATTTAACTAATTGGTTAATCAGAAGAACAAGCTACCCCCAGGCAAAAAAAAACTGGATTGAGAATTGCTGCCTAAATATTTGAAGAGCTGATCAAAACCCCAGCACACTGAGCAGAAGCAGATCAAATGCACAGTGATTTGAATGTGTTGGTAAAATACAAGACAATAACACTTATTTACAGATTTCTTTTTCCGTCACTCACAATAAGAAGTCGTCAAAAGCTACATATATACAACAGGTCACACTCCAACTGTACTGGCCTTGCAGCCCCTAGTGAAACCCAAGCGTCTGCAGGATATGTATTCTCGGCTTAACACCTTTAGGGATCTTTTCTGAGCTCTGCTGTTCAGTATAAAACACTCCAGGTTAGCTACAGCAGTAGGCATGCAAACAATGCTCGTGGTATCAAATACATGGACAATATTAAAGAACAACAGCACACATCTAGTTTAGTAAACCACATTTCAAAGTAAAATCAAAACAATTGATTTAATCCATTACAAGACAGCTACAGCAAATGGTGTGCGTAGCTGTCATAGCCTCAAGCTGTTTATGGGTCTCAATGGACCACGAATACAGACGTCCTGACCGCATGGACTGTCAGAGACCCAACACTTTGCCTTAGTTGATATGATCATAAGAAAACAAGCCAATGGTTAAAATGATTCGACTTTTTAACTATATGTTCAAATCCCTTTTTCCCTTCACTAAATGATAGAAATAAAGTCTGATAACAAACCACTATTGTTTTTTTCTGCTATTAAACTTGGATACGTTGCTACACTAAATCTATGTAAGTGAGTTAAAAAGTGCCCGAACAGCAGGGGTTAACGTATGTCCCCCTCCATGCTACCATTGCTTTTCTGTGAGACAGTGACATGTCTGTGTGTCAGACCTTCCAGTCAAGATCAACTTTGTCTGTCCTTCATCAATGCAAGCCTGAAAGGCTGTCCTCTCTAACTTTCTTTTCAATTAGAAGAGATTTTTTTTAAATTAGAGCTGAAATGACGGGTGTCTTTGCCTCCATATGGGATAGAGAGACAGGTTTAGAGAGCGAACACATGCAACAAAGTGCATTTAGTTAAAAACTTTTGGCGGGCTGTCGGGACGTCGTGTCTGAACAATCTTCATCTTGGGTCGAGCCTCATCATCCTCCTCTGTCTCGCTCTCACACACGTGCACAACAACACTGGGGGTGGAATCTGTGCCTGCATGCAGCTCATATTTCTCACCTAGAGAGAAAAATGGACAAAAAAACGAACAAAAAAGAAAGATATTTTACATGTATATATAGTTTGTGTTTCTGTTATATGCTATTTATGCTACACCTGTTCCCTTCTCTATTCATTTTCTGGTTTCTTGTCTCCTCCTACTGGCAGCTTATGCTTGTTTTGTTTGGCCTAACACATTTATTAGTTTGCCCCACCCCTGACAGTCTATGTACTTTCTGTCCAGGAAAGGTTTTATTGATTTTGTATGTTAATTGAAATAGTCTATTATAAGCAGCTATATGTCCATCCATCCATCATCTTCCCATGCCCATCCAGGGGAGAATGTCTAGGGCGCTGGGCAGATACACCCAGGACAGGGCGCCAACCTATCACTGGGCACACACTCACTCACACACACACAAACACACTCTATACGGGGAAATTTGGAGAATTCAATTGAGCTTGATCCATGTTTTTGGACTATGGGAGGAAACCGGAGAACCCGGAGGAAACCCACACGGACACAGGGAGAACATGGAAACTTGACCCAGGTTAGGATTCGAACCAGGAATCCCTAGCACTGAGAGGTGAACGTGCTAACCACTAAGCCACCGTGCCGGCCAGCTATATGTCCTTCTTTTATTTTTTCACCACAGTGGATCATTATTCTACATCTCCCCTGGTGCTGAGCATCATCTTCTGTCACCTCAACCACTTACATTTCCTCCCTGACCTCATTTATTAACTTCCACGTTAGCCCTCTTCTCCATGTGACTCAGCATTTAGATTAATGGGGTTTGTTTTGTGTGGTATTTGCATATTCTCTCTGTGCCTACAGGGCTTGCTCTAAACGTTTTGGTTTCCTCCCATAATCCAAGGACACATCAGTCAGGTTTATTGAAAATACTAAATTGCCCCAAGGCACGAATGTGTACGTGTGAATGTGCTTTCCTGTGTGTCTGCCTACAACAGACTGTCAACATGTCCAGGGTGTTTCCCCACCTTTTACCCAGTGAACGTTGGGAGGGATTTCAGCACCTTGGCTCTAATTAGTATAAGAAGCTAAGAAAACTAATTAATGAATGAATGTCGACTTCAATCAAAATCCTGTACGTCTAAATGTTCTTTTTAAACAAATTGTGCCTCTTTTTTAGCTGAATGCTTATTTGTTTACACTAGATATTTGTCCTTGGTATAATTAACACTTTTAAGGTTTTGCAGATTCGCTTGACTATGTTCTCTAGAATTGTCATATACATTTTTTAAACAAAAATTATATATACACACTTTTCTGTGCATGTTATAATTCATAAATTACATTTTTGCAGAATTCAACTAAAAACGATTATTATATTAATTATATTAACTTATTACTGTTATTATTATTATCATCCCATACACTCAATTAAAAGTCCTGTCAGAAAAGGATGTGGGCATGGCAGTAATTCTGGTGTGGGTTTCTTTCTTCTTTAAAATCTCTGGATAAATGTGCTCTATGAAATAATGCACTTAACACTGGTTCAGGACAAAAACGCCAATTCTAGTTAACAACAAACTGCATGTACGTTTTATAACTCCCAACAGGAGGCGCTAAAGACACTAACATTCTAGGAAAGTAACTTTTAGCTCATTGTTGGTTTCACAATTGTCCATTTCACTTACATTTTTCTGTACATTTCAAAATATGTGTTTAAAAAGTGTTTTAACTTTTAAGTATAAAAATATAATTTAGGATCCACATTTATATATTTTTTATTATTTTTTTTTTAAAGCCAACTTTAGTTTCTTTAATAAAATGCCATAATTCCTAAATGTATCTCATGTTTATGAAGAATGCAATTAAATTTCTTGCAGTAAAAAAAGCCCCTTACTGACCTTTTGTGACATTTCAGTGAGTAGCTGCTTTCTAAGCAGTTACAAACTCAAAGAGAAACCAAATTTATATTCATACCAATGAATATCATTATTGTAATAAAATGTACTACTATACAAAATCCCTCACACAAAATTCACTCATATACAGAAATGACCTCCTACATTTGCATAAGCTATTTATGGCTAATACAAACATTAATACATTTATTTGTCTAGATTCGAAAGAACCAGTTTCTTTTCCCATGCAGGGATGCTGGAGCTTACAGAGTCTCAAGAAATTACACAGCAGAGGTCATTAGGGGCAGACACATAGATTATCAAATTCATGTGAAGATTCACATTTATGGGTTTTTTCAAATTCCAATCTACTCACTAGTTTGTTTTTGGACTGTGAGAGAAAAATCTTTCCCCCGTTATTTAGTGTTTATTCGGAACTTTTTTACAGTTACGACTTCGTCTTTCATACACAAACACAACGCATATACAGTATATGTGACACTGTGAGCGTGTGATTACAAATACCTGGGCCCAGTTTGGCTACAGCACAGAGAAGGTCGTAGTTGATAACAGGTGTTGGGTCTTCTGCTTGGCTCCAACCCACAGGTGGGGAAGAGGGAGGTGAAATGAGAAACTGCTTCACAGGTTGAGGTGGGGCAAGAAATGTCTTATCTATATCCTCACCCGAATTCTGCACCTGAAAAAAGATAAAATCAGACTTAATGTTAAACCAAATAGAATAAGGTCATTTCTCTTTGCAGGTAAGTTGGCCTTGCTGTTAAGTGTCTTTTTAATCTTTTGAATCTTTTGTAGTTATGTATTGCACATCCTACTGCACACGTGCACTGTTTTATGTTGTGTAGTTTATTGTTCTATGTAGCACCTTGTTCCTGGGGGAACATTGTTTTGTTTCAGTGTACGTATGTACATACGTATGACTGAAGTGACAATAAAATTCATTTGAAAATATGAACTTGAAAACATCTAAAATGAGGTAATTGTAAAAATTTGTACAAGCTAATACTAATGCCTTTGCAGTAGCCAGTGATTTAAGATTAAAAAAAAAAAATCTCCAAACTATTGAGTGCATAGGTGCACATTTACACTCACCTGTGCAAAGAACAGTTGTAGTTGGGAGCCATTGAATTCAGACTCATGCAGCTCAATGCGAGCCCGGGCAGCTGCCTCTGATGTGCTAAAGCTGATCCGTACTCTTCGGAAACTCTTAAACATCTGGAAAGATATCTGATCGTCATAGATCCGGAACAGCGCCTCAAAACGCTCCTGCAAAATTACACAGCGTTGTTTTTTTTAGTTTGTACATTAGAATTACTATTGTCATTAAAATGTCACCCAACACTCCAAAAAATCTCTTTCTATGTACTTTTCAGTTTTATTACTGATTCTTAATGCTTATTCTTTGCACTGTATAAAAATGTCACTATCATTAAACTCTCCCCATTTATTTTTGGATGTTTTATAGTTATTAGTTTGCAAATGTATTGTGTGTTCAAATATTTCATCAGCCAAGCCTTAGAATACAGCAGAAAATAAACTCCCATTGAGAAGGTGGGTGATGGGAAATATGCAAAAAAACAAGTCAATGTTCCTTTAATAAATTTAAACACAGTATATTAAAAAGGTATTTAAGTGATCCAGACCTGGTATATTTTAATGCAAATTATTTTATTATGTTGTTGATTAGCGGCACGGTGGCTTAGTGGTTCGCCTCTCAGCACTAGGGATTCCCGGTTCGAATCCCCATCTGGGTGGAGTTTCCATGTTCTCCCCGTGTCCGCGTGAGTTTCCTCCGGGTTCTCCGGTTTCCTCCCACAGTCCAAAAACATGGATCAAGTTAATTGAGTTCTGTGTGTGTGTGTGTGTGCCCAGTGATAGATTGGCTCCCTGTCCTGGGTGTATCTGCCCAGCGCCCGAAACGTTCTCCCCTGGATGGGCATGGGGAACCCCCCCGCGACCCTAATATAGGATAAAGCGGAAGCTAATGAATGAATGTTGTTGATATCCCATATTGATTATACAGTAAGAAGGATTTAGCGATTTTTAGGTTTAGTTTGTATATTTGAAAAAAGTGAAATCTACGATGTGATTGAACACAAAACCACGACTGATCAGTACACTTAATTCAGTGCCTGTAAATTACATATGTGGTGAGATGTACAGAGAACTAAACTGTACATGCTAAGGTACTTTTGGTTTTGGTGTAATGTATGTCACACTAAGCCTCCAGCTGGCAGTGAATGCTAAACAATAAAGGATTTATTTAAAGGCAACAAAAAACAACAACCATGGAATGAAGACAGACGGAATGTAACATAAGTGGCACAGTGCAGACGACACTGGGAGGAGGACAAGTTTAAATAAGGCACAGATGGAGACATGCGACTGCAAACAACAGTTGAGAGAAATAAACAAAAGGCTAATTAAATGAGCACATGGGAGATGGGCAATAACAACCGGAATGGGAAGGAAAAAATGAAAAGGTCTTAAGTACTACTGACAATGTATGTAATGCATGTTAAAATTTGGTGAATATAGTCCAATATAAAAAATTATTTATTATTTTTGCTACAGTCTGTTTTTGAGGTCTTAATCTGAAATCTTATGGCTGAGAAATTAGTTTAATGTTTATTTAATATACCAAAAAAAAAAGAAAATGATGGAAAATTTTGGGCTGACTGTCAGAAATGACACAAACTAAATTAAAACAATTAAGTAGAATGTTGACACATGATCATCTCACTTATATGAGCTTTCCATTTTATTTAACAAAATTTTTTTTATTTATTTATTTTTTTAATCAAGTCATCCTGTATGAATATTACAACATTAACTATGCTTAACTGGTGTGTGTTCTGTCAAAGGAGCAATTATGCTAAAAAAAAAAAAAAAAAAGAAAAGGCTCTTCGTCCAAACGTTGGCATATAGATAAAAACATACTTACAGTAACGAAAATGTATTTTATGCATTTGCATTGCCTTTCGCTAGAGTGCCATGCCAACATGTTTTGGTTCTTTTATTAGGTGTATAGAAATATTGACTGGTAAATGAAATGAAAGCAAACTGTAATGTATTTCAGGCAGTGGCCGGCTGTCAGGGCCTTCAATGCCTTCTCTGCTGGCCTAAAAATATCTGAATCACAGACACAGACTGTTAATTATATTATGTATTATATAATGGTCTGTCTGCTTTGTTTCATAGCATTTCTCCGGCTATGCTGCTTCAAGACTGTATTTTCTTATTAAAGAATTAAACCAATCACATTTCAGCATCATTTGGTGCCAGGCTCAAATATTCTTCCTTTCAGTATCAGTTCTGTAGCACTGTGGCATAAAATAAGGGTCAGTCAATCCATTGCATCAACAAATCTGATTTTGAGTTGGCGACACTTTCTAGCTGGTGTATGTTATCTCCCTGTATTCGCACCCTCGGATTAGGACAGGACAGTTTCAGTAAATTAAAACTTGTCAAAAATGCAATTCGATTTTCAATGATAGATTCGATGGAAATGGCTGGATATAAAAAGACTTCTTAATGGAACTAATTTAGCTCTTTTTGAGTTGAAAAGGAGAATATTGTGTACAAATCAGGATTTTTGGTGAGTGATATTTTACTAAATAATATTGTAATTTTATAATTTTTTTTGTTGGTGATTTAAAAGAGAAATATTGCTACACGAGTTATCTATTTGCAATGTAAGTGCTCTGTATACTGTTTTTCTGCATAATAAGATAAGCCAAAAATAGTTATTGACATGAGGATTGATTCAGACAGAGCATTACTGAAGGCCTCAATGAGACATCCTTCCACTGATTTAAGGCATGCAAGAATATTAGACATTTTTTAAAATCTTTACCAACAAGACAGTCAAAAGAAACTGGACAGAAGAGAAAAAAAACATTTACTATTTAGTATAGTTAATACTAAGTTTTCCTCAAAATCTCAATCTTATTTATTTAAAACTCAAATCCCAATTTTCTTGTTCTGTCTTTAGGTTTGGAGTTTTGCCTCTCATCCTTGTTTCGTATTTCAGGTGTTCTTCATAACCTCTGCCTGAAGATGTGGCAACATATCAAATTGCCCTTGACAAACATAATTTGAATAAGCCCTTGAATCGTATACTTCCATTAAAAACACAATAATAGGTAACAGTAAATACAGCACATTGTCAAGTAATGCAAAAATCATCTCATCTTAGAACATGTCATAACTACATCAACCTAATTTTAATTTTCTAAAATATACATTTCTTTACCAATTGTCACCGTTTTTGGTCATACAGCTTTAGAAAACATTATGCCATTTTTGTTAGGATTCCTTTCTTTATTGTGTTATAGCCGTGATTATAAATAAAAAAAATGAAAAAAATAAAAAACTTGGATGACTGCATTAGAAAGAAGCTAGTCCCATGAAGTCACCTTTACCTTTATGATAGTCATCATTCTAGCTGGATGTGCTCTCTTTACGTCATGTCACAAATATTCAGGTCAGGTCTCTGACTAGAACACATACTCACTCTCCTAACACTCACTCTCCTGACCTTAAGCCACTGTATATTTTCCCAAGACTGGGTGTCCTGGTTCAGTCATCCAGAAGGATGAGCGTTAACTAAAAGCCTTTTTGAATCTTTTTGTAGTTCTTCTCTTAAATATTCCTTTTCATAGCTATAGTTCATGCCCTTTTATTTTTTAAAAACCATTTCCCCATTATGCCAATTGTTTACTATGTTTTTTTTAATGGCTAAAACTTGCATATGAAGTCATTTTCTAAAGTAAACTAAAGTGAATCGGAAAAGACATTTGGCAAAGCGTAAACATTTTTTTGGTATAATATGATAAACTGATTGTAAGCAGCACAGAGTTTAGCTGCAATTGAAGTGCCATGAAACTTGATAAACCCAACTTGGAAAAATGTGCATTCACACAATCCACTCTACATGGATTATCTTAGTAAATTCCTGGCTCTAGTGTTCTTAGCACGTTTATCTCTTAGTGCTGGGGATCTAGGTTCCATGTTCTCCTTATGTCCCTCTGGGTTTCCTACCAATGGCCAAAAGCTACCCAGCACCCAAAATGTTCTCCCCTGGGGAACCATGGGGAATGAGTGAGATGTGGGCAAGCACTGGGTCATTGTACAATATGGTTGTAGGTTGCTTCATTTTTTCGAGCAACGGTGATGAAAGATAAATATCTGAAATAAACAATTTTGCAACAATTTATCCTGAAAACAGGTTTCCTTATTCCTAGAGTATTTTCAAAAATGTATATTTAGTATTAAAAACATTTCAAATATCTACAGTAATCTATTCTGTTTGCTGTTATGTTACACTCTTTTAATCACATCTCACTTGAAACTGCGAGGTAAAGACATTTTCTAAAATTTGCAGCATGTTAAAACATACAGTGTATTGTATACTGGTTTCGTTCCACTGTCCTTTTTATATTAGCCAACAGAACATTGAGCTCATGTTTTATCATCTCATCAAAAAAAGGATTAATGTCACCGACAGCTGTCATTCTAATGATCTGCCAAGACTGAGGGGGAAAAAGAAGTAAACAATAACAGAAATAAAAGCAAAGTAAAAAAAAAATAAGAGGAAAAATAGGGGAAAAACAAACAAGAAGAGAAATGTGATAAAGGAATATAAAACAACACACAAGAGATACCAGTTTATTAAATTAAGCTCTGAAGTGTTTGTAACCTGTAGTTGCTGTAACTGGAGAGAATGTGGTAATAATTAATTCATGGTTCTGCGTTTTGAGTGCACTTCCTGACTCAGGTATACTCTTACAGACACAAGCACATGGATATCATCCAGTGTAAAATAATGAAGACTACTGTTTCTACAACCCACATTTCCAGTAAAGATGAGACACTTTCTAAAAATGCAATTAAGACTGAAAACAGAAAGTGCAATTAGAAATTAGGGTAAAAAGTTCTCATGGATACAGCACTGCAGTTCTTTTTTTAAAGATGTAGGATGCATGATGAAGAGGAGAATCAGACAATGCTTATTCATCGGCATTATCGTCATGTGCAGACAACCGATATAATAAAAAAACAGACCGGTCCAAAGCAATTGGCATGTTACAGAGACCCAATAGGTGAAAATCCACAAGGTAGCGGAGTTATTTTTATTTTATTATTTTATTATTTATATTATATATTGTTAAGGCTTCATAAACCCTTCCCACTCTCTTAACCATTCCCACACTTTATATATACACTTTATATATACACTTTATCCCCTCCAACCATACTGAATTTGTACCGAACCATGGTGTGAAACAAACAGTGAAGTGTGTTTACTGTTACACCCCTACCACAAACTGTTTAGCAGTGTAAACTGTTTAAATAAAGTCTATTATACAGAAATACATACCCTTATAAAACTAAGACAGTTGGATCTTTTTTATTACTAATTATTATTATCGCCTCTCAGCGCTAGGGATTCCCGGTTCGAATCCCCATCTGGGTGGAGTTTCCATGTTCTCCCCGTGTCTGCGTGGGTTTCCTCCGGGTTCTCCGGTTTCCTCCCACAGTCCAAAAACATGGATCAAGTCAATTGAATTCTCAAAAATTGCCCCATATAGAGTGTGTCTGTGTGAGTGAGTGTGTGCCCAGCGATGGATTGGCGCCCTGTCCTGGGTCTATCTGCCCAGTGGCCGAGACGTTCTCCCCTGGATGGGCATGGGGAACCCCACCGCGACCCTAATAGAGGATAAAGCGGGAGATAATGAATGAATGAATGAATAAATGAATGATTATTTTTTATATTTTATTATATTTATTTGCCAAATTATTAATTAATTAATTAATTATTAATATTTATTAAAAGTTTATGATTTTTTATTGTTCGTTGTTGTTTTTTTTTTTTTTTGAAGAGTTTGGTGTGTTGGAGAGTTTTGCACAGTTAGCAATCTGCTTTTTGGGTTCTGATGAGAGTTCTTGCTCTATGGTTCAATAGTGGATTGCAAAACATCAACAAAAGAGTGATTAACTGTGACACATACGATTATCCGATCTGTAATTATCTGTAATAAGTTCAAAGTAAAGTGTAGCCAGGAAGATGACATTTTCACTGTCACCTGCTTCTGCCAAAGTTCTCCAGTGGAACAACCATTCTCTGAGACTGCCAGCCATGATTAAATGTCTGCACTAATTAACCGTCACCATCTGAATCCCTTCCTCGTCAATAAGACCCATCACACTTAATTTTCATCTGATTTCTGTTTATTATTCAGGATGTTTACAAAGTAAGGTCTTTGTAAAGCAATGTTTTGTACATAATGGCTCTGTTCAATGCAATATCACATCTATTTTAATTTTTGTTATTATTTGTTTTATTTTTATGGACACAGACTTTTGAAAAATTACTGATTTAATGATTTTAATTAAAATAGACTGTTTAATGGGAAGCACCGTTGTTCAATGATAAAAGCTCGCACATTCAGTGGGAAGGTCTTGGGGTTGATGGTGGTGTTTTTATGAATATGCAGTTCTGTGTGTCGGCCCTATAATAAACTGGCAACCATTCTCAACATAGGTTCTTATTTTTTCACACATTAAGAGCTGTGGTAGACTGTATGAATCCTGCCAACTCTCACCCCACATTCCCCAACCCTATACGATAAGTGCATTCAAATATAAAAAAAAATGAGTAAATATGAAAAGTCATTAGTAGTATTATTATCAGTTAGTTTTCAAGTAGTGTGGTATTATGCAATAGAAGCAAAATTCAATACAAGGCATCAGAGTGGAATTTCAGTACAATATATCTTAAAGCCTAACTAAAACAGTGCTTTTTGTGCATGCACACGCTGGTCTACTTCTGCCTTACTAACGGAAAAAGCTGAGCTAAAAATATGAAGGTCAAACTTCTGCACTCTCCCTCATAGTGAGGCTCTTGGAAAAAAATGTCACGGTCATGATCGCTCAACACAGAGAACAACTTTTTAAACACTGCAGTTTCCAAACATTTTGAAGTGTTCAAACTGACATTGAAGCACTCACTTTATTTAGACGTGTAAAGTGTAAGGTTGAGATACATAATGCTTATAATTAGATCGGTTTTTGATATTTTCACTCAGCTCATGATGCTTACCTTATTATTTGTTACATTATTTATATATACACTAAAAACAGAGTCACCTAAATGCCTTTTTAAGTAAATTTCCTTTTAAAGAGCAAGACATTAGGGACTGGGTTGTTTAACCACAGTGAAAATGAATTAATCACATCAATTTGGGGCATGTAATCCACTGGGACAAACTGATGATTTTGAACTGAGAAAAGTTGTTTTTCAATTAATCAAGTTCCGCTTTAATGAAAGACCTTTAATTAACCTGGCACAATTTAAGAGCTTTTGGCAAAGGTTAATGGCCCAAGGCAATTAATATGGGATGGAGCAAGTTTTTAATGATGTTTAGAAAGCATTGTTAAATTTCTATCAGTGAAAAAAGTCAAAGATCAGTCCCGGGCTGCTGAATTGTGTGTGTGTGTATGTGTGTTAGTGGGTTGCAGAGGACAAACAGAGCAGATAATAGATAATCATTGTTGAAAGGCAACGTCATGATTTAACTGGTGAATTGTAGAGTAATAAGAAGGTATGGTCTGCTGCCCTCAGTGAATCAGCTTAGTAATATATTGACACCCTTGAATGGAGGGAAAAAAAAAAAACAAATCAGAAAAGAGTGCCTAAAGTTAAAGATGGACTTTGTATTGGTGGCAAGTTTACTTTTGATCTTTCTTTTTTTTTCCTAAAGAGTCTTGATGAAAATAATAATGAGGTTTTCCATTTTTTTTATTATAGTTTTATTTCAGTTTTTTAAATCTGATGATGAAGTTTCATCACCTTAATTTTATTTTTTGTCCAAATAAATGTGTATTTATATTATAATTTCCATTACAAATGCAATTTTATATTACCCTTTCTATTTTTAGGAGCTTCACGTTTAGCTAAATTATGAACATTTAATATTTTATATTTTTAAATTGCTGGTAAATAAGGGAAATATCAAATGAAACATGAAACTATCACAAGAGAAGAGGCTTGTTTTGGTAAAAACAGCTTTAAAGCCATACACAAAATGCATTTTACAGCATATCTACAAAATCTGTTCCTATGAACAAGGATAGCATTTTATTATGACAAAAATCACATCATTATACAAGTCTTATTTTAATATATATGCACACAATAACCACATGCTAATACCAAAACATTGTTTTCCAGCTAAATAAATTTAGCCAAATGCAAATATTAGCTTAGCCCTAATGCCATGCCACTTCTTCGACTTGATCTGTTTTATATTGGTATGACTGATGCGCTGCAAAAACGAACACTAGTTGGTTAGGGTCCTTGATTTAGACAAAAGGTCATATCAACACTCTAAAGTCAGGATATATAAATACCACACATTATCTATACATGCTTTTTGTTACACACTCCTAACAGTGTTTTTTGCTGTAGTTTGATATGGCATGGTCTAATTATCTATTGAGAGCCAAATCACATGATATACTGTACAAACATTTTTTTTAATGTGTAAAAAAATATATAATAATAATAATAATAATAAACATTGTCAACATTTAAGGCAAAGAGATTGGTATAAAAAAAACAATAATTCTGTAATGACTTATAGAATAAGTTATACTGACTGTTATATGACTGTTCTAATAAGTTATACATTGGCATTCAAGTATCAGTCTATATTTTGCAATGCCCTATTGAAATTTTTGTACTTGCTGACATAATAGGGCACACAGTGACCTTTAGCTGTTTTTGTTCAAGCAGTCTGGCCTTTATAAAAACAAAGGTATAATGATAGGAAAATACTATGTTCCACAGAGTGGAACAACAAAAATAAATTATAACTCAATGTTACAGGTGAGCGAGTTCAATCTGTGGGTCTGGGTGAATGTTTCTCTTCGTTTCTCAAAGACAGGGAGCAAACAGGTGCTGTTTTTCCACTGACCCCACCAAGCTGAGCTACTTTGCATTTCCATTACACATTGTATAGCGCTAAGCCAATTCGGTCACACTTAATTTGACCTTCTTTTGAGCAATGCCAAATGATGCCAAATCAACCTTCAAACACAATAATCAATAGTCTTTTTTTGACCATCTCAGTCATTTTTCTTTGTTCTCTTCAGTGATAGCACAGTTTTCCACTGTCTATTTAAAAATGTATTACCCATCAAGCACGTAGAAAGTATGTGGCACATTTCCAAAATTACGGCATAGACTGATGCATGTCAGCCTCACGTGACCTGGGTCCACACAATCTGCACTGCATTCTTTTTTTATCCACACTGTTATTTTGAAAGTCTCTTAAACCTTTAAATGAACAATAACTTTAAGCACATTACCATGATGCTACAATTATAATAAAGATGTCCATATTAATAGCAAGCAGTGATTTAAAGAGAAAAAAAACTTTAAATCACAATGTTATATTATCAAATGACTGAAAAGCAAGCCTTTTCTAAAACACACACTTGAGTTGCGTTTGATGATGTCTTCACTACAAAAAAAGTGGAGAGAGGAAGAGAAAAAAAAATAATAATAAAAAAAAAAATAAAAAAAAAATAATTCCCACTACTAAGTATGATGTGATGACGTGGGGCTGTTTTGCTTTCAAATACCCTGGGAACCTTATGACATCATGGACTCCATGAAAGAGCAGGACATTAAATCAAAATCTGTCGAATGCATCATGGTTGAAAGGACGAGCAAAACAGCAATCCAAAATTACAACAAATAGCTTACTAATACAAATACGCAATGGAGGATGAACATAGAATTAAATGCAGGGATGCCAAGTTTTGAGAGACATTTGATTAAAAGTTAAACCTTCTACATTCTACGAATGTTTACTTGAGGTAATTAATTAAAAGTTGAATTTTTATATATGTATTACTTTTTTCAGGGCTGTTAGTCAAAATACAAAATATAAAGATGAACAGCGTGAATAAATTATTTTGAACATATGTAAACATTAACAAAGTTTATAAACTATCTTACAACTTGAGTCAAATACATTTATATACATATATACAGTATACATGAATGGAAGTTGCTGTGTTCTTACTTAATGTTGCAAACATCAACATGAAATTAATACTCATACATACTACATGTGTTATTGAATTGGATTGAATGACCAAGTCTAAAATATTTGTCATTTACCTGCTTTAGATCTTTTCATCTAATGTATTTTAAAATTAGTTATTGTTAACTAGATGTTGTTTTATTTAAGTTAAATGTATGAAGAATTATAAATAATTCTAAAGTGTTCACAAATTTTAAGCACCACTATATTGGTCCTTATTCCACAAACTCTCGTCCTTTCTATTTATATTCTCTATTAGCAGAAAGGAAACACTTAACAACAGCAAATATCTAAAAGCAACACAGATGTACTCCTGTCAGTCATCTTGCAGATCTCTTACATGTTGCTGGTCTGGGGACCCTCTACTAAATCCAGCAAAAACAAAATTAATGACCACTGAGGTAGCAACAGCACAAACATGTTTTAACAGCACACAGGAGAAATGTTGTGTCTCTCAGTAAGTGATTAGGTATAAGGCTTGATGAGAGCAGTTAACCACAAACCCGGGCTCAGCTCCAAAACAAGAGGTTGGTGCTACAGGGTGGCCACCTGATCTTTCTTCCCATGTGAACCATGGCGTATAACCATCACAAGCGCAAGGTTTCATCAATGTGAGACATCTGAATTGACATTATAAATGATTTGTTTTGGTAAGAACTACAAGGCCATATTGTCAGTTTAACGAATATGATAATAAAACAGACTCAACATGTGAGTCATAATCAAGGCTCTAAATTAATTAAAGTAATATTTTAATAAAAACAAAATTTAATTGTAGGGTCATGGGAGAGCCTATGCCCATCCAGGGGAGAATGTTTTGGGCGATGGGCAGATACACCCAGGGCTATCGCTGGGCACACACTCACACACACACTTTAATAGATGGTTTTTACTGTGGGAGCAAAGCAACACACAGGGCCTGTAGTGTATACGAAGGTCGGACATAAATCAGCATGCATAACATTATAAATTAAATTCATTACTTTTTTATAAATCAGGCTTAAAGACATTTATACAGTGAAATGCATTTGGGGCAAACATATATCAATTACAGAGTGTTAAAAGAAATGCTAGTGGTATTTGATTTAGAACACACTCATGTTCGCTGGTTTGCACTCAGTTTCTCTTGCGGTTGCTGCAGTGCTGCTGCTTCAGTGTTGCAGAAAAAACCATTTGTAAACCTTAAAAAACTAAATGCAAATCTAAATATAGAAATATGACAGACTGCCAGTTGGCAGAGCAAGGATGAAGATTTTCAAATGTAATGTGTCTTTACAATAAAACATCAGAACTGTTCTGACTATGGTCTTTTTTGGATTTTTGATAAATATTAAAACAGGATAAAAAAAAAAAGCAGGACAGAGCAAACATTGATGCTTTGGTTTGGAACCCTGGACTGCAAATAAGTACACAAAGAAATAGATCCTGGATAGAATCAAGCATCACCTCCTTTTATAAGAAGAGTTGACAGTAAAGGTTGAATCTCATCAGGGCAGATAGACCCAGGACAGGGCGCCAATCCATCGCTGGGGCAATTTAGAATAACTTGTTTTCGTGCGTGGGGGGCAGATAGAAACATGAAGAGACCCAGGACAGGGCCGCCAATCTCAGACGCTGGTGCACACTCACACACACTCAACAAGACATGTTTTTGGATTGTGGGAGGAAAACGGAGAACCCGGAGGAAACCCACGCGGACACGAAACAAATTACAGGTAAAATCTGCAAAGTCCTTTATCTGGCAATATGTGCTAACATTTTATTTATTTCTCCTGAAACTTTACAATGTATGGTAACGTTGGGGATTGACCATAAGCAGAAAGACAAAAAACAAGACAAAAAGTGGATAAAACTTATATAGTCAATAGCGGAAGACCCAGATGCACTGTTCACAAGGATAAGTGCATCAGACTGCCTTTAAAAAGGATCTTTATTTGGCAGCTGTAAATACTACAGGGAAATACGAGTGTCCTAGCTCAGTGGTTAAGATGTTGAGCTAGCAATCCATGGGTTGTGGGTTCAAACGATGAGATGAGATATTAAACCAGTTAGAGCGAACCCTTATCCAGATTCACATACATGATCGCAGTCATTTCAGCGTTATGCTTGTTGCTCAAGGGACCAGCAGCGGCCTGTGCTGCTTGGACTGAGGTCACTGGTTCAAAATGCTAACCTCTCAGTCACCAACAGAGTGAAATTATGATAATAGGTAATCTTCACAAGGTCAGAGAGAGAAAATTTCCAACAATTATTCCTTGATAAAAGTTTCAGTAGTACAGAGAGGCCAGGCAGGACACGTGCTGGGATGCAAAATATGTGCAAAAAAAAGAAAGTGTACAAGAACTATACCCTGTGGCAGACAATTCCTATTATGATTCGTGCAATGCTCTAATGACATGATGCTATTTAGAACAGCGGTCACGATTTCCTTTGATTGTTGCATTTTCACTCATCAAACCTGCAGCTTCATTCAAAATGGAGAGGGGACATGTGCATCGTGCAATCGTCATCCCTCAATGGGTCGAAACTGTGGTACCCCACCACTTTCTTAGCTCTGCTCAGGGTTCCACAGTCAGCCCGTACAGCAGACACAGGAATAACGTTCTGCCCTGTTCTACCCTGTTCTGCCCTGTACTGCCCTGTGCTGCGCTGTGCTCACCGCGCGTCACCCGTTTTAGCGCACCGATGACGTCACCGCCGCGCAGCGGAATGTTAATGCAGAGCTGCGGCTTCATTGACAAAAAGGGGGATCAGGGGGAAACGGGGGATGCGTCCGAAATACTGCATTATTTCCTATTAACTTCGGGTCTGCACATGGTTCTAACCTTAAACTATTAGAACAGAACACGTACGCGTGCAGGTAAAGTTTGCATTGGGTTGCCATATTTATAACAATATTAATAAATACTACAACATCATCATCATCATCACGTAAAGTGCAGGTGTATTTTAACAATGAATGAACATCATAACAGAGGCAATTTATTATTAAAGCATGCGAAACAAGCAGGCAACGAACGCCATGTAACGTTAAAGCATTTCAAAGGACATCAAAAAGGCGCTGTAATGAGGAGGCGTGGCCATGTCTGGCGCCCATAGCAACCGTCACCGGTCACAAAGATCAAATGAAGTGAAATTTAATTTGCTTTCAATAGAACATTGTTTTTCTAACTGTTTGACGATCGGGGCGACAGACGTGGCGTTATCTGATAAGGTGACAATTATACAGTGACAGTGATGACAAAATGGGGCCAAATGGGACCCTGTTTGGTCAACTACAATTTCGGCAGCTAGCAAGCCAAAGCGAGCACAGAGCATAAGATGTTTTTTTTTTTTTTTTTTTTTTTGTAAATGCATAATGCAGGTCGTTAGTTGGATTTTCACGCACGTGCTTAATTACCTGCATTTTGTCGGACGTAAACACCTCGGCGTCCACATCGCACGCGATGAGCGTCACCAGCTCCACTTTCATGTCGATGGATGGCATTCCACCTTCAGCTTTAAAGGAGGGAGATGTTCAGCAGGGGGAGATGGCTGTTAATCCGGATGGAGAGCAGTGCGCACTCTCCTCGGATGCGCCGCGTTCACCTGAGATGCGCCACTCGAGCCCGCAGCGTCGGCTGACTCAAACTCCGGCAGCCTGCTCAGTTTTCACCAACGCAAAGGGGCGGGGCCAGCGGCTTCCCAACGCTTCAATCAGCACGTGCTCCGCCGCTGACGTCAGCCAATCGTTGTCGAAAGTGCTTGGCCAACGTTAAAGCGACGCTTCACGATAAACCATCTTTTTTTTTTTTTAGGTTGATTTTTAGCAATTATGACATCAGGACAGGCGACACGGTGGCTTAGTGGTTAGCACGTTCTCCTCTCAGCACTAGGGAGTTTCCAGGTACTCCCCGTGTCCGCGTGGGTTTCCTCCGGGTTCTCCGGTTTCCTCCCACAGTCCAAAAAACATTCAACAAGTCAACTGAGTTCTCCAAATTGCCCCACTCACACAGACACACTCTATATGGGGCAATTTGGAGAACTCAGTTGACTTGTTAGCATGTTCTCCTCTCAGCACTAGGGATTCCCGGTTCGAATCCCCATCTGGGTGGAGTTTCCATGTTCTCCCCGTGTCCGCGTGGGTTTCCTCCGGGTTCTCCGGTTTCCTCCCACAGTCCAAAAAACATGGATCAAGTCAATTGAGTTCTCCAAATTGCCCCATATAGAGTGTGTGTGAGTGTGTGTGTGTGTGAGTGAGTGTGTGCCCAGTGATAGATTGGCGCCCTGTCCTGGGTGTATCTGCCCAGCGCCCGAAACGTTCTCCCCTGGATGGGCATGGGGAACCCCCCCGCGACCCTAATAGAGGACAAAGCGGAAGATAATGAATGAATGATATCAGGACAGGCGACACGGTGGCTTAGTGGTTAGCATGTTCTCCTCTCAGCACTAGGGATTCCCGGTTCGAATCCCCATCTGGGTGGAGTTTCCATGTTCTCCCCGTGTCCGCGTGGGTTTCCTCCGGGTTCTCCGGTTTCCTCCCACAGTCCAAAAAACATGGATCAAGTCAATTGAGTTCTCCAAATTGCCCCATATAGAGTGTGTGTGAGTGAGTGTGTGTGTGTGTGTGTGAGTGAGTGTGTGCCCAGTGATAGATTGGCGCCCTGTCCTGGGTGTATCTGCCCAGCGCCCGAAATGTTCTCCCCTGGATGGGCATGGGGAACCCCACCGCGACCCTAATAGAGGATAAAAGCGGAAGATAATGAATGAATGATATCAGGACAGGCGGTACGGTGGCTTAGTGGTTAGCATGTTCTCCTCTCAGCACTAGGGATTCCCGGTTCGAATCTCCATCTGGGTGGAGTTTCCATGTCCTCCCCGTGTCCGCGTGGGTTTCCTCCGGGTTCTCCGGTTTCCTCCCACAGTCCAAAAAACATTCAACAAGTCAACTGAGTTCTCCAAATTGCCCCATATAGAGTGTGTCTGTGTGAGTGAGTGTGGGCCCAGCGATAGAATGGCGCCCTGTCCTGGGTGTATCTGCCCAGCGCCCGAAACGTTCTCCCCTGGATGGGCATGGGGAATCCCACCGTGACCCTAATAGAGGATAAAGCGGGAGATAATGAATGAAAGATATCAGGACAGGCGACACGGTGGCTTAGTGGTTAGCATGTTCTCCTCTCAGCACTAGGGATTCCCGGTTCGAATCCCCATCTGGGTGGAGTTTCCATGTTCTCCCCGTATCCGCGTGGGTTTCCTCCGGGTTCTCCGGTTTCCTCCCACAGTCCAAAAAACATGTATCAAGGTCAATTGAATTCTCCAAATTGCCCCATATAGAGTGTGTCTGTGTTGGGACCCCCCCGCGACCCTAATGACCCTAATGATGACCCTAAGGATAAAGCAGAAGATAATGGATGGATGGATGATATCAGGACAGTATAACAGACGATCAGTGATGTCAGCAGTTGCAGTAAAAGTTACCAATCCATATAGAGATGGATATTCCTGCAGGTTTCATTTACAATCCAAAGTAATCCATCCATCTATCCATTATCTTCCGCTGGGTCCTCTACTAGGGTCGCTGGACACACACTCACTCACACAAACACATCATTTGACCGTTTGACCAACCCACGTAGACACAGGGAGAACATGGAAACTCCACCCAGATTGGGATTTAAACTGGGAATCCCTAGCGAACGTGCTAAGTACTAAGCCATCATGCCGCCCTCCAAAGTAATCCTTATTTAGCTGATCATATACTTTGGAGGTAACACCATCTCATCTCATCTCATCTCATCTTCCACTTAATCCTCTACTAGAGTCATGGAGGGTTCTTTATTCCCATCCAGGGGAGAACGTTTTAGGCGCTGGGCAGATACATGCAGTACAGGATGCCAATTCAACGCTGGGTGCACACTCACACAGACACAATATATAGGGGCAATTTAGATGAGGGCAAAAGCAGCCAATCCACCTAGAACCCATGTTTTTAGACTGAGGAAAAAAACCAGAGAGCCTAGAGAAAACCCTCATGGACACAGGGAGAATATGAAACTCCACCCAGACTGGGATTTTAATCTGGATCTCCAGCACTGAGAGGAGGATATGCTAACCACTACCCCACCGTGCCAAACTTGAAGATAACAGCATGTTATTAAATTCGCCATCTCTGCCAGCAATGCATGCTCTATATGTGTTAATCTGCAGGGATAGAGTTAACAAGAACAGCGTTTGTTGGTCTTCACATCAATACGTAGGATGAAGAATAGTAATTCATGTATTCCTTATAAAATATCAACATACAGTAATTAAAAGAATAGCCACCCTAATGTTAAAATACAAATATTAAGGGCTTGTTTAAAGTGTTTTCTTCTTTTTAGTAAATGTGCTCTAAATAAAGTGTCAGATTAACTGGAGGAAAAACTTCAAACAGATATATCCCGGTATATATATATATATATATATATATATATATATATATATATATATATATATATATATATATATATGTATGCTCTCAGCAGCCTCTTTATTAGAGACCTATTGTTTGTTACTGCAAATATCTTATCAGTTAACCACATGGCAGCAACATTTAGGCATATAGACATGGTCAAGGCACCCTGCTGCGGCTCAAATCGAGCACCGGAATTAGAAAGGAAGGGCATGGTCGAGCATGGTGTCATGGGAAGCCATGTTAGTAGTCTCTAGGGAAAAACAGATCAAACCACATGAGACCGAATATCATGCGGTCTAGTGACAAATTGACCCAGCCGTTTTTCCACTGAGTGACTGAGCATTAAGACAGAGACAGTTCCATATGGCACCAAAGACCTTAAAGCAGATGGGCTACAGCAGCAGAAGACCACACAGGATGCTGCTTCTCTTTACTAAGAATAGGCAACAAAGGCTACCATGTGCATGGGCTCACCAAAACTATACAATAGAAAACAGAAACATTGCTCAGTGTGATGAGAACTCTGAATACAAGTCAAGCATTTTTGAACACCGGCCTAAATACTTTAGTTTGTCACTTTATGACTACAGTGAACATTGGTTCCACACCTCCAGCAGAAGAATGCTTCACATAGACACAGAGTTCAAATGTTCTCATACTGGTTTGATAACTATTACGCCAAGATGTAGTCAAATAATATTTGGACAGGGGAAACATGTTCTGTGGTCAGATAAATCCATGTTCATCAAGAGAAAAGACAGACATCAGATTCTAAATCAGATTCTAGTTCTATTCAACCAAAACAATAAGGTTTGTAGTTGGAAGTAGGAATAATGCTCTGTATTTAAACAAACCTGTTGTGAAGATCAGACTTTGATAAAGCCCCATTTTTTAATTGAAAAGGGGCGCCCATTCAAGAACAGATGACTAATTTCGGCTTCAAAGTATATGCTAATTCCAAAGGTTCACATACATTTGTTCTGTGGGAGAAAAGTTGAAACCAAAAATCTATACCCGCACTGGGAGAACATACTCACTCCACACAGAAACCAAGCCCTGAACCTTTCAGTGATGACTACCAAATCAAATCAAAACAAAAGTGTTATCATTAACGTACGGTGCAGTCTATGGGGCAAGCAGACACATAAATCAGTCAAGCTTCCTGGTATTCAGTTGAGTCCCAATACACAGAAAATGCTATCACAGTTCACAATGACAGTGTTCTTAATAGAAACATGTGCTTTTCAGGGAACTGGACATTCTAAAAACTGTCAGACCTCTTTTAAGCCTAACCTTGGCAACAACCTTTTAGTTTTAGCCGCATCCTGTTTTAAATGCTGTAATAAAATATTGAAGTGAATGAAACATAACATTAAATCAGTCACACACAGTGGGAAATTTCAAAGATGTAGTAGGGTCATCATGTGTATGAAAGAAACTCTGTGATAGTGTGTGTATGAGGAATTAATTTTGTGTGTAATGTAATAATAATGTGTAATGTAATAATAATGTGTGTATTTGTTGCTGGATTCTGACATCAGGCTAAGAAGCTAAATATGTAGAAACCATTACTCTTACTCTATGAGTAATAATGTGTGAGTGTATGTACACTCATGTTGGGTATATAAATATCTTTGAATGTGTATATTTACATAGAATACATGGCTACCTCGTTCGCCCTGCTCTACCACCCACTGGCTTCACTGCAGCTGCAGCAAACTAGGGCAAGATATTTATAGAACAGAGAATGAGAGAGGGAGTGTGTGTGTGTGTAAGAGAGAGAGAGAGAGAGCGCGAGAGAGAGATAAAATAAGCGAAAGCCATAGAGGATCCAGGTGATGAAGAATGCAGGGTGATGCAGCAGAATAAGACAGAGGCACAAAGAGATATACAGATAAATGACCATATTTAAGAGATGAAAACAACCTTTGTGGTATAATAAACAGAGAAGGCCTTTAAATCCCTGCACTCACAATCAAAGGACAATCAGGAACACAGCTGCACAACAACTATGAGGTGGATTAACCCCTATAATATTATCAACAGCTCTAGAATTTTGATGTGTGTGAATTTTAAACAATAATATGGCAACGCACATAATTTTTTTTTTAACTGAATACAGCATGAATCACAGAAACTGGAAAGACAAAAGTGGAAAAGCAGTTTGCTATTTTAAGAGAAACGCTCATTAACTTAAAGAGAAAGTGTGGCTGCTTGATGATGCTACATGAAAGAATCTCAGATAAAAAGATTCAAATGCCATGGTAAAATAGCAACGTAATAACAGAACAAATAAGCACAATACGATGTGGCTACAGTTCAACACACAAAATGGACATTCCCCTTTTGTCATAGATACTATATAAGCATGTAAAGGCACAATGTGTATGGATAACGGACAGAAAGACTGGACAAGGGATCTAAGGGTAGAGGTATAAGACTAATAGAGATTACTAATTTAAAAAAACATGGGGGAATAAAGAGAAGAAGAAAAAAAATCATACAATCTACATAATACATGCTGAAAATAAACCCCAGAGATTCTTCCAGTTTAACATGACAATAGAATAATCAACTGACAGTAAATTTTTAATTTTGCAGCTACAGGGTGAAACAATAAAACATTCATTCTACCAACTTAGAAAAGGAGTTTAAAATCTGCATTAATTTGCATATTGTTCCTCACCGAGTAATAAAGAGACTGAAAAATGGAACAGTTACTCAATGGAAATAAAGAGAAAGGTATTATTTTTAAAAAAATGCATGTGTTTATTTTCGTCCCAATGTGTTGGGAGAAGTGTGTAAGGGCTGGAGGTTACCCAAAATGCCTTACCACCTGTGATTCAAACAGCAGGCAGTTATTTTTGGTTCTCTGTTAAAAGTGACTCTCATCTTCATCAATGTGCCCAAATAGACTTACTCTGAATACATAACGGCTTCATAATCGAAAACATATGTGTTTTGCACCAAGGATTTGGCAAAGAAATTTCAAAAGACACTTTGCATTTACGAGTTCTTGCCAATGTGCTGCTTTGAAGAAGGACCCAACATTCCATACTATTTTGATGTGTGTAGAATTATCAATGAAATTATCATAATTTATGAAAAAAAAGAAAAAGTCATACCCAAGTCTATGAATGAAAAATGTGAAACAACAAATAAGACTATCATAAAGTGATCAGTATTTAATGTAAAACATATGCTTGCCTGTCAGCGCTGGGGATCAGGTTCGAATCCCAATCTGGGTGCAGTTTCCATGTTCTTCCTTTGTCCGTGTGGGTTTTCTTTGGGTTCTCTGGTTTCCTCCCACTGTACAAAAACATGGATTAAAGGTAAACTGGTTGCTCTAAATTGTTCCTATATAGTGTGTGTGTATGAGTGAGTGAGTGTGTGCCATGCGATGGATTGGCACATTGTCCTGGGTGTATATGTCTATCCCCATTAAATATTCTCCCCCGCATGTGTTGCTTTTTAGATACAAAAAAACCGACTTCCTGCTGCTAACCACATGCAAACCTCAACAAATGTCAGTCTCCTCCAAAGCATTTGAAAAAGGAAATGTGGGATTATATGTATAAACAGAGATGCATCTGAATACAAGAGCATTATAAAGAGGGATGTAGAAGTAGGGTTGTAGTATTAGGAAACAAACCTCACACAGAGAGACATAACTGGGTTTAAAAACATTACATCTTCATTTTTCAAAAAGCAGCAAAGTAAACACACATTTTATGAATCATGCTTTGATTAAATGTTGCTGATCAGGAACATTCAAGAAATGAAGCTTAAGTGAAAGTGCCTCTTTTCAGAAACTCCATTATATGTCACATTTAGAGTATGTGCATTAGCAAAGAAAGAGAACGCCATCAGGCTTGAGGCAATGTTTGAGTGTATGTGTGTGAGGATTAGAATTTAGAGAACAGGGTTTATAAAGCTGTACCATCTTGACAAATCTAACAGGACTTAAAAATATGGAGCAACATATATTGTCTAATGCAAAAAAAAAAAAATAGTGGATGAGGAGCTCTGAGTATTTCCTCCACGCAATATATATCTTAATTATATGTTAACAGCCAAAATATACTTCCTTAATAAGTGCAAGGATTATTTAGATAATTTAGCCATGGCCCTCACAGCACCCTCGACTTAAATATTTAGCAAATATAATGACTTAATCTCACAAAACAATATGCGTTTTGCAAAGAATGTTTGGGGAAATTTTAACTGGCAAAGACAAAAAAATGTGTTGCCTAATGAGGTGTTACGTGTGCCGCAATGAGAAGTACTGAATGTTCCTTCGCAGGTATATTAATAAAAGGTGATGGATGTGAAAATTTATGTAGATAAAATACTTAAGAAAATCTCATCTTTAAATATTTTTGATATCAGGTCATTTGGTATTTGTTGTGCTTTTTATAGATATTTTAATGGCTAAGTGCTTAATATTAAACACCTGTGTCAATAGGAATGGATGAAACCCAAATTCATCTATTTGGAGCACCTTTATGCCTTTAAACATGAACATTTATAAAGGGATGGGTTGTTCTAAAGAGTTTAATGAAGTGGAGTGTGGTGCTGTAATAAGATGCGATGAGAAAGTTTATGTAACATCTTTCCACCTAGATATCTCATGATTAATTGAGTGGTATTGCTAAAAAAAAGTGTTAAAAAAAGTAATCCAGAGCTGGATTACGAATTGTACCCAGTGGATAGCCGTCATCAACACTGCTGACTCAAGGACTGCGGAATTCCAAACCTTCTGTAACCATTACCTTAGCTTTAAAGCATAGGTTTCCATGACTGAGCAGCTGCATGCAAGCCTTACATCATCAAGCACAGTGCCAAGCATTGGCTGAAGTGTGGTAATGCATGCTGGCATTGTACTTTGGAGCAGTGGAAACATTCTGTGGAGGGATGAATCACACTTCTGTTTTTGGCAGTCTGATGGATGAGTGTAGGTTTGGCGAATGCCACAACAACATTACCTGCCTAATTGCATTGTGCCAAATGAAAAGGTTTGTTGGATGAGGGATAATGCTGAGGGGTTGTTTTATAAGGTTTGACAAAGGCACCTCATTTCCAGTGAAGATAAATTGTAATGCTTCAGCATACTAAAACATTTTGGGAACTGTATTATATACACAGAAAGCTATATCCAACAATTTGTAGCAGAAAGGTTTTGTATGTTCTTTCACCCTAAAGCCACGAGGTGGAGTGAAATACATTTTGCAAAATGACCATCTGGTCTACACACTTTTATTCCCTTTTTGGAATAAACGGTTTTGATTCAGCACTGCGACACAAAAAGTCAACACTTAACATAAACATCAACACAACTCATAAGCATTTCCATTCTAATCTGTCAGACCAGGTCCACCTGTCTTTTTATTTTTTCAATCAGCTAGTCCACCAACCTATCCTGTCCATCTATATGTTTATCCTATGAATAATCTGTAATCTGTAAATTCAAATCCTTATACACCACACTCATGAGCAAAGAAAATACATTCAGTGATTTTTAATTGATTAAATATATTTGCTTCATTAAAATCATCCATCCATCCATCCATTATCTTCTGCTTTATCCTCTTTTAGGGTCGCGGTGGGGTTCTCCATGCCCATCCAGGGGAGAACATTTCGGGATCTGGGCAGATACACCCAGGACAGGGCGCCAATCTATCGCTGGGCACACACTCACTCACACAGACACACTCTATATGGGGCAATTTGGAGAATTAAATTGACTTGATCCATGTTTTTGGACTGTGGGAGGAAACCGGAGAACCCGGAGGAAACCCACACGGACACGGGGAGAACATGGAAACTCCACCCAGATGGGGATTCGAACCAGGAATCCCTAGTGCTGAGAGGAGAACATGCTAACCACTAAGCCACCGTGCCACCCTACCAAGACTCATTCATTCATTCATTATCTCCCGCTTTATCCTCTATTAGGGTTGCGGTGGGGTTCCCCATACCCATCCAGGGGAGAACGTTTCGGGAGCTGGGCAGATACACCCAGGACAGGGCGCCAATCTATCGCTGGGCACACACTCACTCACACAAACACACTAGTATGGGGCAATTTGGAGAATTAAATTGACCTTGATCCATGTTTTTGGACTGTGGGAGGAAACCGGAGAACCCGGAGGAAACCCACGCGGACACGGGGAGAACATGGAAACTCCACCCAGATGGGGATTCGAACGGGGATTGATGCGATAAACACAAAAAATGTGCACTTGTGACCCAGGTTCGAATCCTGATCTTGGTGAAGTTATCATGTCCAACAGTCCAAAAACATGGATTGAAGGTAAATTGGCTGCTTTAAATTGCCCCTATATAGTCTGTGTGCCAAGTGATGGAGTGGTGCCCTGTTCTGGGTGTATCTACCAGCACCCGAAACGTTCTCTCCTGGATGGTCAAGCTGATTTTTCCTTGTCATTGTTTCTGTGTAATAAAGTTGGAGTAAGTGTATATCTGGACGTTTAATTCATCTTGCTGTATTTCATCATGTCCTTGTTTATACCAAGTATATTTATTTATCCATATGTACATGTTTATCTGTATAAAACACATCTTTATATTAACATTTCCACTGTTTTTGTATGTTTTTCTTTATTAATACATTTTAAACTATCGACTGTACACTTGCATTGTTTGTGTATCTGCATGTATGTCGGTGTGTAATGGAACTCACACAGGAACTTCTGGTATGTATGACTTTTTTGGTACAATGTCGCCCCCTTCAGTATATCCTAAATACAGCAATTGGAAGAAAACGAGAAAAACGATGACAACCATTTTAGAAAAAAAAAAAAAAAAAATAAATAAAATAATAACAAAAACTAATATGACTTACGTGGGCGTCACTGTGGCTTAGTGGTCATCACGTTCGCTTCTCATCGCTGGGGATCCAGGTTTGACTCCCGATCTGGGGAATCTCTTTCAGTGTACACATGGGTTTCCTCTCACAGTCCAAAAACATTGATTGAAGGTAAATTTCCTGCTCTAAATTGCCCCTAAATAGTGTATGTGTCTGTCTGTGTAAGTAAGTGTGCCCAGCAATGGATTGGCACCCTGTCCTGCCCCCCAGTATAGGACTAAACTGAAGATAATGAGATGAGTTTATGATTAAATGATCACTTAACAGTCATAATATCAGTAAATGGTACATAAAACTACTACAGCATTGTCTTTACAATTTATTTATTAGACGTATGCAGGAACAATAGCATGTTTTCTTTGCCTGTATTCATCTCAGTTAGTCAGAAACACATTGTAAACAAGTGAGTTCCTTTTTTTTTAGTTTTTGAGTTGAATGGGACAAACCAAAGAAAGTTGCAAAAGCCAACATCTGTAAGGGTATGGAGGTGCATTAGCACTCATGAAATGGATAACTTGCATAGTACTATTCATGAAAAAGCATATGTAAGAGATGGTAACTTAAACAGGACAATGATTATTCACTTGGGCTACATGGGTTTAATAGATACAAAGTATGTGTGTGTGTGTGCATGACCTGCACTATATACTATTTCGCAGGCATTATTACTTTTTGGTTTAGATTTACAAAAAACAATGAAGTTGGTCTGGTCTGTAAAAACACTAGGGACATTTTTTTTACATTAAGTTTTAAGAGAATTAACACATCAGAACCTTGATTATTATCATTGACAAGTTATGGAGAAAGAAAAATAATGCTATCATTCAGTGTTTAAATTCAATAGGTCTTACAAAGTTTTATCAAGGAAAACAACATTCATTCATTCATTATCTCCCACTTTATCCTCTATTAGGGTCGCGGTGGGGTTCCCAATGCCCATCCAGGGGAGAACGTCTCGGGCGCTGGGCAGATAGACCCAGGACAGGGCGCCAATCCATCGCTGGGTACACACTCACACACTCAAACACACTCTATATGGGGCAATTTAGAGAACTCAATTAACTTGATCCATGTTTTTGGACTGTGGGAGGAAACTGGAGAACCCGGAGGAAACCCACGCGGACACGGGGAGAACATGGAAACTCCACCCAGATGGGGATTCGAACTGGGAATCCCTAGCGCTGAGAGGCGAACGTGCTAACCACTAAGCCACCGTGCCGCCGGAAAACAACATAATTGCTTTTATTTTAAATGTAACATTTAAATTAACAAGTAAAATATCTTTGGCCTCACATGGAATGGTGTATGTTTGTTTAGTTTTAAGGCAAAATACTAAGGCATGTTTTTAACATAAAAAACTTTTAAATCCTATTTAAGGAAGAAAAAAATAGGACCGCTGTTTATGCATCTGGGAGTTGAAAGAGGAGCACAATAAAATACTAAAATATTGTGTTTACATTTTCGGAGTTATACAATAGATTGGAGCTGTAAAAACCCTTAGGTCGTAGGAAATTGCTGGAACTGACAGTTGTTTACAGGAAAAAAAAAAAATACATAGTGCAAATAAGCAAATTTCATATGCATGAGAAAATCAATGTCCAAAACATTGGGCACAACATGTTGCAATACTTGCTCCAAATCATCACTTAAATATAATTAACAGTACCATATGTTAAGTTTTTAAGGTTGTCATTCTAAGCTAATACATACATTTTGCTGACAATGGCAATATCAGCAGTTGACTGACAGTTGACACATGGGCTAATGTGTAAAAGTTTATATTCTTATACAGGAGATGTTTTCTCGTTTCCACTTAATCCAAGCCTACTGTATGTCATATACCATAATTTCATCTCCTTTATAAAATAGTCAGTGTTACGCTGAGATTTTTTTACAATCCCTCTCAAAGTCAGTTATTTTGAGTTCTCTTCATGTCAGTTTACAGATTACGCTTACAGTATTGATGCACATGAAGCCTAAAACTAGGCTAAGAGTCTTTATAAGAAGAGAGAAGTCGCTTTATCAAAAAGCCGAGGTGGAGAGAAAAAGCAGAAAGTCATTCTTGTGCATGTGTGTGCTCAAGGTACATTTTTAATCCAGTTGTATCCGCACTGCTTAAAATGGAGTGAAGTTGATCAGTGTTTCTTTTAATTCTGGATATTTTGCACTATGCAACCCTGAGGTGACTATAGTTATAGAATATTGATGAATATCACACAATTACTGTGAGAAGTGGAACAGCAATGCATTAATCTTTCTTTAGGTCTGTTGTGCAGTATGGCTGAACAGCAGTTGGTGTTGCAGAGGGTTGCTTTTGACTAATCACCGATTCCATGCCGTCATTGTTTACAAGGGCACCGTAAGAGAAGGAGCCGTTATAGTCTGGTTGAATAGGCCAGCCTTTATCGTGGATAGTTGGAATTCCTGCGTCAAAAATAACAAGAAAAATATTAATAATTTTTTTTTGAACGTCACACAAAAACTCAGATTTTAAATGGTTGAAAATAACTGACAACCAAGTAGTAATTTACAAGACACTTAAACATGTCCATTCCAGCAGCATTCCACCAAACATTTTAAGCTCTTTTTTATTATTTGAATATGTTAATTATATTATGGTCATGGAAAAGTGCCATAAAGCCAGTCTACACACTCATACACACATTTACACCTACACTGTTAAATCTACAACATTCTTAATGAACGTTTAAGGGTTATTTAGTGTAAAAATATGAAGAAACCTCTTTGAGTGCTTTAAGGAACCTCGAGGAACCTTAAGGAACCTAATATTATGGCTACAAAGCAGCAAAAGTCCTTAAGGCGCTCAAACAGATTTCTTCGATTTCAAAGTGAACCTATAAAAGTTCTTTATGGATCCTGTAGTGTTAACATTGTTGGAAAGATAGATCTCTAGATGTTGGAAAGATCTCTACTTCAACTGATTTGCACATCTTTTGCCATTTGAATGAAACAGACAGACAGAGTGAGAACATGTAAACCCCACACTGGCTGCCTACCATAAAATAATTTTTAAAAATAAATATTTTTTTTACTGATATAAGGATGTGATATAACATTTGGGTATAATTTTGCTTGAGTTGTAATTCTTAGTATTCAAATGTTTATCTTGTAGCACAAACATGATTTGATTAGTTTTCTCAAAATTAGGAAGGTTTAGGCTTTAGAATTTATTTTCTAAACAACTTATATCAATGCCAATAAATGCCAGCTCCACCACCATAATGTTTCTTGAATGCAGAATGTGTTGCACCAACCTTTCACCATGTCCATAGTTACATAGGGCTCAAATGCTTTGGCTTTTTTCTTGTTTTTGGTAATAAAAAACACTCCCAGGAAACATGCTGCACAACTGTGGAAAGTGTCAAAACAAAGATAATCTTATATTTTCACAATCCTTATTAAAACTATAATACACTGAACATTTAAATTATTTTACTAGGAACACTGTATTGTCATAAAAAGAGCAAAATGTTTAAACATAAAGAAGACACTTCATGGGTAGAAAACAAAGATGGATTAAAATATCATCATACTTGTTTAAAGTTCTTATTTATCAGTTTTTTATTAGTAAAATTAAAGCGAGAGAAATTAAAAACAGGAATATCCTTCGTTAAATTCTCAATCTTTCTTCTTCAGTAAACCTAAATCTTTAATATCACTACAATAGTAAACAGGGCCAGGGTACAATGATACACGATTTTGCTCAGATCATGTTAGAATAGATCTAGTAAACACCAGATGGATGTTGCATATGTAAATAGACATTGGCTCTGTTCACACAATTCCCAACAGTCTTGGCTGCTGCTGCTACAACTGAACAGCTTTAGGATATGTGCCTTCAGAACTTGTATTGGGAAATCACCCAGCAATCACAAAGTAAAAGTTGGAATGAAATCATGAACATGTCACCCGTCTTATCATTGAGTAAATACACAGAGCAGGTTTAAACCCGGACCTGGAATCTGACCCATGTGCTCAGATTACAATTACAATTATTAATAAGTTGGTCGAGGTAAGTAAAGGTGTGAATGCACCCAAAATGCATAGAAATCATAGTCTGAAACACATACGATCTAAATTAAACTGGCTAAGATAGTTTGAGGCATAGTACAAATATGGCGACTTAAAAAGGAAAATTATTTCTAAATAAATCCTGAGCTACATCTATGTATATAATTAAAGTCAATACGGGCGGCGCGGTGGCATAGTGGTTAGCACGTTTGCCTCTCAGCGCTAGAGATTCCCGGTTCGAATCGCCATCTGGGTGGAGTTTCCATGTTCTCCCCGTGTCCGCGTGGGTTTCCTCCGGGTTCTCCGGTTTCCTCCCACAGTCCAAAAACATGGATCAAGTCAATTGAGTTCTCTAAATTGCCCCATATAGAGTGTGTCTGTGTGAGTGAGTGTGTGCCCAGCGATGGATTGGCGCCCTGTCCTGGGTGTGTCTGCCCAGCGCCCGAGACGTTCTCTCCTGGATGGGCATGGGGAACCCCACCACGACCCTAATAGAGGATAAAGCGGGTGATAATGAATGAATGAATTAAAGTCAATACGTAGTTCAATTTTTTGTTTTCACTAATAAATCACAAGAAATCGCAAAAAAAAATATTTATATATATATATATATATATATATATATATATATATATATATATATATATATATATATATATATATATTCATATGATGACCAACCTGAATTTGCTGCATATTAAGTTAGGACTAAGTATAAGGTAATGAGTGAGAACAAAGTAAAATGATTAAATATTACTTTAAATGTCACAAATTAAAGCAATAAGCGTTATTGATAATCATTTATTTGCGTCATGCCTAAAAACACCTCTTTTCAGTGATTTATTTAAAATGATGCATGCCCTCTCATGGTTTGTTCCTTTATTAACATTAAAATCATTAGAATTTTCTGAGTTTTATACTTTCTCTGTAATTCCATGTTATAAAAGGAAACAAAATTCTTAGACTATAGTTAATATATAGCACTCTGGGGTTTAGTGTTTTAAAATGTTACACTCACCCCAATAAAAACATGCAGATGTGCAGGACATCTTCATGGCTGAAATCCATGTAGAAGACGGCTCCTGGTTTAAACATCACACAACTGTAAGCTCATAAACATGTAATATACAGCAAGCAGCCATTTAACAAAAATAAAAAAACAGCATTTCAATATGCGTCATTGGTTACGAATTCTGAAGAGAAAAATTCAGCATTAATATTGATATTAAATTAATTTCGAAGCTGATTTAATGTTTTTTTTAATTATCTATTATCTGAAGCCATGTATTAAGAACAAAGAATATACAGACAACAATAAAAGATGAAAAGGATTCTGATAAAGATCAAGAAGTGTATGTTACCTGTAGCAATAGCTAAGACAGTTGAAAAAATGTAGTTGACACAGGCAATGAGCGAGGAATCGTACAAATGTGACGCCTGTGATAAAAACCTAAATAAATGAACAAAAATAACACATATTAGAACCTGGAGGCAATAAGCTAAACCTCACATATGTGTAATGTATATAGCACAATTAAGAATATATATATATTCCCAATGATTCCCATTGCCTTTTTTTTATCTCTGATCATCAAGAAATATTTGGAAACAAATAATATTAATATTAATATAATAATAATATTAATATTAACTTACAATGCCTGAAAATAAATCGAGGCCACCATGCAGACAAACATGACATAGAGGATGGGGTAACCAAACTGAAGAGATCCCTCAATACTGAGGACCACCATACTTGAAACTGCCTTCACAGAAATAACGGTCACAGAGCCTAAAGGAAAAACATACAGGCTTATTATACTTTTATCAATGTGTATTTTTATTTCTTTACAGATATAGTTTGCAATGTTTTAAGGTGAAGACAAATGATTACATTGACTATTAATCAAAAGATTGGTAATCAAGAGGTAAACATAATTGCCCCAGGGGTATTGTATTAACCCTGTGTTTTGAACACAGAGTTGATACTTGTAAATTCACTTGGGAGAAAATTGTCTTGGAGAAAAATGATCAAATGTTAATGTAATAAAGATAACTAACCCCTGATTTAGACATCAACTTTGTATTCCATATAATATACAGTGAAGCTGTCTAAAAATCTATGCAGGCAAATGAATGAAGTATTCCACTTACCCAGAAGTGCCACTAGCAGCAGGATGAGCACAAGGTAGTTTGCATTGTGCTGCTTATAGAAGTACAGCACCGCACAAAAGATGATGATCTCCAGCAGCTGATTATCAACAAAGAATTAACATCATTAAATCCACATTCAAATACAAAAAGTTAGAACCCAGCATCATTGAGGTTGTGCATTATTTTAATTAAGAATGGAAGTCTTACCAAGTACAGAAGGTAAGGCCAGCTTATCAGATGCTTTACAACATTCTCTCCATTCAGTTTTTCATGCGAGTTGGGGCCAAATGTAACGAACAGGTACGTGCCCGCCACGGTTAGGGCACAGCCCAAGAACGATAAAATGTAACGCTCTAAAAATGCAAAGACATGTATTTAATTAAATAAAGGTGGAACCTATTTGTGGTGATAAAATAAAATAATTTTTAATATTCATTAGAAAAGTGTCAGCAATGCTTTATTTTCTGTTGGTTCTTGCCATTTTGAAAAAGGGCAATAGTTGTTATCATTAGTTGTTAAAAAAAAATAAAAGAAGTAACAAATTGAAGAACTTACTTAGAAACTCATTTGGTTTCAGTTTCTCTTTCAGAAACAGGAATCCTAGAATGTAGCTTGCTGTGAAAGTAAATGGAAAATTATTTGTACTAATGCTTGAATCTATGAATCTTAAAGACTTAACAAAAAAAATTATTTTACATCTGAAAATGTTTTCAAGACCTACAACTACAAAAAACAGAAAGAGACGTTTTTTGGATTCGATGCAAAAAGGAGACATGAGCTGGGGAAACTGAGAAGCCACATTTAAATTAGTTAACAGTGTGCTGAAATATTCAGTCTGTTATCTGTGTGGAATCGTTTTTATAGTTCAATTTTAATATCTCATCAATAAAGGGTTTCGACTTAATGCTAGAATTTACGATGTTATTGCAATCTGGATTTTAATGATACTTACCTACAAGAGACACGGCACTAAGAGGAGCTATAAGAGAAAGGGGGGCAAAGGCGTAGGACACAAAAAGGGTTCCTTCACCAATCAGCATCAGCACAAGTCCACACCACCATGTCTTTGTGCAATAGTACTGCCTTGGGTCCTTATTGCCAGCCAAAATTATGTGACAGCGTTTCTGTGAGTAATGCAAGAGACTTCATGAGTGGAATGCACACAAATCGCTTAGTAGAAAATATTATTTGCTTATTGGCATACGCTTAACCAAAGCTTCTGAAATCTGTCATTCAGTAAACTTTTTCTTAGAAAATGTATTCATTAAGTGCTTTGAGTATGACTCAAATAAACATCATAAACAGTCATGTAAATCAAAAATAGTGCTATTAATAAGACATTTCAGTTTCATATTTCAAGATCTTCATCATCATTACAAATATTCATCCAAATCTTCATCATCATTATTATAAGATCTCGGGGGGGAAATGAACGCAACTCTGGACAAAAATAAATGTGAAAGCTAAAGGCAATCCAACAAAATATTAGTGTGTGACCTTTTTTTGACCAAGACAACAGCATGATCAGGTCATGTATCCATTTATGAAATAATATGTAATTCTGCTTATCCATGACTGACATAAAGTGTAAACTTTTGCTTTTATTATGTACAGGAAACCAAAAAAAAAATCACACAGGCACAGAGAGGACATAGAACCTTGCAAAAAAAGGATGTGTCTTATCCCTAACCATACACCTAACTTTGTACAACACATGATTTTCACAAGGTAAAATAAAAAATTAGGTTAAGAATATTAATATGAATCAGTCTGTGGGTAAAATTTTAAAACACATGCTTGCTTGAAATGGAGGTCACAGTGTTGAATCAATAACTCCAAAACCTATACAATCACCCTAAAAGCATTTGAAGCCATGTTTACTATGTTTACCATGTGACTGGGTGAATATCAGGAGTAAAAAGACATTGCTGTAAGTAAATGCATAGTAAAAAGCAGCAGATAAATATTTTTAATGATAAGTTTTACTATCTAGTTACCTAAATGTATTGCTTATGAACACAACTCATTGCTACAGGTACTGTTTGTTCTGTTCTTTAATTTGCATCTTTAACTATGTGTGTATTTATATATCTAGGTGTGTTCTCATCAGAGGTAATCCAGCATTCTCAGAAGCAGCCCAAAGGACTTAACATGTTTAAGAACTGTAGTGTCCTGCACATTTTTTCTATTTACTTTTGAACAGCTTTGGGAGAAACTGTGAGCAGAATAGATTGTAGTAGTAAATACAATATTTTAACAAAGGAATCACAAACATATAAGAATGTCCTCCTATATATTTCACAATCAAATGTCAAAATGGCAGAAAGCTGGAATTTTACTAATTACACATATACATATGTAAGAAAGATTCATTCATTCATTCATTATCTCCCGCTTTATCCTCTATTAGGGTTGCGGTGGGGTTCCCCATGCCCATCCAGGGGAGAACATCTCGGGTGCTGGGCAGATAGACCCAGGACAGGGCGCCAATCCATCGCTGGGCACACACTCACTCACACATACACACTCTATATGGGGCAATTTGGAGAATTCAATTGACTTGATCCATGTTTTCGGACTGTGGGAGGAAACCGGAGAACCCGGAGGAAACCCACGCAGACACGGGGAGAACATGGAAACTCCACCCAGATGGGGATTCGAACCGGGAATCCCTAGAGCTCAGAGGCAAACGTGCTAACCACTAAGCCACCGTGCCGTGTAAGAAAGATAATAAATATTCAAAAATATATGATGTTCAACATTTGATCAGATTTTATAATGTCGTGCTTTGGTCATGCTTTGCCCTGGTAATTGCTCAGGTGCCCCGTGATTAGTTGCACCGAACGCTAATTATCATTTCTAGCACTGAGCATATTCTAACCCAGAATTCCTGAGCATCAGCGCTAAAATTTGCATACATATTGTGTTTTCTTAGGAGGCAGGTCCGTGTTTAACTTGCACACATTTTTAATGCACAGCCCCGTTTCCATGGCCTGGGCTGGCTGCCTTTTTGACAACTAACATTTTGCGTTATGATTTTTAATGAAGATGGTTACGATAAAGACAACCTCCCAAAAGGAATGCTGAAAACAGGGCGTTTTAATTTGTAAGGGAATAACTTACCTGTATAGTGACTGAGATGCTAATGAGCAGATTCCCAAAGATTGCTAGTAAAGTGCCAATTAGATTTTCCTGTAATTACAAAAATCAGAAATAGAGTTTTTAAAACATTTGTGTACATTTATTATGCTTATTATATACAAATAAATATTACTATAAACCAGCAACAGATCAGTATTGCCAAGCACAAAACAAGAATAGATCAACCTAGGTCAGTAGAAACCTGTAATACAGGAAACTGCCAAAAATAAACTAACATTTGTAAGGTCCTGGTTAGCATTTACTATGAATAAACCAGTAATAGACAGCGCTGCTCAGCACAAACCAATACTAGCACAAACCTGTAACAGAGCAAAACCACCCATGATAAACCAACAACTGAGTAACATAAGGGCTTATGGTTAGCAGGGTCGCCTCTCAGTGCTGGGCATCCAGGTTAAAACCCCAATCTGGGTGGAGTTTCCATGTTCTCCCCGTGTCTGCATGGATTGGCGCCCTGACCCTAATCTAGGATAAAGTGGAAGATGATGGATGGGTTATTTGGGCGGCACGGTGGCTTAGTGGTTAGCATGTTCTCCGCTCACCACTAGGGATTCCCAGTTCGAATCCCAATCTGGGTGGAGTTTCCATGTTCTC
>JAFMOC010000109.1:1005000-1070000 GCA_019802505.1 Corydoras sp. C115 | reverse complement strand
AGGTTCGAATCCTGATCTGGATTTAGTTTCCATGTTCTCCCCGTGTCCGCATAAGTTTCTCGGTGTTCTCTCCTAGATAAAAACAAATTCTATTAGTTTAAGATTAAACGGGTAAGTCTATGTTTTTGGACGGTGGGAGGAAACCGTAGAAACTGGAGGAAACCCATGCGGACACAGGGAGAACATGGAAACTCCACCTAGTTCGGGACTCAAAGATGGATTATCAAGCGGTTTAGCAGCTGAGTTGTAATTCTCCAATAAATACAGTAGGTGGCAGCAAAAGCCAGATAATTAAATACAGTTCCCTACTGAAGCTGGAGAACACAGCAGTCGTAGAGGTTGCAGTTAAAAAGTTATTATTCATTATACATAAATAATTATTATTTATTATAAAGTAGAGTTGTGTACAGCCACAACTTCTAAAACAAAAGATCTATGCCATTTGTAAACAGCTTTTTGAAATAATTTAATAATGTAATAATCATAAATAAAATTCCATACCAACAAATCAAGTTCCTGTTCTTCTTCATGCTTTCTTCTTCTGCGTGTAATAATGATGATGATGATTATTATTATTATTATTAATAATAATAACAATAATAATAATAATAATAATCTGCTTTGTAAAGCTGTTTACAAAAGCTATTAAAGTCATGGACCTTTAGTTTGTCTGTTGTGTCCATACATAACTTTTGATATTTGCATTAAAATGCACTATAATAAACTAATAGCATGTTATTCCATGCATCTTATAATGGTAACATGCCTATAACTGCTTTATTGTTCAGCTTTAAATTAAAGAAAAAGAAATAAGTAATAAAATCAGTTTTTTAAATGGGTTTTACATGTATTTCTGTTTTTTTAATCTTTAAAATCTGAACTATAGGCCACTAATCAAATGCTGCACAATGATGGTGGAATGATGAGTAAGAATAGCATAATGGATGATATTTCATGCAAGTGTGGTAGACATTATGCATTTAATGTAAATATTAGAAAATAAGGAAAAAAGAATAAATTGTCTACACTACGGGCTACTTTACAAATCGATCATATATCCTAGCACAATCTTTTAAATATATTATTATAATATTACCCTGCAGAGTAAACTGAACTAATGAATACATTTAAGGCTATCAAACAGTGCTACTGAAATAGATTTTGTTTGTAGTAATGGAAAATAAGATGTTGACCCTGCACAACTAAGGTCACTTGGGTTTGCTGATTAGAGGGTGATGTACAAAGTAGATTGATTGGCAAAGAAAAATTTTCAAATCATGTCTTTATTAACATAAATTCAAATAATCATTCTGAACTGCAACCCTGGTAGAGGAGTAAGCAGAAGATAACGAATGAATGAATTTACAAGTAAGTATTATTAATCTGTATAATGTCTGGGTTTCTCCCCATCTTAAAAAATAAATCACAGCACTTGCTTGTAAAAGCTCTTTGTAAAAGTCTTGAGGTGTTTCTTGAAAATACTTAATGTATCTGCATTTTGGAGAAAGTTAGATATCTAATGCTAAATTATGGGCAGAGTTATTCCTTCATTAAGCAGGGGTAACGTATATAGAGTGAGAATTAGTAGCACAATCAGGCTAAAGCACCGTCAGAGAATAAAATGCAAGTTTAGAGATTGAAGATGAACTGCAGATCAGATGTAGAGGCTTGATTGTGCAAGATGGAGGCCCGACAAGCAAGAATGTTTTGAAAATAAATACTTGGAATAAAAGTTGAGTAAGGCGACACGGTGACTTAGGGGTTAGCACGTTCTCCTCTCAGCGCTAGGGATTCCCGGTTCGAATCCCCATCTGGGTGGAGTTTCCATGTTCTCCCCGTGTCTGTGTGGGTTTCCTCCGGGTTCTCCGGTTTCCTCCCACAGTCCAAAAACATGGATCAAGTCAATTGAGTTCTCCAAATTGCCCCATATAGAGTGTGTATGCATAAATGAGTGTGTGCCCAGCGATAGATTGGCGCCCTGTCCTGGGTGTATCTGCCCAGCGCCCGAAACTTTCCCCCTGGATGGGCATGGGGAACCCCACCGCGACAATAATATAGGATAAAGCGGAAGATAATGAATGAATGAATGAATGAATGAAAAGTTGATTAGTCTACTTTGTCAAAAAAAAACTTTTATTTTCCTGATGTACAAAATGAATATGCAGGAACAGTGGTATTTGTGATATGTTCAAGCTACATGTCAAGTAGGAAATTCTGGTTATGGACCAGAGAGTTTTTGGAAAATCAGAAATGTGAGTCAAAACTTTTACAAACTTTTACTGATTAGAAGCTCAGTTTTTGCCACAATTACCTTGATAATGACAGATCTTCATTCAAACATATATGTCGGTGAGGCAGGTGAATATCTGAGCAGAAAAAGCTGCGTGTCGTGGCCATAGCAATGATAAGAAAACCCATGAGCAAAGTAGGAGAAGAGTCCTAAGCCCTGGGGCATTTTAGGAATAGTGCATTTTCTGAAAGAAATGTAGGGGTTCCAGTGTTTTTATCATTGCCCCAAATTTTGTATAACCTGACGTGAGAAGTTTTTTTTCCCATAACTTATTGACATGCATTCCATTTTGCTTTGTTGTCACTTCACAACATGGACTCTCCCTGCGTCACTGCTCACATTCAGGGTGTGTGTACACACTTTTCTTAAATGAGTGCTAAAATAACAAAACAGTAGTGTGTTCACTATAATGTGGCATGTCATCCACAAAATAAAAAGATGAGTGAAAGCTTTGTGACACTTAATATTATATATATATATATATATAGATATATATATATATATATATATATATATATATATATATATATTTTTTTTTTTTTTTTTTTTTTTTTTTTTTTTTTTAAAATCATTCTGCAATTCACTCAGTACATTAAGAAGACATCAATATGCCTTATTGTGCAAACTGTTACAAATAAAAGCAAATATTTTAACACATAGCAAATAGCCACCAGAGCATTTATGGTTTAAGAGACCTGAGACTAAAATTAGTAGTTAAAGCTTCTGATTACTAAAATTAAATAAAACAATATAAATGACAAGGTAATACTACAAACTGTATGGTGACTTATTAAATTCCTGTTCTAATTTGACTTCTTGAAATACAGTGGCCCAAAAGTGGATTAGGAAAAACAAAATAAACGAATGAGACAAAATCATAAAACTTGAGCATTAATCTATTGAGTAAAAAATTATATTACATATCTGTGATGTGCAAATAAATTCTTTTTATAGATTCTAGATTCTAGATAGAATAGATTCTTTGTTTTTATTATTTGGTGTGGCTCTCTCATTTATACTGCAGCTATAAATGCACCTTGGAGAGATTTTAACCAATTTTTACTTGCCAAACTTGCTTGCTTCAGGTTCCTTAACAACAAATTCTATTAGTTTAAGGTCAGTTAGGTGAATTCATGCTTTTTGGGCTGTGGAAAGAAACTGGAGAATCTGAAGGAAAACCCAAGCGGACATGTGGAGAACATAGAAACTCCAAAGTTCGAACCTGGATTCCCAGCACTGAGAGTCAAACGTGCTAACCACTAAGCAATGCCGCCCCTATATTATAATATATAATATATATATATATATATATATATATAATATATATATATATATATATATATATATAAATATATATATATAACATAAATATCTATATATTAAAATTATCTACTAAATGTATTTTAAGCAAGGGTTCTTAAACATTTGGAATAAATACTTTTATTACTGTTTTAAAAAAAATATATAAAAATATAAATATTTAAAATACTGACAAAAAAAACAAATACACAAACAAAAAAAAAATCACATTATTAACATGAATTAAATGGTTAATAATCTTAAATGCAAACATGTGACTCATATTTTTGGTACTTTGAAAATCACACTTCACAAATAATTCCTTAATTATAATGAATCACACTTAATAGGAACTTATAAGAACTCCCTCTTTCCTTCAAGGAAGAACATTTCTTGCCCTAGGGTGTCATGTTGGTAGGAGTACAGAGCGTTTTGCTAATCGGGATGATGTAACTTTCTGCTTATTTCAGGAAGTGGATCACTGTCCTGATCTGCTTTGTACAGGTGCATCACGTAAAATACAATGATTTTGCAGTTTTCCCCTTGTTAGTCTTTTAGAATTGGGCAAAATTTGTTTTTACAGAATTCAAATCAAACTTAAAAAAAAATATATATATACAGCTTTACTGCCAAGTCAGTTTAATAAAATGAATGTATTGTTCAGTGATCAACTGTGTTTGTTTTACCTATTCAGCTCATATGCATACAGTACATATTAATTTATTTATACTAACCAGCCACTTAAAGTTCACCTCTTTGTCTTTTGTTTTACACTGCTCTATTATGTCAATTACAACTTCAGTTTTTTTTTATTTCACTTTGTTTTTAATCCACTATTTGGGTGATGCATAACTCTTAACACTGCAGTAACGTTGATATAATGGTGCATTGTGCTGGTGAGTATCAGATAAAGCAGTAAACACCTCAAACACAAGTAAACACCTCAGAGACTTTGCTGGACTAAAATTAACCCAGTAACCAAAAAGTTTAGCCACCAGCATCCGGTATACAGCATCCTCAACGCATTGATAATAGATTACAGACCGAACAATACAAACTGACTACGTGTTTACAAACTCTACTAAAACTGATAACAGTACTGAAACCAGTCGTACCAGTGCAACACACTACCAAACCACCACCAGCTCAGAGTCACAGCAGTGATCATCCACCACTCAAATTTGTCCCGATCTGTAGTGGTTCTATATGGATACTGAGCATTTTAGAGAACAAAGGGGACTAAAAAGTATGCAAGAGAATAAACTACAGTCTGTAATTGTAGGCAAGTAAAGTACATGGTAAAAGAAATGAATACAAATGAAGGAACACTGTCAAAATACAGAACCAATCAATGGCAATAAGATCATTGTAGCATAGTGATGTGTCCTGCTGAAAGTACATTTTTTCATGTTTTCCATATGTTTCATTACTAAATAATGAACTTGTTCAACCACAAGGTTTGGGAAAGCCCTTTTGTCCCAATCCTTAAGTATCATAAAACCCATGGTGTGCAATGACAATCCCTACATCATTGATTCACTAGGTGACAAATATTCCATTTTTTTCTGTTGCTGCCATCATATCTATTTTAATAAATTTCTTTTAAATTGTTGATGATTAACACGTTTGAGGCACTTAAAAAAATTCAAAGCATTATTTACACAAGTGTCTTTGCACAACAGTGTACAACTTGTAGTTCTTTTCTTTTTAATTATGTTTTTATGCAACTCAACATGACGCTATAATTTCCTCCTTCCTGTGCCCTTTGACTTAAAATGCAAATGCGTGCAAGCTGGATAAGGAACCACTCCCATCAATGCACAGATCACTGAAAAAAAACAACAGGGAAAAATACCGACAGTCAACCATGTGACTGTTTCAAATCAAGGCGCTTCAGTAAAATCCTCCCTTTGAATTAAAACACACAGGTTTACTTTGTCACAATGGAATTCTGGAATATTTATATTATCAAACCATTTTGCTGTCTACTTCAATTTTCTAAAGTAAAGTAAGGAAATACCGATATAAAATATAAACAGACAGTGATCCAAATTTAGACTTTGACTGAAGGGAAGAAAAACCTGTCAGGTCCTGTCACCAACCTGGTAGCCATCTTGAATTTTGCCATCTTGGAATTAAAATGAAAAAGTGTGACACTTTAACTACTTAAAAGTTGACCAGTAAAACAGTGTTTTTGTCAGCATGACATTCTGAAATTAAACAGTGTTTTCTACTGTACATACACTATATGAAGAATGAAGGTCATCACAAAACTGTGTGTAGAGCTGTGTAGAAATGGTCCTCATTATTATTATATATATATATATATATATATATATATATATATATATATATATATATATATATATTATATATATATATATATACACACACACACACACACATATATATATATATATATATATATATATATATATATATATATATATATATATATATATATATATATATATATATATATATATATAACAATAGACTGGTGTTTATATCATCCCAACATTCTTGAGCACTAATACTGTTAGTGACTTTTATAACAAAGAGAGCTGTAGACTGTCCATGTAGCTAAAAAATGGTCTACAAGTCAAGACATAGCTATACGTACACATTCTGATGATTAAATGTATACCTTGCGTATCTGTGAATATTAAAAGCCGCATTATGCCTTAAGTCTTCAGTGTCCCAGAAAAAAATGTTAAATACTGTGGTGGGAACAGGATTTAAAACATTAAAATGTTCAGCATATAGAGTCATCACATGGAATTAGGGCTGGAATTAAGAGAGCGTCGTTTGGGTTCTGGTATTTATCACGCTTAGATGAACAGCTAGTGAAAGCAGACATGACTGATTGTCAAAATCCTTCCTTTCATAAAGAATTAGGTTTTTAAAACACAATAGGGATGTAATTTATGGCTATGTTAACCACACACCTAAATAATAGTGTTTTCAGTCTACAGATTAACAGATAAACATATTTTTTTATAGAGATATAGAGAAATATCCAGATTTTATACAGGGTTTAAATCAAATTACTCTAAAGCTTTCTGAAAGCACTACATTAACAAGTCCTGCTTCAACAATTGGAAGTTTACATGCAGTACATTACTGCGCTTTAAACTATGTAAAAGTATTAGTAGCAGCATTTTTATCAGACCTACTTTATTGAGGCATGCGCTCCAATAAAATGTTGCTGTGCCCCAGTAATTTTATTACAAATTAGCTGCAGACTATGTAACATATTTAATAGCATGTACCAATGTTTTGCCCAGCCATTTTCAACCATACAACCTACCATAAATGCATTTACACAACTAGAGCTAAAGCACACATCAATGTAATATAACATTTTATTATTAATTGTTTAACATGTGCTATAAAGCTGGCATGAAATGCACATGAATGCATATGATGAAAAACTCAATTTCACATCATGTTTTATGCTATACTACAACTAACTTTTTTCATGTATGTATATGTGTGTAATATAAAAATTCAGAATTCATTTGAGGTCATAGCAGCTCAGTGGTTAGGGTGTTATTAATTTAAATTAAATTTAAATTAATGATTAAATTAAATTTTAATTAGTTTAAACCATAGTCCACCAAAATTTGCCATTGTGGGCCCTTGGGAATGGTTTTTAACCTCCGTTGCTCTATGACTGCAGTATCATGGCTGACATGTTGCTTTGGATAGAAGCACCTGCAAACTGTTGCAATGTTCATTCATTATTCATTCATTACCTTCCACTTTATCCTATATTAGGGTCGCGGCGGGGTTCCCCATGCCCATCCAGGGGAGAACGTTTCAGGCGCTGGGCAGATACACCCAAGACAGGGCGCCAATCTATCGCTGATGTTGCAATGTTATGTAACATAATGTAAACAATTTATATTTATGTAAAAACATAATTCTTCTTCAGCAGAGTATGAAGCAGGAACTTCCTAATAGCATGTTAAATCATGATTGCAATTCTCTCTATTTTCTGTGTACCCTCTCTGTATGTCAGAGAAACAAATAAAAGAGCAGTTTAACCAAAGAAACTGATTTAGACAGTTTCTAAATAGATGCATTTTATAAATCAATCCCTGCTGTTAATTTGTTCTATATTTTTCATCCATGTCAAAGTGACATTGACACCGATGTTAAATTAATTCAGTGAGTTTAACAGGCTGATTTTTAAAAAACAGCTGCACCTGTATGTGTGTTTGGCCATCAAAGAGGTGCAGTTGTGCCTTTCTTCATTCCATGTGTCCTAGTACAACAATTAGTTTAGAAACACCCTGATTAGGAGCGAAATGTTGTATTGCATATGATGTCATAAGAGTCAGTGTGTAAGGAGCATTATATAATTGAAGCTACTGTGTTTATACCTCATAAATTTCAGAAGGCGTATGATGATTGACAGAGGCGGGAGGAAGAAAAGCCAAAAAAAAACATCTTTTTTAATTTGGGGAATTTTATTTCCGAGCTTTCATTATTGGTTTGAACTGTTAACTCATATTGTGCCGTTCCATTGTCACGTTTGTCTATTTCACATAGTGCGATGTTGATATAATTTGCATTTCTATTACAATTTCAGATACTTTTGGATACAACTGTTATGAACAGGAGTGCAAGCCACATGGCATTCGAAATGTCACCTGACTACTATCTGCATTTTAAAAAAATATATCAGAGGACAAAACAAAAAATCTTAAAGCACATGTAAAGTAGTTGTTTACTTAAGAGGTAAATGAATACAGTGCATCAAGGATATATGTAAAGTAGGAAGAACAGTATTTCCCTTTAAAATATAGTGAAAAACAAATAATATATAACAGAAATACTCATATAAATGAAACTGCAAAATATTTCATAAATACAGTACTTAAGCAAATGTACTTAGTTCCAAGACAGACAAAAGGTTACTGTTCAACCTCTCCAATGTTTAAACCAAAGTTACACCCTTGGTGTAAACATCTCACAATTGCAGCAAGTCACAAGTGACACATTGTATGTGCACTGCCAAAAACTGGCACAGCCAAAGTGACAACAGATATTCAACAGATTTACAATATACCATGGATTTGCATTGTTGTATTACATGTATTACATGTACTGTCTGAGCAAAAATATTTTCTTGTTAGGTCACATGGTCCTATTATAGCACAATGCCATACATCATCACACTAATATTGTGAGTGTGTAATCCAGCGAGCATGAGTAATCATTTTCATACATGAACTGACCTTCACAAAATCCTGACCCTTTGAAAATTTTGGGATGTGTTGGAGGACATATTACAGATTCATTACTACAGCATCTCAACCTATAATTTATATAATTCTGGAGCAAAATAAATGTTGTGCTGTTGCAAGTTATCAGAAGCAGTGCCATTTTCACACTGTGACAAACACATTGTAATAGGGGTCTACATAATAATATTATGTGGTATTTTACGGGAGCATAGAGTGTAGATAAAAATAACTTGTTATATCACAGGTAAGTATAACGTAATGTGTGTGAGAAAACATACTAAAAATACAATTATTGGCAACAACAGTTAAAGAGAAATCTACTCTGAAACACATTGAACAGTAAGTCACTGGTCGGAGCTTTGCGTCACAAGATTAGTGGTAGAATTAAGGTGTCGACAAGCATTAAGAAAACAATGCTAACATCCAAAGAGTGTTAAAATATCATGCTTTTCATCACAGCACTGACATGACATTATGATTAATATACAGTATTGTAGATTTACAAGACAAGAAAACCGTTTTGGTATTGTACTGAAACTCTAACTATAAGCTGAATGAAGCAGTAATTAAAACTTAAACATGCATTGAACCACACCTACTCAGTGTTTTTAACATAGATTTAGACACAGACGTTTTCAGGAATTGGACTCAGCATCAAGTATAATGGAGGCCACATTATGAAATGGTGATATTTCTCCTTTAATTTGGTCACTGAGGAGAAACATCACCAGGTACATCCAAATTTTTGAGACAAGTAAGACCAGTCAACTCATATAGGTAGCCAACAACCCTAAACACACCTTTGATGGAAACAGTACTTTCGGATGGAAAGTAGTGGATAGGAAGGGTATCGTTCTAGAGTTGCCAAATCAGATGAAAATCTGTGGACTCTTGAAGATAGAAGTGCATTGTCACGAATATCCAGATTTGACCGAACGCACTTTTCTGCCAAAATATAGGCAAATATTCCTATATAGTCTATAAAATAGTCTATGTTTGCAAAGCCAGACATATGCAAACAGACTATTAGCTGTAATTATAGTCAAATGTTTCTGTACATAGTCCTAAATAAAAAAAACAGATCACTTTTCATCCCTGTTATTCTAGTTTACTTTTCCATTCCCTTGATAAATGTCTGAATATTCTTTTTGTCTGTAACAGCTTTGTAAGTTGGGTAAAAATTTTAGACTTTTAGAAAATTTTAGCGAGAAAAAGGTGACTTTTAAAAAGTGTATGGGATTTTATTTTAGGTACTGTACTTACTGGTGTGTTTTGCATTTTCAATAGCTTGACATAAATTTACAAGAAATAATGCTGTGAAATGTGAGACCGAGGTTCTGAAATTCTTCAAGCAGCTACAATTTGCAATCTTTATAGCAGATGACAGACACATGTGAAGTGTAACATTACACTAATCAGTGGATATCATCAACTGTTTGTGCCTGTATGTAAAATGCTCCATGTAAAAAGTTACAATGATGCTGGGCATCTTTTATGGTTGACTTGCTTTTAGTTACCATTTTGTGCTTGTATCTGAGTGTACGTGTGTAGGTGTGTGGTAGTTTGCGTGTGTATAGTGCTTGGTGGAATTGTGCCAGGTAAGACGTACAATGAAATTTAGTGTATGTGTGGGTGGCAGATTTTTACAACTTACTAAACTGATGTGAGGCCAGAGGGAGGAGAATGCACGAAATCCACCCAACGGGTTTCCTTTAAGCAAACAAGAACCTTAACGAAGAAGGAATGTGTGAACGTTATGAACTTGGCTTTGGCCACCTTTTCACTTTCTTTATGCGCCTTCCGGAAGTGAAGTCTTCAGTGATACCTGGTTTCATGGCATGGTATGAGCGTTCGTTATGGGGCTGTGGCTTGGCATGCTTGTCCCAAATTTTCCAGCAAGCCCGGACCTGCTCTGCTTTAAGCTCACAATTATTAATGCATTCATCCAAAGGGTGACAGTGACACTGACATTCTGGCATTCCATTAAGGCAAATATTTTAAGGAACCACAATACAGAAACTCTCTGACTCAGTTCTTTGAATTTAGTGGTGATTATCAAAGGCAACTTGGGTGTAACCATTGCTTTTGAGAGTGCATAAGCTGTGTATTAGCATTGAAAACTTTATGAAACCTTTGGCACGGCGCAAACCCAATTTTCATTTACTTTATAAAAAACTATAAGAAAGTCATGCAGTCTGTCATACATGATCTACAAATGCACCTTGATAGGATAGGTAACATATTTGCAGCATTTTTTTTTTCCAAAACTAGTCACAGTGTACCCTCAAATTGCAAGGCATTGCCTTCTAAGCATCTAAGCTTCTAAGCTTACTGGTCAGAAATTAGGTTAAAATAAAATAATTTCAAGTTAGCAGAAGCTTTTTCTTAACGAACGAGTTCTTATTAAGGAGAACAAAAATATATTTTACTACTTTTGCTACAAAACTATGATGCAATTAACTTTCTGTATTTCCAGCTCTATCCCCCCAAGGCCCCTAACAGTTCTCTGCAGCTATGAGCAATAACTAACAAATGATTCATGGTTAAAATTTTGTTGTTTATGCAATTAAAAATATTTGCAATTTGGGGTTTACTCTCAAGACCCTTAACCCTAATTGCTCCAGGGGTCTCTGTATCCACCCCTGTGTTACCCCATCAATACCCTTGTATTCTGGGTACTTGTAAGTCACTTACAAAAAGTGTCTGCTTAAATGACCAAATATAATGTAACGTTTACTACAAAGTCTTCATGAAGTTTAGTACTTTTCATTGGTAGAATGCTTAGTCCATTTTTGTTTTAAACCCATGTGTCACCACCTATTGTTTCATAACTAACTACATACATAGAAAATCTTTGATTACAATGATTATAGAATATCAAGATTTTTGCATCTCATATACCTTTGGCCATGCATATTGAATTGAAAAGAAAATCAGAGTGAAAGTATATTTGCCGGTAGTGTTGTTTAGTTTTTTTTACAGGTTAATCTCACTGAAGCTGTAGGAATGCTGTTCAGTCCTGAATTGCTATGAGAGTATTTTAGTACCTGAACATGTTATGAATAGAAATCATGCTTTTGACACGTCCTTCAGGGTTACGTTTTTTAAATATTGTATCATTAAAAAAAAAAAAAAAAAAAAAACTCATAATTTGTTTTTATTGAAAATGGGGCAGTTATGATCTTCACCACAAGTTTAAGCCTTATATTTTACTTTAAACCGCAGTTGAAATTGAATCAAGCAACAGAATTATTCATAGCAAGTACCAAGTTCCATCACGTACACTCAAAACTGAAATGAAAATAAAAAAAAATGAAACTAAACCAGGATGGAATTCAATATACTGACAGGATTTAGCTATGATAGTTTGTAGTGACCTGAAGTTTTGGTTATTATGCACATCAGGTTATTTCGCATTTTATATTCATTTGTAAGTCGCTTTGGATAAAAGCGTCTGCTAAATGACTAAATGTAAATGTTTTCATTTTTGTCTTTTTTCTAAAGGTGAAATTCACTTGGATGCATAAATGTCATGTTCAGGTTCCACGTGTTGTTTTAATGATTGCAATGGTCAAGTGACTGAAGCAGAATCTGAATTTGCACTGATGAGGGTAGTAACAACTGCACCTGCAAACAAACTAAATGAATTAAAGTGACAATAAACCTAAAAGAATAAAAATTAGGCTTGTGGTTAAAGAACCAGCCTTGCGACCTAAAGGTCACCACTTTTATTCTCGGTCCCACCAAATACTATGGCTGAAGTGCCCTTGAGAAAGGCACCTATTTCCCTTGGGTACTGTATACAAGGCACACTGCTCTGTGTTTGTGTGCTCACTTCACTCATTGTGTGAATGTGTGTGTGTGTTTCACTGCACGGATGGGTTAAATTTTGAGCATTAATTACACACTCTGTGTGTAAGCACAGCAGGCAAAATAGGTCACTTTATCACTTGATATAAAAAAGTGGAAGAAAGTAAGGTGCAGTTACAAAATACAATGAATTTGAATTCCTATATACATCAGTGGATTCAAGTATTAAGGATGAACTATTGTGTTTTTTAAATATCACATTGGTACATTTGGATGAGTATCTGGTTAGAAATGTACATTTGTAGACACTGATAAATCTCCTGTCTACTCGATCTAAAAGCTTTTGGCCTATCAGCCAATATGGCTTTTGTTGTTTCTTTTGAATCTGCTTACTGACCAGTCATGTTTAGAACTTAGTAGAGCATGTACTGTCTTACTTCCTGGAAGATTAGCATACTGATTAGGACATTAGGACATCAGTCACAGTGTACATCATCTTATTTACCTCAGTCTGCTCTAATACCAGTCCCAAGCAGCAGATCATGAGATTAACGCTCTGCGTCAGTTTTGAAATTCAGCATTGATTTATCATAATCTGCACAGTTAATTGTTAAATGAATCAACATCTTGCCATGTTGTTTTTTTAAATTACATTTGTCCTTAAACAAGCAATTTGATTGTTTAATGAGTCATTGTGATTCAGCATGCGAGAAATTGGCTAAATTAAAGTGCAACACACACACACATTTATCTAAATATATTTATTTATTAATTTTTACATTTTTTTATTAACTGAACTTGAACTTATGCACAAAGGAAAAACTCCACTCTGAAAGGACCTTGGGCTTTCTGCCTGGGAAATTTTATTATTTAATTTAATTTTGTTGCAAAGCTACAGTATCGCATTCTGTGCTGCAGTATCGCATCTGGTACCAAATAAGCTGTCCTTTGTGAACCTATCTGAGTTCTTCATCAAATATATACATTTGCTTAGTGTTTTCTTTGGGTTCACACATTTATAACACCAGTTTTTATAAAATACTTTATCACGGTTAGGCCCAACTGACTTTTTGTTACTTAACACTCAACACTAGCACATACGAAAATCCTCATATTACATACAGCACATACATTTTAAGGACATCCTGTAATTTGTGCTGTTGTATTATAAGATCTTTTAAGGCCGAAATATTTTTAAATTTGTCCTAATATGTTAAAAAAATATTTTTTTGCACCTTTCTGAATTGCTGGGAGGTTAATCATACACCCACGGATGACTTGCTGTCTGTATAGCCTCCACATTGTAACATTTGCAGAAGGACATCTGATAGTATCCTACTACAATAACCATGGACATCTGTGAAAAAGCTTTTATTTAATGGCATCATGAAACTTTGTAAAAATCTTTACCTTCACACATACCAGTTGTATCAATGCACTCACTCCCTGAAAATATTTTTTTGCTTTTTGTATTATAAAATTATAATAAAATAGTTGTATAAAGAGTTATTATTTATTATAATATAAATAGTTGTAATGTACTGATCATTAGAATGACATTAATTATAGATAAGAACACATGGGCTGAAGTAAGTATTAATAAAATCCATTTGGATCATAATAAAAATCAGTATTCACTACATCTTGAGAAACTGGTTCTTATTTTGTGAGATATTTTCTGTTACATCATTAGCATTCAATTTACAAATTAATTAATTTGCTTTGAAGTCCAATAAATAAAAGACCTAATAATTTTTTCAAGTGACTGGGTTGCAATACCTGTTTATCGGTTCTGCTACAAGCTTAAACCATAATCCCTGTCCTAAGGCATAGATTTTTTTCTGAAATACAAGTACTGTACTCAATAAAAAATTGTCATAGAATAAGTAAAAATAAAATGTTACTATAAATAGAACTGGTATACAGAGGTTTGTGTTCATATACATTTCTTGTAAAGGCTAGATTGCTTTTTCAGTAATAAATATTTTAAGTACATTTTTAATAGATTCATTAATATTTTATAAAATTATCTTATCAACTTATTATCTTCTGCTTAATCCTATACTAGTGACTAGGGTCACATGCTTATCTGTAAGAGAACACTTCGGGCACTGGGGGATACACCCCGGACAGGGCGCCAATCCTTCGCTGGACACACACACTCACACTCTCTCACACACACACAATATAGGGGCAATTTAGAACAGCCTATTTACCTCAAATACATGTTTATGGACTGTGGGAGGAAACCGAAATACCTGAAGGAAACACACACAGTGACACAGACACGGGGAGAACATGGAAAGGATTCGAACCTGGATCCTCAGTGCTGAGTGCTAACACACATACATTTACATTTAGTCATTTAGCAGACGCTTTTATCCAAAGCGACTTACAAATGAGAACATTACAAGTCAGAAGTTATGGAGAAAACCAACTATCCTGTAAATTCATCAAACCTGATTGTTATTTGATGCTGCGCCCCCCCCCCCCTTTTTTTTTTTCTACAACAGGCAATTGTTAAAGAGATGCGTCTTCAGTAGTTTCTTAAAACTGTTTAGTGATTCTGCCTTACGGACAGAGTTGGGAAGATCGTTCCACCATTTTGCAGTGGTGAACGCCACAGAGTGAGAATGAGCTCCTCGGTGAGGTGGGATCACCAGGCGGCAATCATCACTGGAGCGAAGTGAACGAGTCGGAGTGATTTTGAAAATAAAGAGTGAAGGTAAGAGGGGGAAGATCCAGAAATGGTTCTGTAGGCCAGAGTCAGTGACTACAGGAGCCAATGGAGGGAAGAGTGTAATGGAGTGACATGAGTTGGCTTGGGGGTTAAACACGAGTCGGGCTGCAGAGTTTTGAATTAGTTGAAGAGGTCTGATTGTGGAAGCTGGGATACCGGCAAGTAGCGCATTACAATAATCAAGCCGGGATAGGACTAGGGCTTGAACAAGCAGTTGGGTAGCATGTTCAGGCAAAAAGGGTCCGATCTTCCTTATGTTGTAAAGAAGGAATCTACAGGAACGGGCGGTTTTGATAACATGATCAGAGAGTTTAAGGTGGGAGTCTATTGTGAAACCAAGGTTCCGGACTGAATCGGTTGGGGAGATTGTGGAGCCGTCAATGCTGGCAAAATGATTTGTCACATATTAATATTTCCATCACTTTAGTGTTTATTTTAACAAACAATCCAAAATTACCAAAAACATAAACCATGATGCTGATAACAGACTATACACTTAAAGAATCCAGGAATCAAGATTGCAATCAAGTTTTAAAGGCAAATATTAAATCTGTACCTGCTGTGAAGCCTAGAGGTTACAGTATCTTGATTGCGGGTCCCATCCATACCCAGATTCATCACAAACACTGAATGGAAAAAAATATGGCCAATTTAGAAGATTCATTGAAATATTTTGTGACATCATTAGAAAGTAAACTTAAATAATGAAATGCTTAAAAATGTGTACCAACAATCAGGATGGTTTAGTAATTCCTGAGTGCAATGCCTTCTGTGAAAAGAACCTACTGAATCTAATTATGTTTTCAGTTTCACAAATATGTATTTAAACTTCTTAAACCCATGCAAGAAGTTTTAGGACATTTTTTCATTCTATTTTAAGTATGTGAGTGTGTATATAACCGGAACATCTGTTGTTAAATGCTTCCTTTCATTTAACGTTGACTCAAAATGTAATGAAATGATTGACAGGCAGAGAGCTGAACTGATTAAAGGAATGCATCTAAAGGCAACATTTAATTACGTTCTCCATTTGTTCAGTGCCTCCTTCATTTTTTTCTGTACCCTGTAATCACAGTTTTTGTTGAACTAGCATTCAGGTTAAACCTGTTGCATTACTTTAGCACCCCGTTCACCACCCTCACCTTTTTCCATCACTCAACACCTCCTCCTGCTCCTGTCTCTTTCTGTGTTCCTTCCCCGCTCTCTCTTTATTTCTGCTTTTACTCCAGCCTTAACTTCTGGCCTTTTCAGACCCTTCCTCCATTCCTCCTCCCATGTCTGTCTCTTCAGTTTCTTTTCACTTGCAGGTTTACTTTACAGATCGCTGGAGTCCTAATGACAAACTGTCTCTGAGGCAATAAACCAGTCTCCCTTCACTTCCACCCCCTCAACCTGCAGCAGGTGCTTTGTTTTTCTTTCATGGAGGACAGGTGGATTCCTTCAGTAAAAAGTCTTATGCATTGCTAAACCTTTGCAATTTTAAACTGATGATGGTGTTCAAACACTGAGTTGGTAGAATGATTTATGCCATATATATATATATATTACAATGATTTCAAAATAGTTAAATAAAATCAAACATAATTTGTAAAAAAATACCTTTTTAACATTTTACCTTATTAGAAAAGCTTGTCATTAGTCAGTAATTAACGAAAATGAATTATGTACACTCCCTGTACCTTCTGTGCCATTATTTACTAATTAACGACAATTAATTGTTAGCTGAAAACAGGTGAAAGTTTACAGCTACACAAAACTTTTTTTATGATAAAATATTTAAATAAAGAGGTTTGGAGGTGGATTTACAATGAAGGTCCCCAAATACATTTAGGAATGTTTTTTTATTTGTAATTGTAATTTTTACAAATAGAGGCTTCTTATTACAGAAACCTGCTATAGGCTACAATAGTGGTTTCTTGATAAATAAAAGCTATGTACTTTTAACCTTTAAGCTGATTGCCCCTATTTGAAACACTTCATTTATCAAATCTTTAAATCCATTTAATTATTTATTTTGGATCACTTAACGGGGCAATTGACCTAATTGTTTAATAGTTGCTAATTGCTGCTAAAGATTAAGTGTATTTAAAGTTTATTATGCTGTTTTGGGCTTGGCCCATTTTTTGCACAGGCCTATTTGCATGATTGGTTGAAACATGTAAAATATTTTTATTAATGAAATCACATACACTAAAAAAAACGCATCTGAGAACATTGAAATGATGCCATTATGGGCAGCAACCTGCAGTTTTACAAGCTACATGTCCAGGATGGAAAGTGCTTTGACTGGAACATAAGCAGTAAAGTATGTCTGCAGTTTTTTTTTTTTTTTTACAACCAGTCCATAATTATACATCTAGAAGCTTTTCTAAAAAGGTTTGACTTTTTAATAAATGGAACACTGCATATATCATCCACAGATTTATCATCCTTTTCACTGTGTAAGCAATGGAACCACCAGTCCAACACTATAGTTGTTGATCATGTTTCCACATTTATATTCTGACAACTGAAAATTTCCCATGTGTTATTAACATGCTGGAAATCACAATGCAAATTGTAAAAAACTAATGAACACCACATTGCCATTGGACTCCAAAGCAGTAAAAGCATGTCTCGGAATTACAAACAGTAATATGTACGTGTGTGTGTATATATATATATATATGGTAACAAAAATACTAAGAATAGTCAATTTAGTCCCTGCATTTAGTGCATTTCACTTAAAATTATACCAAATCCTTAAAACCTGAACCCCCCAAGAGAAACCCAATAGGACAGAACATTTAAATAAAAACAATCAGAGGACCAATACTCAATGAGAGACCCATCCTTCTGAGGTTCTCTGGTAGTGGTAACAAGTTCCTTTAGCTGACTGATTGGGTAAATATGTAAAGATATGCTAAATAAATCCAAGAAGTCAAGCTATTGTATTGAGGTAACTTACACTTAAAGTAAACTATGCCACATCTACCTCCCAGCGCTGGGGATCCAGGTTTGAATCCCAATCTGGGTGAAGTGTCTCCCCATGGGTTTTCCCTAGGTTCTCTGGTTTCTTCCCACAATCCAAAAACATGGATACAAGGTGAATTGGCTGCTCTATTGCCCCTATATAGTTTGTGAGAGTGTGTGAGTGACTGTGTGTCTAGCGATAGATTTACGCTCTGTCCTGGGTGTATCTGCCCCATGTTCTCCCCTGGATGGGTATAGGGAACCCCCCCTTCCCGTGAGGGAATATAAGATTAAGTACAAAATAATGGATGGATTGTAAGTTGTATTATAAGTAACAACATCATGTTCCGGAAAAACATTAGCTGTAGTTATGGCAGCATGACTCACATTTGTGTAAAATATGAATTTGGATGACAGTAATACATTTATTAATTAACCACCCAGTGAAATGTGTGGATGTGGTAGTTTTAAAAGGTGGATATGGCTTAATGTTGCTGAAGTCAATATAAATCCTACTGGAAATTTACTGAAAAAAATGGTAGGCATTAAATACAGTTTGCAAAGTTGAACTGTAAAGGGCTGACGTAATACTATAATCCAATATGAAGTGATGACTAAAAAGATATAGCTGATGTATGCAGACACACAGGCACGCACACTCACTGGGCTGTGTTCCAGTACACCGAGAGAGATTTTTTCTCATTTCCTGCTCTTTTGCAAGATCCAACATGTAGACTGAAACTGGGCGTGATTCCCTGTCTTAGGAGAGCACATGAAAAAAAAATGATGCTGGTTGCATGCATGTCTCGCTGCCATTAACTCTGCTCGTCTGTCTGTGTAGCTGTATACAAGTCATAAAAACGTGTTTTTTATGTCTGAACTGAAAACATTTAACATCTGTGAATTTGGTGGGGGGGCATAGGGGTGGGGGGGCATTTAAGTTTGTGTGTGTGTGTGTGTGTGTGTGTGTGTGTGTGTGTGTGTGTGTAGGTGTGTGTGTTGCTGAAGAAAAGAAGCAGAAGGCAAGATCATGGGAGTGCCTCATGGGAGTGTGGTTGAGGTGGTCTGGGCATGTTACTCTCGATGTGGTAACCCATCCTGGAAAGCGGTGCACCCCCACTATCCCACGGGAACATCCCAAGTCATCCAGGGAGAAAAAAAAAAAGCAAGAAACAAATACAGAGGAAAAGGTGAGAGATGGATATCGGGAAAGAAAACAGTGATAAAAGATGAGTCTTTCACAAACTCACCACATGCTTACATCTGTTGCAGGAAAGCGTTGAGGGATTCTTTCACACACACGCCCAATTTGCTTCCATCTGCTTAAAAAAACCACTGGGATCACCTGCATTTGCAACACACACACACATGCAAACCCATACACATTCACCACAAGCTTTTCTGCTTTTATCTTTGTTTTGAAGGCTCTACATTTATAAACCAGCAATAAAGTTAAGACAGTTGTGGTATTGTAGCTGCACACGGCAAACATGAACTGAACGGTAGGATATTTCATCCTTAGAAAATATGTTGTATTTCAGGATTTTAATGACCTTATGAATAATCTGGAAATTATGAAAAGCAGTGTCTATGTCAACAATGCCCAAGGTAAAATACAGATACAGCTCACTCTACAAGACATGAATTAAGAAGAAGTACTTTGTCGTAGGGGAAGGTGAAGACTTCTTGTATTTTGTCTTGCGACCTGAAGGTTCCCAGATCAATTCCCTGTCCCCCATCCCCAAGAACTACGGGCTGAAGTGCTTTTGGGCAAGGCACCTAACCCAAATTGCTCTCCGGCACCATATACAAGGATGCCCACTGCTCCAGGCACGTGTGCTCACTTCTCTCAGTGTCAAAAAGCCAAAATCGTAATTCGTTCTTGTTACAAGACGAATAGTTTAACGTATAGAAATGCTTATAATGTATTTTGTCTTTTTAACGTTAATTTGAAAATAATACTCAGACCTTATCTTCAACTCAATAGACAGAAATAAACCAGTCAGTACCACGAAACTACACACAAACTCCTTCATTCAGTGAAAAACCTTTTTACAAAAGACATAGACTATTAAGATTTGCCCCCCTCCCCCATATAGCCGACTTTAAGTATGTGACAGTTTTTTGCCCCTATGCTCATGTCAGTTCTGTGCTGAAACCCTGCAGTTATTCATATTTATCTTCAAAACTGTCGGTGTGTCAAGTGTGACTTTGCACTAGGATTCAGTGGTACAGGAGTCTGCTTATCTTTCAGCAGAAAACATAATAAAAACACAGGAAACAGGAGACAATTGTAACAAAGTGGGGAATGTGGGTGTATATATATACACACACACACACACACACACAAACACTGTATGACACAATCTAACTGTTTTCTTTTTATTATTGTTTACTAACATCACACAGCTTTATGAATTTCTAAATAGGAGTGACACTTCTCCATGCATTCCATTACTCTAAATCTACATATAATTAGTCATATGCATTTGCTGCTGATGTCATAAAGCAGGCGCTTTTATCCAAATTGACTTACAACTTGATGGTTGGGGCTGGAATACATGGAGCAATGAGGGTTTCTTGCTCAAAGACCCACATTGGTAACTTTTGTGGATCTGGGATTTGAACCCACAACATTCTGATTGATAACCCAAACCACCAAGCTACCAAACACACATGTATTTCAGGGCTTTAAAATACTTAAACTTGCCATATTGCATACAGAAGTAAAGGTGTAGTCTGCTTTTAGATGTAAAAGAATGTAAATAAATTATTACTCAAATGGATTGACACTGTTAGCCTTACACCGGCTTACAGCAAAATAAATTTATAAAATTACAATTAGTTTATTAACATTGTTTTTATTTAAAGCATATTTCCTATTAGAAAATAAACAAATGAGTGTGCCACCTATGTGTTAGTTAAATAGCTACATAAATGTGAAATGTTAAAAACAGCTCAGTAAAACACACCTGATATCAAAAGAAAAATAAGCAAAAATGCCTTTGAATATGCTGCAAAATTGATGCCCTATCATGGGCTTTTATGACGTTCACATATTTGGTCATAGTGACAACAGGGCATTCTGTCATCTATTCTATTTATCCTCCGCTTAATCCTGTAATGTAAGGTCGTGGTGGTGGTGGTGGTGGGGGTTCCATGCCCATTTATTTTCAGGCGCTAAGCAGGTACACCCAGGACAGGAGGCCAATCTATCTCTGGGTGCACACTTACTTACACAGTACATAGGGGCAATTTACAGCCAATTCACCTTGAGTCAATATTCAGCAGCTACAGTTTTTGGTAGAACTAGATTTACTCTAGTTTTATTAAATTTATTTTAATAAACAAATCGACCAACATGCAGTGCCCCATTCTGTATGACCATTATAATAATTTGTATCAATTAAAAGGGCACACAAATCACATAAAAAAAACACATTATCCACTGATATTAAAAAAGGAAAATGTATAGCTGCTTATGAGCTCTAGTGTGCTATAGTGTGAAGCTGTTGAGTCAGTAGATTAAAATCAAAATGATATATTGCAGATCACTTAGCCAACAGCAGCAACTTAAAACTTGTTGAAACAGGAGCATTTATTGTCTTACTCACGTCTCTATTAGTCTGTAAAGTGTGTTTACCTTTTCAGCGATGCAAAATAAGACAGATCAATCTGAATGAAGAGTAACTGCATTATAATTTATACCGCAACAACATCATGGTTTAGAAATACATTTATATTAATAAGCCATTTAAAGTTGCAAAAATGTACCGATTGCACACATGCTGGTAATTGTCTGCTGTGTCCTTAATTACAAACAATTTGATCAAATTAAAAACAACATACATAAATCCTTGCGAGTTTTGTTCAACTAATTACTTCAATTAATTACCAGTGGAATTTAGAAGCACAACTTCTCTGGAATTTAGAAGCACAACTACCTCTGCAACTATTCCTCTTCAAATTGATTTGCGACAGTGCATTTCTAAAAAAAAAAAAAAACAATGTGAAAACTTATTCTCCTAAAAGTATAAAATGTCCTTTGTTGTTTTTGGGGTGGGTGTGTGTGTGTGTGTGTGTGTGTGAGTGAATCATAGGAAGGAGATTTCATTACCTTCCTTTATTGATAAACACACAGATCTTGGATTGTGTTCTTTCATTTCAGTCTTCTTGTCCACTTATCACTCTGCTTAAGCCTAGAACAATGAACATACTATGTTGATGCAGAGTATTGTAATGGTGCTTTTCCCAAAGATAAAATTATTATTTGGCAAAAAAAAGGGCAAGTGGGCAACGCCAAAGCATATATTTCTTCCTTAAAAAAAGAGTGTGCAAAATTAAATCTGTACTCAGTGGGTAAGATGAGCTACAATAACATCTCTTGTCTAATAGATGTTTATACTTTAATTTTATTAATTTATTTGACTGTAACCTGAACTTGCTAGATGATGCCTAATGTTTTATCTGGGTCAAGTTATAGTTTGACAGTCTCAGACCCAACCTCTGTGTTCTTTCGTAATAAAAATGATTATAACTTATGGCACTGGATGATGAAAAAAAATAAAGATGAGAACTAAAATCCCTTTATAAAGCAGTCCAGTTTTACCACATGCAGATATAAATTACTGGCTACTTAATTGAAATTTACAGTTGTATAAATGACACTTTATTTTTTAAATTGTATCCAGTATTAGATTGTAACTGGCATTTTAAGAATTATTTTCTTATTAATGCATAACTAGGAACTAGGTTCGCAGGCAGGAGGGGGGGGTTCCCATGTACATTTAGGGGAACGCAGATAGACCCAGGACAGGGTTTAAGCAGAGAGTTTATGAATCCATGTTTTTGGACTGTGGAATGAAACTGGAGAACCCAAAGAAAACCCATGCAGACAAGAGGAGAACATGGAAACACCCAGGTTGAGACTCCAACCAAAGTTTTTATTTTTTATTTTTTTTTATCTTACTTACAATTTAACACATTTCGATTTCTTAAATATTCTTACATTACTATAAACTAGCAAAAAAAAAAATTTTCAGTGGCTGTCAATGAATTGGATGAATTAATATTACAATGTACCATTATGATATAATAATAAAAATAAGTCTATAATCAACAATTATGCATTATGTTTATGCGACATTTGTTTGTTTCTGAAGAAATTACTTTTTCATTTAATAAATAAGTTCCTATCATATTTGCAAACTTGTGATTTTTGTTGTCTTTCAATCTGCATGCGGGCTTGTGTGTGTCTGTAAGTGCATGAGGAATGTTTACCTAGTAATCTGTGTAAGGCAGTAGTCATGGGTCAGTGCTACTGTCACTTATCTCTGCTCTTTTCTGTTTTTTTTAGGCCTCTTCATTTTTTCTTTCACCTTCTTTAAGTAAATAATAATTACTGAAAATGTCAGGTCTTATATAACTATTGTAAAATGGAGTATTACTTATTATCCATATTTACTAACATATTACTAACCTCTCATAACATAGATAGCCTGTATTCTTATCTTCTTCTTAGGATTAATAGTAATAGTATAAGTAGTATTAATACAAACATAATAATATATATGTAATTTAGAAATTGGCTTCTATAAACTGCATTGCAGGTAAAGTTATCACAGTGACTAAATGTAAGGGTTTGTGGAAATAATCAGATTTGTAAATGTTTTGTGTAACTTTATCTAGACTCCAGTTCATTCTCTATATTTCTACAGAGGTTTAACTGGCTTTGAGAATATTTGTCTGTAACCTTGAAGAAGATTTTCAAACATACACACATCAGTTTTTGGACTGTGGAAGGAAACCATAGAACCCAGAGAAAACCCACGCAGACATGGGGAGAACATGGAAACTCCACCCAGATCAGAATTCGAACCTGGATTCCCAGCGCTGAGAGGTAAATGTGCTAACCACTAAACCACCCTTTTGTGAGGTGTTTTAAACTAAATAATAAAAAATAAAAAAAAAAAAAATGGTACTATTAAAATATTAAAAATAAAATTATTTAATAATTATATTTATAGTACTTTACCTACAATGCCCATGTCACTTTTAATTCTAAACTACCAACCTATTTCTGTGTTTCACTTTTATTTGTTGCTTTTCTTATGGCAATCAGTTATGTAAATTCAGTTTCAGCCCTGTAGTCTTGTATTAGCTCAGTTAACCCAGCTTTCTCCACACAGCTTAGTGTCTGCCCAACTGAAACTCTCTACAGTGTCAAAGGGCAGCTGATTCTGGAGCTGATAAGCCTTTCTTTTTCTCAATTAATGTGCATGTGTTTGTGTTGTGTGTGCGTGTGTGTGTGTGTGTGTGTGTGTGTCAGACACCACAAAGATCCTAAAGTGTGCAGGTATTTAGCTTTAATCCCTTGGTTTTAGTTAACAGGTGTTGGATTGGTAAATTGAAATAATCTATCTCTCTCTCTCTCTCTCTCTCTCTCTCTCTCTCTCTTTCTCTCTCTCATACACACACACACGCACACATGCCCACGCACACGCACACATACACTCACACACGCACAAAAAAAAACAACCTCTTTACCCTTCTTTCTACAGTTTTTTTATTAAGACCAAAGCATAAAAGATTGCTCTCTATGTTAAGGTTTAAGGAACATATTAATTTACACAAAAATGTACACCAAAGTTAAAATATCGTCCAAAGCCTAATCTGATGCTCTGGTGGTAATTAATATTAACTGATGTGCATAAGTGTGACTTTTTAAAATAAATGTTGGGCATACTAAATATAATGTTTCCATATAACTTGTAATTTATGGAGAAATAAATATACTGCATTTACTGTATTGTACCACATTTGTTAAACAGCAGATGCTTCAGTGTATTCTTATGAGTTTTGCAACATGTGCCTCAGTAATGAAAAATGGAAGGCTGGAGTTATGAACTAGAACACGTTTCACATTGCAACAATTTTTTGCATAACTGATGCATTGTAGAATAACTTGCTTAATTATATTTATAGCTATTATTATTTGGTAATTACAGTTTAAACATATTATGAAATTGCACATCTTAATACTTGCTGAAGTTTAAAACCTGGTAGGGTTTAAATATTCACTTTCCAATTAACAACAGGGTGGAGGAGGCCTGCATTTCTTGGAAAGGCAGAAAGAAAACCAGAAAGAGAAAACGAAAGACCTGATGAGAGATCAGCAGTGGCACTTGGATGTGTACACAACCATATTCTCTCTCTCATTTTCACTTACACACACACACAGACACACAAAGACAAACAATTTACAAATATGTTAATTAGCTAGATAATAAAAAAAGAAGAATTCTTAAATAATTGCATGTCAATGTATATAAATCCAGTTTTCTCTCCTAAACATGATGTGTTTCAGAAATCTTTTGCATAATTAACCTGAAGACTCGTTCATATATATTTTTAACTACATATCATATTTAAGGTTATGGGGGTGGAAGAGGATCAATGAAGGTCATTACTCTGGAGTTAGATAAAGAGACGTATGCATATTTATGTCCAAATTAAGAAACTCCAAACAGCAACTGAAGCTAAAGCCATGAAGCTGTGTAGCAGCAATTAGAACAAAAATAAATGAGCAAAAATGACTTATAAATGACTGATAGAGTGACTTCAAATGCATCACACCATCAGAAAAAATATTAATAGATGATATTAGTGCATTTTCGTTTTAGAAAAATGCACAACCATGTGCTGTATGATAAAAAAAATCATTTGTCTTTACAGTTGATCTGTCCAGGTAGAGAGGTGTTAAGAGATGGTACATATAATGAATTTATCTTGCTTCAATGATAAAATTCACACTTGTAAACAGATTTTTCAAACCTCTGGTTAGGTTGTTGTATGATTCTTAGAACTGCAGTGACACAGATTTGGTGATGGTGTCCTGTGTCTATTAAAAGTTAATGAGACCTAAAAAACAAATAAGTAGAAAAACAAATTAAGAACAGTCTGTAATCACAAAACAACAAAAAGCATCTGTAACATAAGTGCAACTGATCATGGACATTGATTTGTACTAAATAAAGTGTTCTGTGGTTATATACACACAGCTTTGAAATTTAAAACCCAATAGTTATATGTCTACTGATTTACCGATAATGGCGCTAAATATAGATTTCTTCTCACAGTAAATGCAGCACCATTTTAAAAACCTAAAGGGTGAATTTTTATCTTTTCTGCTAGTTTCTAGGTGGGACTGGGAGCAATTCTCTGCAATGGCTGTTTCCGCGAAGATATTCAAGCTTGGAGTCATTAACACCTGCTGTGAAGGATCAAACAGCCTGCTCACGCACATTCAGATTTAAATGTTGGTTAGATCCGCAAGCTGTCATACATTTCTGAATCTACGGGTCAACTTCAAGTCACCAGGATAGTGTGACTTATTAAGAAGAAACAGAAGTATAAGATGAGAAACATTCATTTGAGGATGATAAAGAGGAATTAAAATGAGAACTTAACAATCATAGTTTAAAAAGTTATGTAAAATGACAATACATGACAGATGCTGGCTAAGATCTAAACCACATTCCTCTGTTTCTTCTCTACATCTCTTGTCTGATGGATTTGGTTTATGGCCAAAGTGCCTTCGGGGCCTTGTGTGTATGGGTGGGGTGTGATGCACAAGGTTTTATGCCAGGATGCCGGTGCATGTGGTATGTTTTTTATGATTGTGTGGGAGTGAGAAGGAGCCGGTTGCACAGCATACACATTCCTCCATAGCCACGCCATACCTTAACATATGATATACATAAAAGCAACTCGGCAAAAATACACATACTTGACCTAAACACGTTCAATGCTGAACGCATGAAAAGTTTCTTTGCTTTTGTTCTTCAATCCTCTAAAATCCAGTACATAAGAAAATGACTAGTCAATACTGCCTTATCTAAATGTTTTAAAGCAAAGATATATACAAACTTAAAGTAAACACAGTTGAAAGAACAGGTTTGGAAACATTTAGTAAGACTAGTTAGAAACCCGTTCTGTCCAAAATAATACATTAAAATATTTATTTAACCAATCATTTAGAATTTAGACTGAAAATGTGTGGGCTTTTCTACAGACTCAACTGTGAGGGTATTAAATAGAAATTAAATTAGTATTTTGGATTTATTGCATTCTTAGCTTTTATCAGAAAAATGTCACTGAACCTTTAACCCGAGTCTATACACAGCTTCAAGAGCTGTAAACCAAAACTTTTTACTCTTGTGAGTAGAACTATCACAAAGAAGGTTTATTCAGAATTACAAAGCTTTAAGGGCTTTTGTTTGATTGCATTCATCGCACACTGATGGGTATTAGAGCAGTAGTAGCACAAGCAGTTGCTATAGCAGCATCTTTTATATTCTTTAAGTTTTGTCTGGCCTTCTCAATTGTCTTGAGACATTGTCTCGCCATGTGGTGAATGTGTGTGTGTTTTTTTAAGCTGTTGTTTACAGCGACAACACTTCACACAGAATTGGACTTGAATGCATCATACCTTTACCTCACTTATTGTTTCTCACAAGCTAAAAGTAAAAAAATAAAAGCCATTTTAAGTAAATAACCAAAAAATGTTATTTTACAAACTATAGCACAGTTCCTGCAATTCCAGAATCCTGCATATAAAGTATATAACAGTTCTCTGCAGTGCGAATAAAACAGAAATTTGCATGTTGTATAACTATGTTACAAACAGTGTTAAAGTTCCAATGTTCCAAAAAAGCTTTTTATTGTTCCAGAGTCAAATAAAATCAGAGAAAAAAACAGATACAGAAATATTTTTTGTTAAATGGAAACATTTGCATTTCTATTAAATGTCTATTAAAAGTCTCTGAACATATTGCTTTAGATGCACACACTTTAAACATGTCATCTTCTCTTAAAAGCAGTGTATTTCTTTAGTTGTTGCAAGATTTATTGTTTATCAAATCACATATCTTCTGTTACTCTATGCAGTACTCTTCTATTTGAAAATGATTCTGTTCCGCACACGGTTTATTGGAGAATTAATTATAGGGACAGGTTCAGTGTGCACTGTTTATCAGGGCAGGCCTCTTTCACAACCCACACCTATAATCTCAGTTTAATAGCTGCAACAGCTGATGTTTGGGAAAGTTCTTAACATACAGATTTACATAATGTCCAGCGTCAAAACAGTATATACCATGCCTTAAGTATTTTTTATTTTAATTTATTGTTTATACTTATACACAAAGAATGTTATCTTCCTATTCAGGGAGAACGTTTTGGCACTGAACACCCAGGACAGGTTGCCAATTCAATCCATTCCATTCGTTTCTAAAAAATATTAATTCATGCATTATCTTATGCTTACTTCTTTACTAGAGTCGCAGGGGACATGCTAACCAATAAGACACTGTGCTGCCCCAAAGTCTGTATTTTACCATCCATCCATTATCTTCCACTTTATCCTATATTAGGGATGCGGGGGAGAGGGGGGGGGTATTCCATGCCCTTCAAGGGGAGAACGTTTCGGGTGCTGGGCAGATACACCCAGGGCAGGGCGTCAATCTATCGCTGGGCACACACTCACTGACACAGACATGCACACATACACACTCTGGGGCAATTTGAAGAACTCAATTGACTTGACCGTGGAAGGAAACCGGAGAACCTGGAGGAAACCCACACGGACACGGGGAGAACATGGAAACTACACCCAGATGGGGATTCGAATCGGGAATCCCTAGCACTGAGAGACGAACGTGCTAACCACTAAGCCGCCCATCTCTATATTACATCAAATGTATTTCAGATAGCATATAAAATACCCTGTAGCCCACACTTTCAAAATAGATCTGGTAGAGATTTGATATACGACTTCTGTCATGTCACCCTAATCTGGTACATATGTGGCCTAAATTTTGCAACCAATGTCAGGTCAGCCCAGGTCCTATTTCTCCATGTGGCAAGTGGGCCAGATGAACAGGAGGAATGTGGGCCAGAACATTTTTTTTATATGGAATTGATAACAAGAGAGTAAAACAAAAGTGCTTTGTGGTGTTAATATATGTGTAAAAATAAAAAAAAAAAAACATCACATGTTCTGTGAGCCATACTATTTTTTAAACTTCCTGAATCTTTAAATTGTTCTTAAATATCCTGAGCCATCTTCACTGATGCACTGAGAACCTGATAATTGATATAATATTGAGATAACCTGATCTTTACATTTAAAAGTGTTTAATGATAACTCATAAAAAAATCATTACTAAACATGTGATACATTCACGTTGGAACATGTGCTTTATGTAAGAATTTTTATGAACATTGTTTGGTATCATTTATTTTATAAAGTTCTAATATCGACATAAACTAAAGGAATCCATTAATTACATATTTCAACCCTATTGTGCTAAAACTTTAACAGTACACCTTTTAAAATTTCCACTCTGGAATTTCTACGGTAAATCTCATTCATATGCTCTGCCTTCAGGCAGTGTTCTTTTATAGCACTGAAAATAAATCACCTGCACGCATCTCTAAAAGACAGATTTTGCAACCAAGAAACTAATTTGCATTTGTTTGACTTTTATATTCACTAGAAAACATGAAAAAAATGGCACATGTCAGACATAAAATAAAAAAGTTTCTCAATTCATTTGTAATTAACTTATAATGAAAGAAAAATGTAGCAATTTAAGAAAGACAGAGAGAGAGCAAGAAAAATCAAGTCCTTTTTACTTGTGAAATTATTTGCACATTATATTGTAATTAATACAGAAGCATCTTTATAGAGATACTTACGTTGTATACTCTTAAAGATAAAAGATTTAAAGCTTTAATGGTTCTTCTTCCTAACAGTGCAAAAAATCTGTGGAATAATTGATTATCATGTGCATTTACTGCAATAAAATTGCAGTAAATGCATATGTTGTGCAGACAATTATATTGTCTGCTTCAAAGATAAAATCATAAAATTATTTAAATTATCATAACTTAATTTTTAATTCACAAAAATTGAGGTCATAAGAAAAAAACTTCTTTATGTGTTTATTTCTTGTAGTTACTTGAAGTCTTAAAGCATATAAAATACAAAAAAACTTTAACATTTACAACTTCTAAATATGCTTTTTACAGTTACCTGGTTCATGTTTAACACGCTCACTGAAACTGCTGTGCAACAGAATCAAAGATATTCAAACAATGAATTATATAATTCTTGATCCTGTGAGGATTAGTTAATCCTTAACCCTGAGACAGAGAGAGATGCAAACATGATGCATGATTAACATTATAAAAGACTCCTCTCTGCCTTTTGCTTTTGGTTTCTGAATTTAAGTGAGACTCTTTTTTTTGCACGTATTTAGGATTAGGCTTGACCCTTTATTTCATGTGCTAATTAGCCCCTTTTCACACTGTCGCCTGAGTTTCTCTCAGCACTGAAAGGGTTAAGGTGAGACATACACCTGTCCCATCACACACCTGCCTCAGCACCAGAGCCAATCAGGTGCAGGTGAAAGCTACCTGTCAGGACAGATAAATGCTCGGCAGCAGCAGATCCAAATCAAATCTGTTTCACTCTCGGAGCTACACACTCATACCTGGTGCACTGCATCATACACAAAGAAAGAAATAACCAGTTATACAGCAAGAAGAGCTCAGACTAAGGATTTTATTTCTACAGCCTCTTGGGAAAGACATGACCAAGGAGATTGAGTGAGTAAGATTTACTTTTGTTCTTGCTAGAAATAGTTGGAATGCCATTTTGCATTGAAATACGGGAATTTTCCCTAAATAGTTACTAGTGCAAAGTTCATTCTAAGGATGTTTAGAGAAAAATTAGTGTTGGAGTTTGTTTTTTCTGTTAAATGTTAGAGGTGTCAGGTGTAGTTTCGGTGCTTGGGGCTCTGACATGCCATCTATTTTCTGCCGGCAACTAGACCCTCATCAGAAAGGTTACATGTGGGTTATTCCTAAAGATGACACCGCGTTCAATGCACCCATACAGTAGCTTTTAAAAACACACAATAAAACTCACTAAAAGAGAATAAATATATTATGTCTATCCAAGGATGATACTTCTGTCCTAGGGGCTGTTGATCTCAAAAGTTTCCTTTTGCCAACTGTAAGAAAGATACTTAATATGGCCATTCAAATCACATGGTAGTGTTTTACCGTGCTGAAAATAAGGGTATCAGGGTATATTTCATTCAGCAATGTCCTGGTCAAATATGTTATATGATAGGATTGTCACTGCAAGCATGACTTTCTTAAGTGGTAACGGACATCTAGAATATCTTTAAACCACAAGCCTCATTTGAGGGACTGACAATATGGTGTGTAAATTCGCTAGAAAAGAAAGCTTTTTTGGTCAAACTCTGAGTTCAGGTGTAAAGGGCTTTGTCAGGAATATAAGCTCACTATTTATATACCAGCCAACAATTCAAAGACAGGGGAAAGTCCCAAATCCCACTTAACCGAGTGTAGGGGCCTAAATGATCCTTATCTAATTCCTAGGATTTGTTTGTGGTCTTCAGGCTAAACTGACATCCAGCTGCCTTGGATTGCACACAGCGGTTTTGACCTATAATTTGCATATCCTGCCCTCAGGTTCAATATGCATCAGTTTAAAGGCTTAGATGAACTCTATAATAGTAAAGTTTTGTGTTTCATGCACTTATTCCGCATAATGCCTGATTTCTGTATAAAATATGGATGTGACAAGCTATATAAATATGAATTATAATGTTAATCTATATTAATCTTAACCATTCTATATCTTTCTGTCCTTAAAGGGCTTTGATGATTTTACAGAACGAGACCTTTAGCTCATGCTACTCTGACAGTTACATCATGGATCCTTGGAACTACCCTGACAGTATTGAAAGCAGCAAAATTAAAACCAGACTCTCCACTGAAGATATGAACTGTATTCCAATCTTTCCTGAGTCCTGCAAGGTAAAGAGAAAGCTGATGGGTACCCTTAGGGTTTTTTTTTCCCCAATAAATTCGACATTGTCTTAAATCATTTGCTATTTTTTTTGTAGACTTCTAAAGAACTGAAGATGACCTCGTGTACACATGTTGGCAGTGCTTTTAAACTGATGGAAAGGTAAGAAAGTACAGTCAGTAATCTCTAGTCTCTTTCACCACAAGATGTCGATTCACTTCACATCCTGCCTAGATAAAAAGACAAACCCACAGCCTAGCTAAGGAAAGGACAGAGGTGTGTCTGGGTAATTGTAAGAAGACACAAGAGTGACAGGTGTATGAAACTCCATGTAGGTGTTTCTCACAGGTTTTTATTTCTGCATCTCCTGCCACTCCTCCACATGTAGACAGAGGGCTAGCAAGATTAGCAGTAGCTTAGCCTAGGTCAGAGTTGGCTTAAACTGCTAATCCTTCTCCCCATCCCACCCCAGAGACAGCTGAGTCACCTGTCTTTTGTCCTGGTGAAAAATGACTACCAACCAGGAATATACTTTCCCTCAAGTTCAGGCCCCAACGAGAAAGGCAAACAATCGTAGAGATGTGGATTAGGCTGCAAACAGCTCCCACCCAGCTCTTCTCAAACACTGTTCAGATTGAGTGCTACTTCTGTTGACTTTAACAAGTTCTACAATCAGTGTCACTTGTCTCTGTGTAAATGGACACTTAGGCCTTTATTGTTTTTAGAGTTAGCACTGACAAGCTAGTACAAGCTAGGCTAGATAAAAATAGCCGTTGTTGACCCTCATTACTTAATGTTCTCATAATTTTTCAGGACATCCACTGGTTCTTCCCCTGAGTTAACCACTCTACAGAACTCACACATCATTTCTGTCAACCAACCGCAAGTCACGAGACAGATGTCCCCTGGTGGCAACAGCTATGTCCAGACTGTCGCAGGCGAGAGCTACGACAAGCTAGTCATCAACAACATCTTCGATACGCTCATGCTTAATACGAATCAAAAACTGTGGAATGCCGATACCTCCTATCCTGAAGCAAACAATGAAGTCAGTCTTCTAAACTACAACAAGTTCGTAGACCACCCAAGCCCTGATTACTCCGATTCCTACTCAAACTCTCCCCCTGAAAGTTACAAGTACGTGTCCTGCTTGTTATTGACTAATTGACTACTAATATTTCTTTCTCACAGATAAATATAATATGATATGTTTGGTCTTTTTTAGTAGGAATGACTTTCAGTTCATTCTTGGGGCCCAACAAGCATCCCAAAATAAGACTACAGAGTTACCCATGGTCTACCTGAACAAGGGACAGTTCTACCCCATCACCCTGCAGGGGGTTGACAGCAGTGCTGGAATTCCATGCAGTAAAGTAAAGGTGAGTTAAAACTTTAAAGGCTTGCCATTTAAGTGAAAAGCAAAATCCAGATCAATTTGTTTGTTAAGAAAGAGTTGACGCTTATAAGACATTTAAGGATAATTAATACAGTCCATTTAGAAAGTGGACACATACCACAGCCTGTCACAAGGCCAAACATTCAGATGTCTGCTACAAACTAGGTCATTACAGCCTGTTCTAATCTGTGCTCTGCATGACTCACGCTGGTAGATTTGACTTGGTCACCAAGTCAATTCATCTCATTTCCTTTTAATTATCTACAAAGATTAAAAGAAAATGGCATTAAAGGGAGGAAGGTTTTAGCAAAACATAATTAACGAGGTGTTTTAGTGGTTGAGAATGAATCCTGTTGTTTTTCCAGAACACACCTATATATTTAAATCCTGCCGTTAGGCCAAAACTAAGTGACTAAAGACTCAGTGATGGATAGGGAGAGGCATCGTATATTGTTTGTTTGTCAGGAGTCGATTGAATGCATGCAAATGATTGCACAGCTAATAGTCAGCAACAAAAGCACATAAATGGAGGCATTAACTTTATGACATGTTTGTTCTATGTGGATTCTTTGGAACCATCTAATTAATTCTATGGTTGTTTTTTGTTTCCGTCTATTTCACATTTACAACAGACTGTAATCATGGCCGTGTTTGATAATGATAAGAGTCCCGAGATCCAGCTCAAATTCTGGAATCACTGGCATGCACGACAGCCTACAGCTAAGCAGAGGGTCATCGATATTGGTAAGAACCTCACACACAGTAGTTTATTAACTCCCTGTCCTAATAATGGAGTACCCTGTCTGTTCACATGTAATTTCTAAATACGTACTTAAGATAGTCTGTTTAATTGGATCAGTGATTTTAGACCTCAAGGTAAAGGGAACATGCAAAGCCTGTGTACTCCAGAACTAGAACTGAGAACCATTATTTCATTGGAAAACTACCAAGCCTTGTTTTAGTGTGAACATTTTGTGATTCGTTTCTTTTAGCCGACTATAAAGAGGTCTTCAGTGGCATAAGCAACGTTGAAGAGGTGGCTTTCAATGCCTTGTCCTTCATCTGGAACACCAATGAAGAGGCAAAGGTAAAATGCTTTTACACAAATCCATCTGTTTTCATATTGTTCAGAGGGAGTTGGGGAATCCATGGCATGCCACCACCCCAGGCACCTGTCATGACAACAGGGAGACTGAAAAAGAAGCAGAGATTTCAAGGATATCCTCAGGCAGTTTAGGGCGGGACAGTGAAACCAAGAACAGGTGGAGGAGGGAAAGCTAAATGAAAACAACATCCACATTCTCGATAATTACAGAGACCAAATTTACAGAGAAAAATCTGTCACATTCACAGTCAACAGGAACAAAAAACCATCTGAATAGATGAGCCGTGTCAGAAATATGCCCAGATTTAAATCAAGGAGAGGGTTTTTGTCTTTTGAGTCCTAATGAAAATGGATTAAAGAAACAAAAGGGAACTAATCCCAGATTAGAATGTAACCTCTCAAATGTTGAGCCTCTTTTTCTGTATTTTTGTTTTGGTTCCAGACATGCTCAATCATGTCCTGCTGTTCCCATGTTTTATTCCACACCTTTCCTGTAAAAATTAACCAGTTGTCGCCTACACAGCATTTTAAAGCAACGTTGGCCAAATTACTATTTGTATCAAATGACAAATCAAACTATATTTACCACATATTTATTTTATAGGTTAAGACGTAACAAAATTCCCTAGCAACCTTGGGTTTAAAGGAGGTTATCGTTAACTTCTTTGTATTTGAATGATGTCAATTGTTAGATTTAGGATCTTCTAGGATTTCTTACTGGTTATAAAGAAGAAAAGGTATTAAGTGTGCTATCCAGTTCACCAATAGCAACTGATTTCCTAGGTATTAGCGTGTCTCGGGACGTGTTTTGAATGTAAAGTCTTGTAATCTATCTAAATGTTGGTTCTGCTGTTTTTTTTTACAGGTTTATATTGGAATTAATTCCCTTAGCACAGACTTCTCCTCTCAGAAGGGGGTAAAAGGTGTCCCTCTCAATCTGCAGATTGACACATATGATTTCAGCACTGGTTCCAACCGCCTTATCCACAGAGCTGCATGCCAGGTCAAGATTTTCTGTGATAAGGTGGGTATCACAAACATCTTGTAGTGATTTTTTAAATTAAAAATAAAAAATTAATTAATAAAATGTGCAAAAAATGGCCATATTTGTTAAGACTAAACTTCCTACTTGATGTGGTTTTCCATATTTTTTTTATTTTGCACTGAGACCAAATAGTGCAAAATCACCAAGTATCAGCATGGACAGATACAAGGTTATGACTGCCTAATTTTTTGTATGACCGATCACCCAGATGACTGGCAAAATTTCTCATGAACCGTATTGTCTCTGCCAGTCCTTTAGATGACCTATTCATCCCATTATTCTGCTCTGATCTGATAAGAGTCCAGACCCTCATGCACTTGCTATCGTTTCCATCAGCTATGTTCCTTAATGTTCCTTCACTGCCGTGGCGGCCTTCAGCAGTGACTTACAGGAAGAGAAGTCTAGCTTTATAATCACACTCGTCTGACTGGTTTAGCTACAGCAGGTGAGCACATAGCTGCAGAACGAGGAACCAGGGTGTTTTTATCATCAGATGGCGCTGCCGACTGTTTCATTATAGCTTTGCAGCCTGATTTTGTGATTCAGATAACTTTAATAAACCACAAAATCACTGTTTGGTCAGAATCCAAATCACCTCATCCATGTGCGCTTGCTGTGCAAATGTAAGGAAATTAAAAATGGCAATTCGGTGCTCAACAGGGAGCCGAGAGGAAGATGCGAGATGAGGACCGCAAGAGGTCCAAGAGGCGAACCAAGAACTCTGCTGACTCCACCATTGGTGGTAAGTGTCGTCCACTGCACCCTTCACTTAATTTTAATAAGACATAAATTCAACAAGATTTCAAAGGATCGCACATCAAACTCAATGGGTTCCATAGATTTCATTGTCTTATTCTGTATGCTATAGTTAAGTCTACAAGTAATTATTCATTTAATTGGGTTAAATGCATCAAAGGAAGATAATAGATCAGACATTGTTAATAAAAATAATTGCAGTATTTAAATATTTCATTTTGAGGGTGTATCAATATAATGCTAAATGTAGAAAAAGCCCTGATTTACAATTTTGCTAAACTCTGTAAATGACCTGTTAATGAAGAATTTTTTGAAAACCGAAAAAGACATAGAATGTTCATATTTGGCTCCAACTCAACAGGTCCTGGTAAACAGACTCTGGTATCCAGCTCGATTGGGAAGGACTGTACCTTCTTTAAGACACTAGAAGACCATGTAACCCAGCCTGTCCTATTTATCCCTGAGACCCACTACAGCAACATGCAACGCTTGGTATGTTTTACACACACACATATACATACACCTTCATAAATCCTGGGTTTTGTGGTTAGCCACAGCACTGTCGAGTCATGTTCCCTAACCGCTGCAGGGCACAGAGTACAGGAGAGCAGTGGGAAAAGTGTGGGAAAAAATGTAGTGGGAATAAAGTGGGCTGAGAAATAAACAACAAAAGGGATTGAGGGAGAAAGGGAGAGTTTGACTGACAGTTCCAGAGTTGACTCGACTGTAAACGAAACTCACCTCAAGAGTCACACAGTCTGTCATGAAGAATTAGCCCACAGAGGTTCACACACACACACACACACACACACACAAAGCCTGACTCAGCCTTATTCTACTGGTTCTAAAAGGGCTGCACGTTTACATAACTGACAGGTAAAGGAGGGCACATTGTTCTGCTGCTCCCACAGTCTGATAAGATGGGCATTTCAACACATCCCAGTATCTTGCATTTAAGCAGATACCCACGCATGTACACACACACATTCACAGTCAACTGGCATAGAATAAAAGCCCGCATTATCTCACGTACGCTCACCAAGACTGAGATATATTGTCTGGGTGTCGACAAGTTGGCCAGTTAAATGCTCTGTTGTATGAAGGTTGAGAGAGTGAAACTGCACAGTGACACTGATAATAAAATGACTTTATATGCCAGTGTTTATTGCTATTATTGATGCTATCTGCTTTCTGGCTCCTAGGTGCCCCCGACTAGCACGGAGGAGAGTGACAGAAATTCACTGAAGCGTGTGGCATGCTTCTCTGAATCGGGCGAGCAATGCAATTCCCCACCAAGCAAGCAAGCACGTAAAGAAGAACAGCAACGAGGTATGTTTACTCTTGATTCCAAACTCCATTGACCCACATGAAACAATTAGGACAACCACTAACACGAACACAACATGGTATTATACACAATGCAAGCAAAGGAATGTATAGACACCTGATTTTGGGTCAGTTAGGTTCGTGTTATTGATGCAGCAAACAAAATCATTTAGGATAATACATTTGGAATGTCAAAGGTCTGATGTCTTTGGGATGAACTGGAACCCTGATTACAAATTAGGTCTTTACAAAACGGAGATGTTCTTTTTAAGATTACTGGTGTGAATCCCAGTGATGCCATGGTCATCTGGAAATTAAAATCTGGGGTGACACACTAACTCCATATCAATCACAGTGACTGTATATAGGTATGAATGCCCGTGACTTTAGAGTTTTAGGTATACTTTGACTAAATTCTGGGTCTAAAAACATCAGTCGGCTGGTTTCATATGGACATTCTGTAGAGGATGTTTTTTGATTGCGGAGATAGTATATTATGAAGTAGGATAGTGGGGAATTACCTGCTGGGCAAGGAATTAAAATTAATTAAGAAAGAAAAGGTTGAATAAAAAAGGTAACAAATCGCCATAACCCCTGACTTAAAGGATATTACAGTTTGGGTGGAGGATGATAGACTTAATCGATTAAATGGATTATCGAGTAAAAACGGTGCAAAACCAAATGCAAGCAATGGTATCTCAGTGGTTGGGCATTGGGCTCTCAATCTGAAGGTTGGGGGTTCAAATCCCAGGTCCACTGAAGTTACCAGTGTGGGTCCTTGAGCAAGACCCTTAACCCTCATTGATCCAGGGATGTTGTGATTAACCCTGTGCTCACCTTGTAAGTCGCTTTGGATAAAAGCGTCCAATAAATGACCAAATTAATAAAAAATTATAATAAATAAATAAAAGAAACCTCAAACAAATACAACCAAACAATCAAAATTTCCAAAAATTCGATTGTGATTCCAGACCACAACACACTAGCCACTTTAGTGAACATAAATCACACCCTTATTATGATATCAAATCAAAGAAATAACAGTTTGAGATAATCGTGTTCATTTTCGTTCACAGTTCTTCTGTACGTACGGCAAGAGACAGAGGAAGTTTTTGATGCCCTCATGTTGAACTCTCCCACTCTACTCGGGCTGCGACAAGCTGTAAGTTTCCCTGTTTGATTTAGTTTTTTTTTTTTAACTTGTTCTCTTTCTGACAACCCTGTATTTCTTTTTCTCCCAACTGGGAAGTCATTCATGTCAAAGAAGATCCTCAGCATAAAAACTAATCAGATTTTCACTTTCCCACACTCAGATTTCAGAAAAGTACGGCCTGCAAGAAGACACCATCTGCAAGATCTTCAAGAAATGCAAGCGAGGGTGAGTGGCGGTTTATTAGCACTAAATTACCCACCCACAATGTGACAGGGTGGCGTCGCCATTTCGAGGTGTAGGGAGGGTCTTGAAGGCTACTGATTATGTGTAATGACAGAGAAGATCTAGGTGATAAGGTGGGGCAGGGAAGAGTGTCGAAATGCCTTTCAGTTTGGATTGGATGTTGCCTGGTTTCTATCTGTGAGTTTACTCGAAAACTAAGATGACAGATTGGACAAGTAGGAGTCCTCTGTTGGGTCTACTGTAGTTGATAACTTCATTAAACACACACACACACACACACACACCTGTAAACAGTATACATACATACATACCTACATACATATATCTTGATAAACTATCTAACCCCATCAAACTGTATGTCATTCTTCCTCTACTCCATCCAAATATGTGAAATCTAGCCCAGGGCTTTATGTCTGCAATCTGGAACCGACCCTGGATGATGGTAGTGTTTGGAACAGTAGGACAGGTTAGGTGGCATTCTCTCTGTCTTCTGTCTCTCCACCCCACATCATCAGTCGAATCCTGTGCTCCCTCAGGCACTCCAGACTTGTCAGATGCAGAAAGCTCAGTCTCTGGGTGGAGCTTTTTTATTTGTCAATTATGTGTAATAAAGCAGCAAGTAATCAACAAACCCGGTTTACCTAATAAATTAATAGAACACCATGCAACAGGTTTAAACGTGCAGGGCGTCAGGGTCCGATGTCAGCCTGTCATTATACGCAAGTCTAATTTGTGAAGCTACAAGTTAAAATGCATTTTGTAACTGAGGTAAGGCCTGAGTTTAGGTCTGCTGAGTTACCGTCTGCGGATTTCTTTAACCTAAAATCTAACAGTCTAAATCATTTTGCTGTAACATCCTTTTTACGCTTTGATCTCACATTGAATGACCTCCTATCTTTTTTGTATTTCAGGATATTTGTCAACATGGACGACAACATTGTTGAACATTACAGCAATCACTCTGCCTTTCTTATCGAGATCTCAGAGGTGATGATTAATCAGTTCCAGGTCACGCTACTGGAGTTATGAGTGAAAACATCCTGCAGACTTGCCCCTCACCAACCACACTGGCCCCAACCCGCCATTAAGAAAGCACTACCACCTTTCCAGAAGATTCCACTGGACCACAGCTGCAAGCATAGGGACAATAGAAAGGCTGCAGGTTTACAGCTAATTAGTTGCCTCTGTAAATACAAACTATGACAATGAGAAGCTTAATTATGGTTTACGGTTTTTCATTCAATATAATGGAAGCAATTCCAATACCAACGAAACGATGAGCGAATGAACGAAGGTTTTGTAAATAGAACTGTATATAGAAATAATTATTGTTAAAGAGAAAGAGGCCAATGAGTCTGCTGTGGTCGTAATTCTATATGATCTATGCTGTATTTTTATTTTTTTCCTTGCGACGCCTGCCTCCCCCATTACTGCTGCTTTCTGTGGGCTCATCATTTCTATGAAAAGAGCATGAGTTCGGTTGTGGTCTCGCTCGCGCATGCTTGGATAGTAGTCTTCTTTCATCCACGTACCAGACTATTTACCCCGAGTTGGCTTAGGAATCTGTAGCTTCATGTTAGCCTGCCTGTTTCATGTATAAAGCTGTCAAGATAGAGGCAGTTTAGCAATTCAAGTCACACATTTCTGCTTACAGAGCCGCATTTCTTTCGCAGTGTTTCACCTTGGAAAATATCAGTAGCCGGAAAATGTCGTTGCTTTCTGGCTCTGAACATTTCGAGGCTTGATCGTTCTGGTTGTCTGGGCGATTAAACTTCTCGTCCTCCCACATTTAGGTAAAAATTTTAAACGAACCACAAAAAAGCGATTAGGTAAGAAGAAGAAACTTTTTTTTTTATTAATCTGAAATTTTAATTTGAGTTTTCCCAACAGTTCGCTTTGTTTTTGCTTCACAAGCATGGACATTTCAAGTGCCTTGTGTTTCTATTGTTTGTCATTGTATTTTATAATTCTTTCATTTTTTGTATTCAACTTAATTTTATAAAGAAAATAAAACCACGAGAAATGAAACATTCTGTCTAATGTGCTTATTTGTATGTACAACCATAAACCACATGATTTATTACCCTATAGGGTGTGGTAGCTCAGTGGTTAGGGGGTTGGGCTATCAACCTGAAGGCTGGGGGTTTGAATCCCAGGTCCACTGAAGTTACCAATGTGGCTTCTTAACCCTTATAGGGGCGCTATATAATAGTAGATTCTGTGTTCTGATCCCAGCCATCAAGTTGGGATACTTGTAAGTCGCTTTGGATAAAAGCATGTAAATATATACATATTCATATATTAATCTTATCTGCATGCCTGTGCATAATGACGAGAGAGAAATTTTAGCGTCTTCTGGCATAGTAAAGTTGAAAGATTTAATCATTTAAAAGCATTTAAAATCATTTAATCATTTAATCATTTAAAATCATTTAAAATTAAAATCATTTAATCATTTAAAAGCTATCTGAATTGATGTAAAAATGATGTGTATTAATACAATTATCAGAATACTTTAGTAATCCATGGGGAATTGCAATAGTCACAGATGCCCTATTTACAGTGTTTTATTATGCAAAAAATATAAAAAATAAAGAATAAGAGATAATAACAATAATAATAATAATGATGATGAACACGGGCTGCACATCTGTATTGGGGATCCAGGTACAAATCCTAATTTGGGTGGACTTTCCATGTTTCCATGTAGGGATTTCTTCCACGTGGGATTTCTCCGGGTTCTCCGGTTTTCTCCCACAGTCCAAAAAAATGGATTCAAGGTAAATTAAATTCTCTATATTGCCCTATATAATGTGTGTGTCTGTGTGATTGAGTGAGCGTGCCCAGCAACTTTAGCTTCTTAAAAAATAAATGTTAAACATAATTAAAACATATAATTTGGAGGACTATCAGGACATGATGAGTCATTGTCTTATGTCACCTGACTAAAAGGTGTGACATGTCTCACTATCCACATGATCACATTTTTGCTTCTCTCTGTGCGTCGCATTGTTGCTTCATTGGACCTGCCTGTGGTTTGTGTGCATTTATGTGTGTGTGTGTGTGTGTGTGTGTGTGTGTGTGTGTGTGTGTGTGTGTGTGTACATGTGACTAATGTGAATGACGACAGCAGGATTATTAAATTGATGCAAACACCCTTCTATCACTGAATCTTAGCTTCCACCTTCTGTTCTACTATAAATGGCACCACCCTTCTTATCTGTCACTCATCTTCCATTGTGACCTCGGGTCTAAATAGTTCTAAACGAATTCAATCCAATGCTTGCTATTATTGTGCGAACATTTCGTTAAAAAGTTCATATGGTTATGTCGGATTTTCAGTGGGCAGAATGACAACAAGGACTAAAAATGAACTTTAAAAAGGAAGGTATTGTTTTTAGTTTTACAAAGTCGAACGAGAAAAAGTGTACTTAGCAATATTTTACACTTTTTTCCCATGATTTATTCACAATAAAACACAACCTCGAGTAACTTATTGTTTTTATAAAACACTTACAAACATACTATAATAAAAAAATAAGGTTTAACTCATAGATTTATTCATTTAAATCTAAATTATGAATAAACTGGTCCTCTGCAATGTAATCTATTCCAATTTTTTAAAGTGAATATTAATCGCTGAGATACAACTATTGGCCAAATTACAGAAAACAATTTACAAACAGGTTACTTAGTGGTTAGCACGTTCGCCTCTCAATGCTAGGGATTCCCGGTTCGAATCCCTATCTGGGTGGAGTTTCCATGTTCTCCCCGTGTCTGCGTGGGTTTCCTCCAGGTTCTCCAGTTTCCATCCAAAAAGTCCAAAAACATGGATCAAGTCAATTGAATTCTCAAAATTGCCCCATATAGAGTGTGTCTGTATGAGTGAGTGTGTGCCCAGCGATAGATTGGCGCCCTGTCCTGGGTCTATCTGCCCAGCGCCCGAGATGTTCTCCCCTGGATGGGCATGGGGAACCCCACCGCGACCCTAATAGAGGATAAAGCGGGAGATAATGAATTAATTTACAAACAACAGCCGCAACAGGATTAGTGCTCATCAGGAATCGGCTCACTGTTTATATTGATCTGTATTTACATTAATGGTACATGATTTAAAAAAATGTATTGTACATCATGCAATGTTACGAATGTGAAGCGCTCAAAGGTGTGTTAACATCAGTATTGTCCCGGCTGGACAAACGGCTCAGCCAATCAGATTTAAAATCTGGAACTACCTGTTTAATCATCAAAATTACACGAAACACTGTCTGGCTTTTTACCAACATCACCAAATGATTAAATCTTTCAACTTTACTATGCCAGAAGACGCTAAAATTTCTCTCTCGTCATTATGCACAGGCATGCAGATAAGATTACTATATGAATATGTATATATTTACATATTTTATTAGTACCTCATTGTTTTTGCTAATTAATCGAACCACCAACAGCTGTGTCAGCTACCTTCCTTCCTGGTTTACATGGTTACTCCTGCTCGTCACCCGCCATCTGCTTTACCACGCTGCAGCCACACCCGTCTTCTGACCCCTGGTGGATTATCTGTAATACATAATGTGAAACTTACATATTTCTACTTTGTTATTGGGTTGGAGATCCGAGATGTTTATAAGTTACAGAAAAAGAAAAAAAAACTATTCAGTTAAAAATGAATTAGATGTTATAATAATTTTAGTAATAATTATGCTATGTGTAATTTAAAAAGCCAGAATGTTTTGCGGTATGCAGCTGTGTTGCTTTTCATATAAAAACAAATGTCTGATTGTTGTCCTTAAACTAACAGTACTTAGAGCATAGGCACCACGCTCAGCACTGGGGATACAGGTTTGAATCCTAATCTGGTTGGGGGTTCCATGTTATCCCTGTGTCCACGTGGGTTTTCTATGGGTTTCTCCCACAGTCAAAAAACATTGGCCTAATAATCCCACTTTCCCATGATTTATTCACAATAATGCATGCCCTCTCATAACTTATTGCTTTAGTTACATATGATTAGTTCATTTTAGAATGCACAATGCAGAGCACCTTGAGTTTGTTTTAAGAGCAATGGAATGTTTTACTCAGTAGATATATTAGTAACTGGCCATATATATATATATATATATATATATATATATATATATATATATATATATATATATATATATATATATTCATTCATTATCTCCCGCTTTATCCTCTAGTAGGGTCGCAGTGGGGTTCCCCATGCCCATCCAGGGGAGAACATCTCAGGCGCTGGGCAGATACACCCAGGACAGGGCGCCAATCCATCGCTGGGCACACACTCACTCACACACACACACTCTATATGGGGCAATTTGGAGAATTCAATTGACTTGATCCATGTTTTTGGACTGTGGGAGGAAACCGGAGAACCCGGAGGAAACCCACGCGGACACGGGGAGAACATGGAAACTCCACCCAGATGGGGATTCGAACCGGGAATCCCTAGTGCTGAGAGGAGAACATGCTAACCACTAAGACACCGTGCCTATATATATATATATATATATATATATATATATATATATATATATATATATATATATATATATATATATATATATATATATATATAACATATACTACTTTATTCTCTTGAAACCTTCCTTTTAAATAGAACAATTGTTTGTGATTTTTAAAACAGTGTCAGAATATTTATCTGTGTTTGTTCCTCCCGTCTCCATGGCATCCAGCATATCTGTATTTCCGAGTTTGTTATTCAAGTCTGTGTTTAACAAAGCACACTTTTAATAGGGTTTGAATACTTTAGTGACTGCCATTCTTTTGTTAAAAGGTCACACTGTTACATCAATCAGCAGGCGACGTGGCTGCCAACAGACTTTGCATGCTCTCAACATGCAAACTCCATGCTAACACAGAGAATATTACATTTTAACTTCTATAATGGTGGATTTTCATATTAACAGAGCCTTGAGCCTTGTTTGTAATCAACAATCTAACATGCAAGAATCCACACATCAGAGTTCTGTACTATGTAACAGGCTTTTACGATTTGTGTAACCTGAAATGAAAGCGTGAAAAAATTTGGAGCAATGTCGATTTTTGGACACACCTTAACATACATCTTATAAATGAGAGTGAAAATCTGGGTGTTTGTGTGTGTCCTCTGCAAATCCACACTGTTGATTGGATTTTGGTATTTTGCTCAGTTATTAAACATTATAGTCCACATCAACAATAAAGATGCTTTAATTGTCACTGTAGCATAATTGCAACGTACAAGTAATTAGATTGTCAGAGACAATAGCGCCGTTTCTTAATCACTATGCCCCAAAGTCTATTTAAGGGTTTACATGGTTAACCACAAGCATTTCTCCAAGGACACAGTAAGTGCTATAAACCCAAGCCCTGTCATTTTTGAAAATTATTTTTCATGATGACCTTGGCTTAATGTGAGGGTCCACTTATAGATCTGCTTGTGTGTGTGTGTGTGTGGGGGGGGGGGGGGGGTTGTTTCATCCCCATAATTCAGGTCAGTCTTACTAAATGTCCTAACTAATACAGCCTTGATAAGCAAGGGCGGACTCTCTCTCTCTCTCTCTCTCTCTCTCTCTCACACACACACACACACACTTGTAGCTGAGGCCAATATAAAAAAGGTAAGCCAGCACACACACAGCCATCACCTAGGATCTTCCTAGGCTACCGTCTCTTAGCAACAGACAGATATTCACTTCCAGCCTGCCGGTTGCTAGGAGTAACGATGCTGTTTGGAGCCATTCTGCATTTCGGCTCAGACGGGAAGAATTGACGGAGTCTAATGCACAGTGGTCTGACTTGCTCGAACAGATAGAACATTTCAGATCGGAACCCTTCATCAGGTAAGTTCAATTACAATTCTAATGCTTGTCTTAAATTTAGTCTTCTTGTTACCCAACTATTTAATGTGCCTTGTTATGTGTGGGTCACTGGATGCAACTGACTCTAATATTGTCAACTGACAAGTCCAGCCTCTCCATATTCGTGAGCTGAAGTGATTCCTTTCTCTGCCGCCTCTAATGCCGAGTTTCCTTTGTACCAGACCAGAGAAGCAGACATCTGGAAACTTTCAGCACTCAAATACAATGGAACTACATTAGGCACTATGCACACTGCAGCCTCGATTGTAATTGGCATTGTGTTTGCTCCTCTGGGATTGGTTCTACTGTTCACATCAGCCATAACCCCTCAGTGGCGGGAAGGTCAAGCGAGACTTGGCAGTGGCAGCGTTGGTATGGGAGGAGTCAGGGGTGTCGAGCTGCTCCTGCTTCGCTCTGACGGCCTTTGGGAAAGCTGTCTGCAGGTGGCCAACTCTGAACTGCGTGAATGCTGGCCTGTGTCTGGACCCTATCAACGTGACCCTCATGTCCGAGCCACACGTGGACTTGTGCTTTCCGCACTCTTCCTGTGCGGTGGGGGCATCATCCTGGCATGCGTCGGTGCCCGTTGCTGGACGGATACGCCACTCCGGAATGTCGCAGGGGCTAGTGGGCTGATGGTGGCATTGGCTGGTACGCTTAGCCTGGCAGCCATGAGCATCTACACTCATCACCTTCCCAAGCTGGGGGTGGAGCTTGTATCAAATATGGCTGAGTTCAGGGGGCTGGACATCCACAAGTTGCCCAGTCTGACATTACGGCCAGCCGGCTCGCTTTATTTTGGGTGGGTTGGGGCGTGGGTGCAGGTAGTTGGTGGGCTGGCACTGCTGTTTGGGGTGGGCTGTCTGCAGTGCCCTGCTCCACCCAAACAGGCCAACATAGTAATGACAGAAAAGACATATGAGGTGAGCTGTTAAAGCTATATGCTAAGAAATAAGTGGCAAATGAAATCAAAAGTCATCAGAAAAAAAAAAAAAAAAAAAATCGTTGGACGGTTAAAAATCGTCATATTGTTAGACTGGGCTTTTCATCTCAAGATGGAACACAAGTCTCAAAGAACAGATTACAAGGATAGAGAAATGCCTTAATTACTGTTAGCAGACAGATCTTAAGTAAAACTTAAAGAATAAGGAAACAAAACTCAGCTAGGCTGAATACTCACATAAGGGCGTGGCAGATCAGTGGTTAGGCTGTTGTGCTGTCAATGTGAAGCTTGTGGGATCAAATCCCAGGATCACTAAAGTGACCAATGTGGCTCCTTAAGCAAGGCCCTTAACCCTCATGCCTATAGGGGGCTGTGTGGACCCTGTGTTCTGACCCAACCACTGAGATGGGATAGTTTTAAGTCGTTTTGGATAAAAGCATCTGCTAAATAACGAGATGCCATGCTTTATTGTACATTGTAGAGTCAATGCTACATGCTAAAATATTTGATTATTTTGATTTGAACTTTGCTGCAGGTTAATGGCAGCATCCCCAAGTTTAGTGCAAAGCTCCTGCAGTATTGTAACTCATGGCATTTAATACATGTTTAATGGCATTTTAGCTTATTTTTGTATAAGAGTTCAGTTAGATCATTTCACATGGACTTTATTTAAATTGTATAATTTAAATTTAAATATAAGCCAAAAGCTCAAATCATGCAAAATCCATCCATCCATCCATCCATTATCTTCTTCTTTATCCTCTATCCAGGGGAAAACGTTTCGGGTGCTGGGCAGATACACCCAGGACAGGGTGACAATCAATCACTGGGAACACACTCACTCACATAAACACATTCTATACGGGGCAATTTGGAGAATTCAATTGACCTTGATCCATGTTTTTGGACTGTGGGAGGAAACCGGAGAACCCGGAGGAAACCCACGCAGACACGGGGAGAACATGGAAACTCCACCCAGATTGGGATGTGAACCAGGGAATGCTGAGAGGCGAACGTGCTAACTACTAAGTCACCATGGTTGCTAATTTGTCATGGTTACTAATTTCTTTAACACATTATGGTGACACGGTGGCTTAGTGGTTAGTACGTTCTCCTCTCAGCACTAGGGATTCCCGGTTCGAATCCCCATCTGGGTGGAGTTTCCATGTTCTCACCGTGTCCGCTTGGGTTTCCTCCGGGTTCTTCGGTTTCCTCCCACAGTCCAAAAACATGGATCAAGTCAATTGAGTTCTCCAAATTGCCCCATATAGAGTGTGTTTGTGTGCGTGTGAGTGTGTTCCCAGCGATAGATCGGCGCCCTGTCCATGGACCCGAAACGTTCTCCCCTGGATGGGCATGGGGAATCCCCCCCCCCCACGACCCTAATAGAGGATAAAGCGGAATATAATGAATGAAGGAACATTATGGTGACAGGTTTCTTGAAACCCATTCTAAGTTTGGAGTTTGATCAAGGTCGAGTTTTTCTTTCTTCCATTACAGACATGGGCGCCATCATAGAGCCTGCACAAGACGTGTCACTAAGCTCTTCCACTTCCACTATTCCACCATTTTCATGCCATGTGCCTGCATCGTTTAATTACCAATGTTGTTTACGAATACAATACCGCCGATGGCCGTGATGGTCTCGAAATGAGGAGTGAGGTTCAGATACATTTCTGGCAAATTGCTCTCTTGGCAACGGAAAAACACAGGTGCACCACTGACTGAAAACAACCTGGACAGACGTCAACAGTCAGACGTTTGTTTGTTAACACAACGTGCATCATATACTGCACCGTTTAAAAAGCAATTCGCCAAAGTCAGACCACACCTGGCTCCTAAAGGGACCGGCAAGAAACACACTGATTGGTTTGTTGCATGTTACGCCCAAACACAAAGATTTAGTACGTTCCTTTTGCATGATTCGAGCCACACATGGCGTAATTTTCCCATTGCTATGAGAGCAGAGACACCCTGACATACTTTAAAATCAGACTGCACTGCTGACTGCTTGCCTAAATAGTACTAAATAATAAATAATATAAATTATTATAAATAATTTTGGCTCCTCCTAAATAATAGTAAGGAGCCAAAGGTGGCACGGGTTTTAGGAAGGCCTTTTCTTACATTTTACAAAAGATTTCTGGTTAGGATCATTAACATCTTAATAATTCGTTAATTTGGTGATGTTTAATACCTAACGAGGATAAGTCTTTATACTGTTTATATGCAAAAATGGCTCATCGGCTGTATGTGCTCTCCTGTATTAAAACATTATTATTATCACAATCGGATATCTATGTGTAATGTAAGAGTATGCTTTGAAATGCAATACTGTAGCTAATCAAATAGAAAAGTACAATAAGCAACGATGATGCAGTACATGCTGTAAATGTTCCAATTTCTGCTTAAATATTGTTTCATTTGTCTGTATTTCTTCTGTAAAGATAAAGATTTGTGATTTGTTGACGTGTTTTTCAGTAATTGTTTCTTCTTACAGTTCAAACATGAACCACTTATTCGCTAAGTGTTAATAAAGATTCATTAGTGTTGATCAGAATTCTATTTACATAATAGAAAATTTAATTACTCACCAAAACATTTAATGGAACAATATACAGTACCGGCGGCACGGTGGCTTAGTGGTTAGCACGTTCTCCTCTCAGCACTAGGGATTCCCGGTTCGAATCCCCATCTGGGTGGAGTTTCCATGTTCTCCCCGTGTCCGCGTGGGTTTCCTCCGGGTTCTCCGGTTTCCTCCCACAGTCCAAAAACATGGATCAAGTCAATTGAATTCTCCAAATTGCCCCATATAGAGTGTGTCTGTGTGAGTGAGTGTGTGCCCAGCGATGGATTGGCGCCCTGTCCTGTTCCATGTTCTCCCCGTGTCCGCATGGGTTTCCTCCGGGTTCTCCGGTTTCCTCCCACAGTCCAAAAACATGGATCAAGTCAATTGAATTCTCCAAATTGCCCCATATAGAGTGTGTGTGTGAGTGAGTGTGTGCCCAGCGATGGATTGGCGCCCTGTCCTGGGTCTATCTGCCCAGCGCCCGAGACGTTCTCCCCTGGATGGGCATGGGGAACCCCACCGCGACCCTAATAGAGGAAAATGCGGGAGATAATGAATGAAAATGAATATACAGTACCAATTAAAAGTTTGCACACACTTTTTGCCCCATGTTATTGTCCATGTTCTCAGTTCTACTTCCTGTAAAGATGGACTTTGTTGTTCTATAATTCCAGACTGTAGTCCATCTGTTTGTGTTCTACAGTACATACTGTGTACGTCCCCTTTACTCTGTTCTAATGGTCAGGACCCCAATAGTTGCACCACAGAGCAGGTATTATTTGTTTGGTGCATTATTCCTATCCCAGCAGCATCACTGAGGTGTTTAAATGAAACTACAGCAGCACTGCTGCACTAAAAAAAAAACCCTCACTGCATCAGAGTCACTGCAGAACTGACAATAAACAGTCTGTACCTGTTCTGTGATGCTCCTGACCAATAGAGAACAGAGATGCAGACACAGCTCTTCATGCCCCTCCTCCTTTTTAACTCCCTGCACAGACACACATACAGTCAACACCGACAAGCAACAGCTGACATCCGTTACCTCACCCGCTTTCCTGGCTGCACCGCTAATTCACAAATTCATGTTTGAAATGTTCTGGGAGTGTGGTGCAGTTTCTAAAGAAAGTGCAGGGTGTGAATGTTTATGGTTCTCGCAGTAGATTACATTCACACAAAAGAAAAAAATGTTAATATACACATTACATATTTTATTTACACTAATGTGAACATCACCTTAATACGAAAACACTCAGTCCCTCATACTACAGGACTCATTTGTTCAGCATATTTCATTCCAGTATCACTTACAAGAAATGTTTTTTTCAATAATACAAATATAAACAACATGCCATTTAAACAGAAGTTAAAATATTGTACACAGTCATCGTCTCTATAAAACTGTCGAAGCCACTTTAAAACTAGTGTAAATGGAAAAAGCCTCAATAGAGATTTTTTCTACAGGCCATTTTGTTCTAGTGTACAAACCAAAAATATCATCACAGTTTGTTTTCAAATTACATTTCAGAACGATTACAGTGTGCACTTTTTTGTCGTTTTCGGTCCTCATATCAGATCCAGTGTAATTACCTTAACTGAAGTTGCATTTACAGGCTTCGGTGATGAAAGGGTTCCAAAATAATTACAAAAACGTTACAGGCACTGGTGAATGATGGTTCCTCAACAAGGGTCCATTAATAAGCACTATTAAACTAATGTTTCACTGTCAGTGTTTATTCACAGGCTCTAGTGGATTATGGTTCCTTAGCCTGTGTCATTCGGAAGCATTGGTGGATTGCAGTTCTTCTTTATCCCAGTTCCAGGCTTTGGAACGTCAAAATTCCTCTTCCAGTTTCCACAATCAGTGTGCTTTATGAAGACCATAGTGGATCATAAAGTGCCTTTAATGGAAGCTTTAGTGGAGCAAAGCTACATGTTCATAGTCTTTTGAAGATGCAGATAACATTTGCTTTACAGTGTCCCATTGAGAAGTTTGAGTAGGTTTACTGAGATACTATAGAATATGGAGGCTCTAGTGGTTTAAAGCGCCACGTTCAGTATGGTAACGATAAAGATGCAATAATAAAATATATACTCATATTATAGTAGACATTCACTTAATCTTATAAAGGCTCTAATAGAAAACAAAAACATGTTCTATTGTCTTATTTAGGGTCAGAATAGATCTGCTTAGACGCCACAGTGGACCAACTCACCATCATTTACGATATGGTGGACAAAATTAAAAATCAGTCTTATTCATCACAGAATACTGATTTATCAAGACTTGGACTAAATACTAAATACTTGGAATATTTCTAGCAGATGCTAGTCTGTAAAACTAAATGAGATTAGATTAACCCCTTTGTTCTGTTCAGCGAAAAAAAAGTTAAAAAAAAAAAAAGGAAAAAACAGTAACTGGTTAAAAGCACATAATAAAATAAATGCAGTATGATTATAAATCTACTTTTCTGGAATAATGTTCAGGGATTACTAAATTATTCATTTTCAAGTCTTCTATACATTAAAAAGTACACATTCCTCATGACTACATAATTATTATCTTCTTATTATTAATACTTTGAGCTGGCCTTTTAACAATCCATTTCACTGTATTAAATTATAATGTTTAGACTAATTATAGCTCTGATTAATCTAAACATTTAATCCAATTTCAATAATCCCACAGATATTCAGATTCTCATTTCATTATCTTCGCATAATCCTCTACTGGGGTCACAGGGGGTTCCTCAGCCCATCCAAGGGAGGTTTCGGTTGCTGGCAATTTTTACCAGGAAGACTACATTTGACTATAAAACAGTGAAACAACGTGATTTCACTAAAGTAACTATAATACATTTACATTACATAAGGTCATTTAGGTCTCAACTTGAGGGTTGGGGTAAGAGTAAAGGGTCAGCATGATGCAGCATCCTGGAGCAATCAGGGTTAAGGGCCTTTCTTTAAGGACCCACACTGATAATTTTAGTGGTTACCTAAGATATTTTATTGGCTGCATAAAGAAGTCATATTCATGCCTACTTTGGGTCCTTTGGGCCATTTAAAGGACACTCCTGTGAAAAAAACTATTATTAATCTATTACCAAGCACTGAACAGAATTTAAGAGTTAAAATAATTTCATAAAATCATACTTTTCTAAAGGAGCTGCTTTAAAAATATAATTCATAACACAGTCAGCCACGGGAACTAGCCAGCTAGATATTAAAAATGTCACGGTTGCCCAGCAACAAAGACTTCAATTTCTGTAGGACACTGCTTGCTTACACTGCTTACTGCGTGTCTGGTACACGACGTGGACTAGTCCAAACCTGTGACAGGGATCAGCATCAGATATAAAAGTAGTTATCAGAGGAGCTGCTGTCAGCCCGTTGACTGTGTGTATTTGCAAATCCCGTTAGTCTCGGTGAGAGTTCTCCATCAAATGGCACCTCAGAATCCACCAGCTGCTCCCCGTCACTCAGACTTAATCTGCATGCGCCAACATCATCACCGCTGACAGTTTTTGGAGTCTTTTCGTTTGGTTTTTTCACACTGCTTAGTTTCTCGATGTCCTGGTACAGCTCCTCGTTGTGGTGCTTCCACTCGCGATATTTTACAGGCGTCAGCTCGGTATCTTCCAGAAGCTTATTTAGGAGTTGAAGCTCTGCCTCCTTTGCCTGAAGAACACATTTGATTAATTAGAAAAAAAAACAGTTATGCAGATGATTTGCTGGTTAATTAATTAGATGGGGCGGCATGGTGGCTTAGTGGTTAGCACGTTCGCCTCTCAGCGCTAGGGATTCCCGGTTCGAATCCCCATCTGGGTGGAGTTTCCATGTTCTCCCCGTGTCCGCGTGGGTTTCCTCCGGGTTCTCCGGTTTCCTCCCACAGTCCAAAAACATGGATCAATCAATTGAATTCTCAAAATTGCCCCATATAGAGTGTATCTGTGTGAGTGAGTGTGTGCCCAGTGATAGACTAGCGCCCTGTCCTGGGTGTATCTGCCCAGCGCCCAAAACGTTCTCCCATGGATGGGCATAGGGAACCCCCCCCCCGCGACCCTAATAGAGGATAAAGCGGAAGATAATGGATGGATGGATTAATTAGAAGCAAACTAATAAAATGAAAACATTATAAACTATGGGCGGCACGGTGGCTTAGTGTTTAGCCCAGCACTAGGGATGGTTCGAATTCTGGGTGGAGTTTCCATGTTCCCTGTCCTGGGTTTCCTCCAGGTCTGCCCACAGCGCATCGAAAATTGCGTGTCCCCCGATGGATGGGCATGGGGTCTAACCCCACGTTCTCCCCTGCGGGAACCCTAATAGAGGATAAAGCGGAAGATAATGAATGAATGAACATTATAAACTGGCCGGTCCTTTCTGTGTAAAATTTGCATGTTCTCTCCAGCTCGGAGTTAGTTTCTTCTTGGTAATTTTCTTCTCTCTAGTGACTTAGCAATACAATATTGCCACAGGTGTGAATGTGGTAGTTTGTGTGTCTTCCCCAAAAAATGGACCGACAACCTGTTCAGCGTGTTTCTCTCCCTTTTGTCTTATAAGCTACTAGGGTAAGACACTGATTGGTGTAGCGCTTGGTGTGTGTGTGTGTGTGTGTGTGTGTGTGTGTGTGAGGGGGGTTACCTTAAGAGTACTTTGAAGTGCACGAAGAGTGTGAACCTTCTCGTTGATAACCGGGTTTTTGTTACGCCGGATAAACGATCGACGAAGCTGGTCATGAGTAATAGGCTGGTTCTGACCAATCAGAGACACACCTCCCTCCTTCAGCTTATTTAATAACTCCCCCATCTCATCAACAGCACCTAAAAAAAGAGAATTCATCAGTTTGACATTTTTAACACCAAATCAAAAGTTTGGACACACCCCCTTCTGGCTCCATTGTCTATTTCCTCCACTTATCATATAGATGGACTAGGTAGTAGTTTTACAATTACAGACTGTAGTCCATCTGTTTATTTTCTTTTGTTAGTCCCCTGTTGGTTCTCTGTTGGTCAGGATCATCACAGAACAGGTATCATTTGGGTGGTGGATTGTTTATTGTCAGTTCTGCAGTGACACTGATGCAGTGAGGGGGTTTTAGTGCAGCAGTGCTGCTGTAGTTTCATTTAAACACCTCAGTGACACTGCTGGGATAGGAATAATGCACCAACCAAATATTACCTGCAGCTTTACTGCCACCTGCAGGTGATATAGTAGTTGTACCGGCCAATGCTGGTTTAAGTTTCTTCCCAAGAGCTCGAGGAAGTGTGTTAGACTGAGTCTTCTGACAGACAAGGAAAGAAAAGACATTAGTCCACTTTAAACAATAATCACATAATGAGAGTTGCATGAGAAAAGGGTGTGCATGTGAAGAATTGTTCATAGGAATGAATGAGTGTGTGTTTGTCATGGTGTCGGCATTGAGATGTGATACAGCATTTCCTTCAACATTTATTAAGTGTTATTTTATTTAGATAACGATGAATAAATGAGAAAAACCTTAACAACTGCATTTGAAAAAACCTACCAAACTAAGTACCAATTTCGATTAAGTACAAACTGTGGAACTGGCAGTGGTGGACTTAATAAGCAAGCAAGTACATAGTACTCATGTACCCACAGGACCATCACATCTGCTACATTCCAAACGTAATGTAATACAAAGGTCAACATATGAGTATTCATTAGAAATCACAATAATATTGCTTTTTCAGCTTGATCATGTGACTGAATCATGAAATAGTAGAGTATGCTGCTCAGTATCGCACAAAATAGACATGATATACCACATAGGAAATTTACCATCACTTGATGCCTTCTGCATCTCCAGACGTACTAACCATTCTCGCCAACAGCTTTCGCTTATGGTGTAGAATGCAGCAGGCCGTTTAAAATGCAACTAATGCCAATAAAATGCCATGCCAGTCACCAGAGTAGCCAGAAAAAATCTTCAATAAAGCTAACAAGCGAGTCTGTATTTCATACTGTGTTTAAATATTTGTGTTCCATGTTGAAAATCATACAGATGAAAGTAACTAGCTACTTGTGCATATAGATGCATTTCCAGCTTTGCTGCTCACCGTAGAAACTTTCTTTTTTAACAAGCGAGGTGAATTCGAAACCTCCTCCTCCGACTCGGTCTCACTGTAGCACTCTGTCAACATAAACAATCTGCATTAATATAATATACAATAAAACGTTTTGCATATGCAGATTTTATCCAACTCTATTGTTCAGGTTAGTGTGCAGGGTCAGCCAAGATACAGCACCCCCAAGAGAAATAAGCTTAACACACTTAAACTGCAGTAATGTACAGACGCCTCAAATCCACTTCCATATTGTATACTCAAAAATGACAGCTGTAATAGGTCATTGGAGTTTCTAACAAAAAGTTAACCCATCAGTAACCTCGGGCAAATTTAAAAGTGCAAACATACTTTAAATATAAACGTAAAAAGAAATATAAATAGTATGAAAATTGTGGATGTATTTAGCACAATAAAATATTGCTACCCATCAGCTTTTAAACTTATTAACTCAATAACATTTAGTCATTTGAATGCATCAGTCTGCAAATTTTAAATACAAAATAACAGCCGTACCAGTCTCATAGTCTTGAGGGTTCTGCTGGAGCTTCTTATACTTCTGAATAACTGTAATCAAACAGTTGATCCACCTGTTCCAGAAGAAAAAAGAAGAAAAAAAAGCATTAGGACTCCGTTTATAAATGAATTTTACATCTCATCTCATCATCTTCCATTTAATCATTTGCTAGGATTTTTTTTTTTTTTTTTTTGGGGGGAGGGGTCTGGATCGAATATAATCAAAGTTTATTTGGATATAAAAATAAACTTATTGGAAGCTTAATTAGAATTTTTATACATTTCTTTTAAATTAATTTGCTGAAAATGTGCTATTTGTAAAAAAAAAAACCCAAAGACTCATTACAAACTTATATTATACTCACTTGCTCATATCGGTAACATTTTCGGCAGCAAAAAAGAAGTTCTGAAAACGTGGATGGAACATTTTGAACACACTAGAGGAAAAGAGGGAATAAAGACTAATTAGCAATGAATATACATAATATAAAACCAAAAAATACACACATAAGACTTCAACAGGTACGATGACATGTTATAGTATAAAAATAGTACACAGAAAGAGGCTACAGAGTGTAAGCCACAGTCGACATATTTAACGATTCTAAGAGAATGTGTCATTTGCACTGTAAGTAATCATCCATTCCATTATCTTCCGCTTTATCCTCTATTAGGGTCGCGGTGGGGTTCCCCATGCCCATCCAGGGGAGAACTTCTCGGGCTCTGGGCAGATACACCCAGGATACGGCGGCAATCTATCACTGGGCACACACTCACTCACACAGACACTCTATATGGGGAAATTTGGAGAATTCAATTGACCTTGATTCATGTTTTTGGACTGTGGGAGGAAACCGGAGAACCCGGAGGAAACCCACGCGGACACGGGGAGAACATGGAAACTCCACCCAAATTGGGATTCGAACCGGAAATCCCTAGCGCTGAGAGGAGAACGTGCTAACCACTAAGCCACAGTAAGGAATCAGGTTTCAATAAAATAATAATACAGAAATTGTGAGGACGTACAATTTTCTCTTGTGTTCTCCAGCACTTTCTATACTGTAGCTGCCAATTTTCGCCATCCCAACTGCTTTCTCCTCCTGTAGACATGATATTCTTTAAATCCCGAAAACGCAATTATGACACTAACATCGCACAATTACTGTATTTGACAAACAATACATTACTAGATTAACACATCAATGAATGCAAGATTTATAAGCATGTCATTATGGCTATATTTTGGTTAATGTGTAGGTATTGTCTAATCTCTTGGCTGGTACAGCAGTTTGTTTGTTTGTGTTTAGATCCATATCAGCAGAATATTGGCTATTTTAATATTAATAATAATAATAATAATAATAATAATAATAATAATAATTCATTTTATTTATATAGCGCTTTTAGGGACCTTAAAGACACTTTACAAAAACAAATAAAGGTAGGATATCCTTAAAACACACAAGACATATTAAACATTAACACAGTTATACAATATGAGAAGCAAAATTAAAAAGCAGAAACACAAATAAAATATCAAATTAAATTAAATCAGAGGTTAAAAGCAATCCGAAACTTTTTTTTTTTTTTATGCCACTGACAAATTTTGTGACAGAGTATCACAGATTTAAATCACTTTCTTTATACGAAGAACTTTTGCCGGTGGGATCTTTTTGTGGTACAGCAGTAAAGTAATTGCATAAGGTACATGATGTGTGTTCGTGTTAGATTTACCTGTTGGCTAGTGTACCAGTAGATAGTAACACCTTTGAGAACAAACCAGAACCTCTGCCATTTTTGCGTCATGAAAACGCTCAGCTCTTTTCTCTTCTTCCAAAGCCAGCCATCGCAATCTGGCCGTCCAAGCTCACGGCATGACACCCTCCTTCGACTCATTGCTGTTCGTGTACCTGAAGTATGAGAAATCATGATACAGAATAGAATGAATACATCAAGTTTCTAAACCCAAATGATGCAAAAGAATTATATCTGTGATAATCATCTTTGATGTCATACCTTTGAAGGTCTTCTTATTGTCTGCCTCATCCTGTAGGGGAGTACAGTTACAAAAATCTTGTTACACATTAATACAAACCTAAATACCCTAATTTGTGTGTATGTGTACATATATATTATATATTTTTTTAATTAAAAACATAAAGTGTGGTTAGGATTAAAAAGCTAAGGCTAGGGGTAGTCCCCACAAATCATAAACACACACGTGTCTGTATCCGGGCTTACCACAGTGGCCCCCATGTCAGGCCAGGAGCCGATTCTGACTCTGCTGGAGTCCAGATTAAGTGGAGATGGACTCCTGCGCTCTACATCAGAATCTAAACCAAACATGATTAAGATCAGAAACAGATGATCAGGTAAGGTTTCATTCAAAAATGAGTATATTTAAAACTAAATTATTAATAAACTGGTCTTCTGGGATAATCTAGTCTGGATTTGGCTTCCGAAATAAATGTAATAACAATGAATGGAATGTTTTTGGAATAAATTACTGCCTTTAAGCTTTAAAAAAAACATATAATGCAGAACCGTTTGTGGTATAGTGTGTATGCGGTTTAATGAAGAACATACTGATCTCACCTGGGCCCAGTCTGTGCTCCTGTAAATGCTGATTGTGATTTCCATCAGCGCTGTGATTACTGAACAGTTCGGGATCTTCCTGTTCCGCTGACTGTTCAACATCAGACGAGCATACGGCAGCTCTAAACGATACACACAGGTATGATGTGACATGTTGTACAAGAAACCATCCATCCATTATCTTCTGCTTCATCCTCTATTAGGGTCGTGGTGGGGTTCCCCATGCCCATCCAGGGGAGAACGTTTCGGGCGCTGGGCAGATACACCCAGGACAGGACGCCAATCTATCACTGGGCTATACTATAAAGCACTACTAATAAATTGCAATAATTGTTTTATTGTTTAACATAAACATCCTAGGCACGGTGGTTTAGTGGTTAGCATGTTCTCCTCTCAGCGCTAGGGATTCCCGGTTCGAATCCCCATTTGGGTGGAGTTTCCATGTTCTCCCTGTGTCCGCGTGGGGTTTCCTCCGGGTTCTCCGGTTTCCTCACACAGTCCAAAAACATGGATCAATGTCAATTTAATTCTCCAAATTGCCCCATATAGAGTGTGTCTGTGTGTGAGTGTGTGCCCAGCGATAGATTGGCGCCCTGTCCTCGGTGTATCTGCCCAGCGCCCGAAACGTTCTCCCCTGGATGGGCATTGGGAACCCCCCCGCGACCCTAATATAGAATAAAGCGGAAGATAAATAATGAATGAATGAATGAATGAATGAATGAATGAATGAATAAACATCCTATCAGTGTTTGCATTTTGCACCCTGTGTGTGTGTGTAGGGTTCCTCAAGAAATTGTTTCCTGATCAGAAAGTCAAGCAATTTAGAGATTTAAATTGTCCCCAGATGTGAATGTGCTTATGAATGAGTTGCCTGTGTGTTTGTCACATGATGGTCTGGCAGATTGCCCCGGGTATCTCCACCTTCCTCATTTTACTTAATGAGGGCTCTATAATCCTATAAACCAGATTTTAAAAGCCATTTTAAAAATGAATTAATAAACATATTTAAAAATTTCTGCTATTTAATACATTACAAACAGTTTTATATTTACAGACAATTGCTTCTGAAAACACACTGCTTACATTTACAACCGAGGACATATTTTTGCACCTTGCGGATCACACCACTAGGGGGCCACCTGCACTGTTACCTCCCCTTACTTGAATGGTTAATGTGTATTGTCCTGTATATTCTCTTGTATTTATTGTAATTCTTGTTTTACACAAGCTACTGCGCACATTTTTGTAGTTGCTCAAGAACGTTGTATAATGTACACCACTTTATTTTGTTGGAATGACAAATAAAGCCACTTAAAACTATTGTGTGTTTAAAAATCATACTTAAAAGACAAAGTTACAGACTACCGGATGTAAACTTGTGGGTTGTCCTGGAAGTGCCATAACTTCTGAAAATCCAGGTAAATATTATAGTTTAGCTTTATTTTGTTATCGTTGTTCAATGTTGGGGTGGCTTAGTGGTTAGCACGTTCCCCTCTCAGCACTAGGGATTCCCGGTTCGAATCCCCATCTGGGTGGAGTTTCCATGTTCTCCCCGTGTCCGCCTGGGTTTCCTCCGGGTTCTCCGGTTTCCTCCCACAGTCCAAAAACATGGATCAAATCAATTGAGTTCTCCAAATTGCCCCATACAGAGTGTGTATGTGTCTGTGTGAGTGAGTGTGTGCCCAGCGATAGATTGGCGCCCTGTCCTGGGTGTATCTGCCCAGCGCCCGAAACGTTCTCCCCTGGATGGGCATGGGGAACCCCACCGCGACCCTAATAGAGGATAAAGCGGAATATAATGAATGAATGAATGTTCAATGTTCAATTGGAAAAATAACTCTCAGCAACAGAAACCATGATACACATTCAATAAAACAGGACATATGTGTCCTCACCTAAATGAGTAGGACCGGACGGACCCTGATCCCCGGCTGCACTTGTCCTCCTCGTCCTCCTTCTCCTCCTGAAGATGAGGGTAAAAAAGAAAAAAAAAAAAAAAAAAAACAGCGATGAGATCACAGTCAATCCACTCAATGTCCGTACACGCCACGGATCTGTTCGAATCAACCTCTGCATGTGGATCCACCACTGTGTGTCTAATAACAAACAGCGTCCTAACTGGCGTATATAGTCGTGTTAGGCGTTACTGAACGCATGTCTCGATAGTCACGTGGCAGCGCAGTGATCCCCTCAAGCTCTGCAAGCAGCGCAATATTTATACACAAGCACAGTTAAAAGGGGAAAAAACATTTTATTTTTAGTTTTATATTAGGCACCAATCACAAGACTAAACCTCATTATGATCTGGACTTTATTTGCAGAGTGTTTGTGTTTGTGTTGTTGTGTTGCGTGTGTTCTGAACAGCATGAAGTCAGCACTGTCATACCAACCGCTCCCTGAGGAGAACCAAATCAACGTCTAATCACTATGGTCTCCACCTCCTGAATACAAACACATTAGCACTGATTAAGCCCACATGTGCTGATCTGTTTACACTAAAGTCAAGGAATTGAGAAGATGAAGCCCTGGTGTAATTAAAGAAGCAGCTGTGATCGCTCAGTTTAACTTTCTTTATATAGCTCATCACTTTGTCTCAACACAACCTACTGGTCTTTTTATGACAATATGTTGTGAAAGTATTCCATACATTATCTCCCACTTTATCCTATATTAGGGTCGCGGGGGGGTTCCCCATGCCCATCCAGGGGAGAACGTCTCGGGCGCTGGGCAGATACACCCAGGACAGAACGCCAATCTATCTCTGGACACACACTCACTCACACAGACACACTCTATATGGGGCGATTTGGAGAACTCAATTGACTTTATCCATGTTTTTGGACTGTGGGAGAAAACCGGAGAACCCGGAGGAAACCCACGCGGACATGGGGAGAACATGGAAACTCCACCCAGATTGGGATTCGAACCGGGAATCCCTAGTGCTGAGAGGAGAACGTGCTAACTACTAAGCCACCGTGCCGCCCTTGTGAAAATATTCCATCCATCCATTATCTTCTGCTTTATCCTATATTAGGGTCACGGGGGGGTTCCTCATGCCCATCCAGGGGAGAACGTTTCGGGCGCTGGGAAGGTACACCCAGGACAGGACGCCAATCCATCGCTGGGCACACTCTCACTCACACAGACACACTCTATATGAGGCAATTTGGTGAACTAAATTGACTTGATCCATGTTTTTGGACTGTGAGAGAAAACCGGAGAACCCGGAGGAAATCCACGCGGACACGGGGAGAACATGGAAACTCCACCAAGATTGGGATTCGAACCGGGAATCCCTAGTGCTGAGAGGAGAACATGCTAACCATTAAGCCACCATGCTGCCTTAGTGAAAGTATTGTCACCCAAATTGTTCTTATAAAAGTAACAATAATAATAATTCTTGTGACTCACCTGCGAGGAGACCGATTGTGCTGGCTGGTCTTGGGGTTTGGACTCAGAGAGGACAGGAATGCGTCGGAGCAGCAGCTTCACACCGTTTGGGTTTTCTTTAAGCTTTTTCACTAGATTCTGTCTGCTCCAGCCCACCTATACAACAGAGTTCACATTTACATTTCATTTAAACCTAAAACTTACAAAATCATAGATAAACGAACGTGTTATGTCCAACCAGCGGGAGCAGTAGCTCAGAGGTCAGGGCATTGGGCTATCAATCTGAAGGTTGGGGGTTCAAATCCCAGGTCCACTGAAGTTACCAGTGTGGGTCATTGAGCAAGACCCTTAACCCTCATTGCTGCAGGGATGTTGTGATTAACCCTGTGCTCACCTTGTAAGTCGCTTTGGATAAAAGGGTCCAATAAATGATCAAATCTAATGTAACTAGATAAAATTTTATTAAAAAAATAAAACAAATACACGGAGGAAGCCACACCTTTTTACTTATTCACTAAATGTCAATTGTTTCCTTGTTTAACAAGCAGTTGTTATTAAATATTCTAGAGTAATGTCTAAACGGCTGGTATGAGAGATGGCAAGATATTTGAGATTTTTTACTGAACAAGTTACAAATGACAGAGGTGCCAGTGTCTTCGTAACAGCAGGAAGAGATATAGGACTCCATTTTAGTGAGCAGTCACCCACGCAGCTTGATTTAGGACATATCTTTGCTATTGTAATGATGCAAAAACTGAACCATGCATTTCCATGAGCGCGTAATCAGCGGGGGTGTACGAACAACAAAATAGTCTTAGCAGCATCTTTAGCACCCACTTTGGATTTTGTACAATGAATATTATATTTTAGAGTAATTGTTCCATGGCCATATCAAATCCGGCATTCTTCTTCATCCATCCATAGGAGCATGTTTTTTAAATCCATCTGCATTGCAAACTTACTGGTGCTGGCAATGAGGATGCTGGAGACAGGTGTGTGATGGACTCAGATTCTGTCTACGTTTTATTATTCTGTAATAGAACCACTTTAAAGTATTTGTACCATTGTACCATTCTTGGCTCTGCCTCTCTTTCACGAACTGATGTCCATATTATTCACACATTTAGACATTTACATTTACATTTAGTCATTTAGCAGACGCTTTTATCCAAAGCGACTTACAAATGAGAACACCACAAGTCAGAAGCCATGGAGAAAACCAACTATACTGTAAGTTCATCAAAGCTGATTGTTATTCGAAGCTGCGCCCCCCCCCCCCCCCCCTTTTTTTTTTTTTTTTTTATAATTTTTTTTTTTATAACAGGTATTTGTTAAATAGATGCGTCTTAAGTAGTTTCACACATATTGCATTGTTGAGTACAGGCCAGTAGATGGCAGTGTAAGCATTCAAATAATAAAATGTCATGAAACTGTATTTTAAGGCTGAAATCTACATTAATTTTACAGTCAGCGTAAATCCTCAGAACAGAACAAGAAAAATGTTTTTATTGATTTCCCAGGAACCTTAAACACCACATGGTCCGTTTTGGAAATGACCTGTAAAACTCATTTTAATCTGCATGGACTTATTTTAAAAAAAAAATAAAATTCTCCCACACCTCCTCAATTACATGAATCTCATAAGTGCATGAGTTTTTCACATTGGGATTTTTCCAGTTCTGATAAATTAAGTAGTGTAAGACACGTAGCAAAGGAATAATCCAACAATATTCTGAATCTGCAAACCTACAGGTGGGTGGCTTAGTGGTTAGCATGTTCTCCTCTCAGCACTAGGGATTCCTGGTTCGAATCCCAATCTGGGTGGAGTTTCCATGTTCTCCCCGTGTCCGTGTGGGTTTCCTCCAGGTTCTCCGGTTTCCTCCCACAGTCCAAAAACATGGATCAAGGTCAATAGAATTCTCCAAATTGCCCCATATAGAGTGTGTGTGAGTGAGTGTGTGCCCAGCGATAGATTGGCGCCCTGTCCTGAGTGTATCCGCCCAGCGCCCAAAACGTTCTTCTCCCCTGGATGGGCATGGGGAACCCCCCCGCGACCCCAGTAGAGGATAAAGCAGAACATAATGAATGGATGCAAACCTACAGGTGAGTAATACATAAATTGCATGAAGCGCAGCATCAGTAACAGGTTACAGGTTAAACTTACAGAGTGAACGAGATGTCAAATATACAGAATTAATGTAACGCAATGTTTGCTCACCACAATTTGGTCGTTGACCTGAAGAACCTCGTCTCCCTCCAAGATCTTTTCGGAATACTCTGTCGGACACTGTACGTCAGGACAAAAACAGAAAACTAATTTGTATGTCATTATATAACAGAAGTCAGCTTTTACAACATTTGCATTAAAACACTGAGCAATGCAAAACAACCTCCATTCTTACACCTTATGCAAAACGACTCATTTAAAAGAGAAGGATGCAAATAAATTAGCATAGCCTGCACATCTTTTTAGAAAAACGCATCACAGGTAAAATAATATAACGTTCCACAGTTACAAAAAATCGAAAAAATGTTTTATTAACGTGTTAAAAACCAAATGTCTACAACTGTAATGTAATAAATAAAAGGGGCTGGGGTCATGTTGCTGCAAACAGTGTCTGAAAAGATGCTAGATTGGTGTCTCTAATAAAGATGTCATTGAGTATTACATTTTACACACACACACACACACACACACACACACACACACACTTTTCATTCACAATATCGATGGTACATTCTGTAGT